>JAWNZC010000112.1:77500-192500 GCA_035771165.1 Paragorgia papillata | reverse complement strand
CTTCTTCTTCTTCTTCTTCTTCTTCTTCTTCTTCTTCTCTTCTTCTTCTTCTTCTTCTTCTTCTTCTTCTTCTTCTTCTTCTTCTTCTTCTTCTTCTTCTTCTTCTTCTTCTTCTTCTTCTTCTTCTTCTTCTTCTTCTTCTTCTTCTTCTTCTTCTTTTCTTCTTCTTCTTCTTCTTCTTCTTCTTCTTCTTCTTCTTCTTCTTCTTCTTCTTCTTCTTCTTCTTCTTCTTCTTCTTCTTCTTCTTCTTCTTCTTCTTCTTCTTCTTCTTCTTCTTCTTCTTCTTCTTCTTCTTCTTCTTCTTCTTCTTCTTCTTCTTCTTCTTCTTCTTCTTCTTCTTCTTCTTCTTCTTCTTCTTCTTCTTCTTCTTCTTCTTCTTCTTCTTCTTCTTCTTCTTCTTCTTCTTCTTCTTCTTCTTCTTCTTCTTCTTCTTCTTCTTCTTCTTCTTCTTCTTCTTCTTTCTTCTTCTTCTTCTTCTTCTTCTTCTTCTTCTTCTTCTTCTTCTTCTTCTTCTTCTTCTTCTTCTTCTTCTTCTTCTTCTTCTTCTTCTTCTTCTTCTTCTTCTTCTTCTTCTTCTTCTTCTTCTTCTTCTTCTTCTTCTTCTTCTTCTTCTTCTTCTTCTTCTTCTTCTTCTTCTTCTTCTTCTTCTTCTTCTTCTTCTTCTTCTTCTTCTTCTTCTTCTTCTTCTTCTTCTTCTTCTTCTTCTTCTTCTTCTTCTTCTTCTTCTTCTTCTTCTTCTTCTTCTTCTTCTTCTTCTTCTTCTTCTTCTTCTTCTTCTTCTTCTTCTTCTTTTCTTCTTCTTCTTCTTCTTCTTCTTCTTCTTCTTCTTCTTCTTCTTCTTCTTCTTCTTCTTCTTCTTCTTCTTCTTCTTCTTCTTCTTCTTCTTCTTCTTCTTCTTCTTCTTCTTCTTCTTCTTCTTCTTCTTCTTCTTCTTCTTCTTCTTCTTCTTCTTCTTCTTCTTCTTCTTCTTCTTCTTCTTCTTCTTCTTCTTCTTCTTCTTCTTCTTCTTCTTCTTCTTCTTCTTCTTCTTCTTCTTCTTCTTCTTCTTCTTCTTCTTCTTCTTCTTTCTTCTTCTTCTTCTTCTTCTTCTTCTTCTTCTTCTTCTTCTTCTTCTTCTTCTTCTTCTTCTTCTTCTTCTTCTTCTTCTTCTTCTTTCTTCTTCTTCTTCTTCTTCTTCTTCTTCTTCTTCTTCTTCTTCTTCTTCTTCTTCTTCTTCTTCTTCTTCTTCTTCTTCTTCTTCTTCTTCTTCTTCTTCTTCTTCTTCTTCTTCTTCTTCTTCTTCTTCTTCTTCTTCTTCTTCTTCTTCTTCTTCTTCTTCTTCTTCTTCTTCTTCTTCTTCTTCTTCTTCTTCTTCTTCTTCTTCTTCTTCTTCTTCTTCTTCTTCTTCTTCTTCTTCTTCTTCTTCTTCTTCTTCTTCTTCTTCTTCTTCTTCTTCTTCTTCTTCTTCTTCTTCTTCTTCTTCTTCTTCTTCTTCTTCTTCTTCTTCTTCTTCTTCTTCTTCTTCTTCTTGTTTTTATTTTCTTCTTTTTCCATCAAATCGACGACGAGTTCTCCATCAAATATTGTACAATAAACGAGCTGGTGACGAAACTCCGACTTTTATTTCGTTACGAAATTCACCAATAAACAGCATTACTCCAACAGTTGTATTTTGTGAAAATTCAATATGTGCGTTAACTACACCGCTGGGTCGATTGGGTAATACTTTTAGATGAGTATCATTATTTCATGTTAGATCGAATCCGAAAATTGCATAACCGTTAATAAATTGGTTGTAAGTTATAGGCATTTCTGAAAATCTTTTATTAAGCACTTTACGTAATAATCGGTAGGCTTCTATTGAATTTTTTTATAGTTTCCACACTAACATTATTTACTGAAATATTAATATTTGAAATATTTTCCAATCGAAATCTAAATGCATTAGATAGAGCTGTACCGTTGAAATTATTTTGACGAACAAACATCATAAATAAACGTACTGGACAACTACCATTAAATATATCATTTACAATTAAGCTTCTTCTACCAACCGGAATAGTCTCTGTTACTGTACGTAATGTAGTAGAATAATATTTAGCTTCTTTTTGATTTGTCACAAACGATGTATTTAACGCGTCTGTTAATTGATCTTTTGGTTTTAAAAACGGAATTGTCAACTTAAAATTTTCCAAACCAATTTTACCGGTATTTATGGTAAATCAACCTGATGATCTTCTTGTTGGCATACGACTCGATTATCAGCTCTTGATAATCTTATTTCAACTTTGAAAGCACTTGGAAGAAATTGTTCACTGCCATCGCGACTGAAACAGGGTAAGTCAACAATATCAATTAAATGAGCTGTAGTAGCATTTAAAAGTGTATGTCTGGTTAACATTCCCACATTGTTTCCCAACATGGTTTCCATTTTACCTGCTGTATCGAGATAACAACAATTTACCTCTGGGGAATCTTTATATTGCGTTGGTGATTCGCGTATTATAAATTTAAGATATGAAGCATAATAAGAAAAATTATCAGCAGGTGTAACTAAACAATCATTCAACATTAATTCTTTTGTTTTCCATAATGTTCGTAAAATAAGAGGGGGAGGAACAAGTCTTGCGTTTGCAGTTGATAATACACCTGCATCGTTAGTAATACTAACATCCGCTGATAATTCAGCATCACTTGTTCTCATTAACCCAATACTATTACCATTGTGAGTGAAACTATATACCGCAGAAAATTTATCTTTTGGATTCGAAAAAATTTCAATTAAACGTTTTTCCAAAAAAAGATCATTATATGGGCTTGATTTAAAAAATTCTAGCGGTTTACTAAATAATGTATCGTGTTGTTCAACCTCTTGTTCTGAAGGATCTATTTCCAATTTTTTTAAACGTTTAAATTTTTTTAAATTTTTCCTGTAGTGCTTAATAGCTGAGGAAGAAACATTCCAAGTGCTAAAGCTGCTCCAAAAGCACCTCCTTTTTGTACTTTTCTTCTTATTATTATTCTTATTCTTCTTGTTCTTCCTTTTTTCCCCATTTTTTTTGTTTTTTTCTTTAGTTAAAACAACAACGAGAAACAAACAAGTAATGATTTTTTTATAAAAAACGTTTATTTTAAATGATTACAAAACATTATGTTTTTTAAATAAATACACTTTTTTTAGCGTGTTAAACGTAAGAGCGCAGGATCAATAGGTGTTTTTGTTCTTTTTCTTTTTTTGGTTTTTATTAATTTTTTATCGTGATCTTCAGACATATTTTTTGGTAAACCCACATGACCATTCAATAAAATTTCTTCTTTAGTTAAACTACTTTTTGAAATTATAAAATGTCCTGCTTGATATTCTCCACCATTTCTTGTACCATTCATTAATTCAACATAATCCCTTTCAGTTAATTTTCCAGTTAATTTTCCAGTTTTTTCACCCATTAATTTATCCATTTTTTTCAGACAATTCAGATCATTCTTTTACCAATTCAAAAAACGTAATGTTCAGTTTTCATCTTCATATAAACTTAAATAAAATGTGATTTCTTCATTTTTTAAATTGTAATCATTTTCGTATGCAATAAAAAACTGAATTTTTTCTTTAGCATCTTTTAAATTCGATAATAAAAAAAAAGGTAATTTTCTTTTATTATTATTATTCATTCCATAAAAATCTTTTTCATTAACAAATAATAATAAACGTTTTGCAAATAAAAAAAATTGGCTAGAAGCGTCAGGGTTGTTTGTACGTGTTAAATGAGAATCCTTTGTATTTACAATTTTTAAATTTTTTGGTGTTTTTCTTCTAAATTTTTTTTAAATCCTGAAAAATCAATTTTTCTTGAAAATAATAAACGAAAATTTCCTTTTATTCCTTTACATTCAATAAAATTTAAATTCCATAACACATTATTATTGTTATACGTTTCTGGTTTTAAAAAAGAATGCGTAAATTCATATTTTTCAATACATAAAATTCCACCTCTCTCTTTTAATTTTACCTTAAGCATTATGAATTAATCCTTCAATACTAACAGTTCCTGAATCAAATGGAATTTTTTTTCCCATGCTGTCTTTTAATATTATATGCAATGAATTTATTTTCATTTTTTTAAATTTTCTTTTAACTGAGGGTGGTGAATAAACGATTAATTCACCATTTCCCTTTCCTTGCTCACTCCAACGAATTGGAATTGTAGTTAATAATTCTGATGACGTATCACCAATAAAACTTCTTTCTAATTCTTCACAATAAACAAATATTTTATCCAATCCATCAGAAATATCGGGTAAATAATTTGCAATAACTGTATGTTGCGTACTATCAAGTTTCTTTTGATCTGTATTTTGATTAAAATTAATCGTTGTATCCGAAAAACCTAATATAAATGCAAAATTTTTAGAAAATTTCAAATTGATATCTATAAAAAATATTTTTTTTTGATTTTCTTTTTTTTTTTTCCCTTTTTCATTTTTATTAAAATCTAACTCACACTCAACGGATGCGGAATTCAATGTTTCAATTTCTAGCTGCTTCTTCTTCTTCTTTTCCACACTTGTTTCAGTTTTATTTTTTATTTTTTTAGTTGTTCCTTTCACAGCATGATAAAAATTCCCCAACTGTTTTGCAATTTCACCCAAATTATCGTTTTTCTTAAACGAAAAATTTCCCCATTGATCTTCCCATTTGGCTAGTCCCGGCGTAGTGAATTCGTTGTAGGTTATATCAGCATTATCGTCTTCTTCTTCATTGAACTTTAAATCTTCCTCGGGAAGAATAATTGCTTTCTTTTGAAGAACAAGTTCACCCGAACCAAAATCATTATTACGCAACACGAGCCGCATAATATCTTTCTTGTAATTCATATATTCAGAAACAACCACAAATGTATGAGATGACCAATCACTTGTTGCGTTTGTGTTGTTGAGGGCATTAATCAATTCTGGAATGATATCCATATCCAATTCCATCTCGCTGTTGACCAAAAATTTCAAACATTGCTTACTGGTTGGGTAGGCTTTAGCTAGTACCGCTTTATCATTTTTTTTTCAATGCTACGATTTTTTGTGATAAATCAGGATACTTTACTAACGAATGTTCGTATTGCGTGTATTCTCTCAAATACAGTTCCATCTTTCACCGAATAACCAAAGCGAATGTGAAGTTTACCCAAAAAACAACTTACATATATATCATTTCTTTTTTTTTTGTAAACAAACAAATTATTTTAGACCATATAAGGTTCTTTAACTTTAGAAATAATAATTTTTCCGAAAAATATTTTGTTGATGTGTAAATTTTTATAATGATTCTTTAATCATTATAAAAATTTACACATCAACAAAATATTTTTCGGAAAAATTATTATTTCTACATAAAAAATTTATACATTCTTTAAAAAATCGTTGACAAATAGGAAATTGCATAAAAATATAATAAAAAAAAATTCTCATTTTTTTTTCTTTTCAAATTCACAGATTGTTACTGTTCAAATTTAATTCAGCTAATACATTTATATTCGAATATACGTAGTCTACATATCTAATTCTAATTTCTGTTAGTTCTTCATTAATTATTTCTACAAAACAATTTTTTTTTTCGTACTTAAAATAGTTTTTTGATGAACAATCAGACTATTACATAATGTTGCTATTGGGATTATTTGTTGAATTTTTTCCATTTTTTTTTTATTATTTAGTTTAGACAACGTATAATTAAATTTTCTTAGATGATTTACTTCTTGTCTACAATTTTTTAATCTACATATATCATTTGTTCTATACACAAAAGCATTTTCTATACTATAAAAAATCAAAATTAAGATCGAATTGTAAATGATCGCGGATATATATATCAAATAAATCCATATTATATTTAGCGCTAATATCGGTTGCTAATACACCGTTTGGATTATGCTTATCGCAAAACATTGAAAAAATCACTGCTAAATTATAAATTAAATCAGTATTAATCCAAAAAGTATCGTTTAAATCATCAAATAGCATTATATCATTCGCATCATAATCCCAACAATGATAAAAAAGATATGGGGAAATTGAATATATAAAAAAACATATCGATAAAAATGCATTGCCATACGTTGCATTTATGTAGGAAAAAAGCGAGTGTTTTTTTTCCGCTACAGGCGCATGCATTTCATCTGTTACGTCATTTATACTTCCAATTAAATGAAAATCATCATTCTTCGTATTATTTGAAGGTTTAATCCTAAAATAATATTTAATTTTATCATTTACAGGTAATACAGAACAACAATAATCTGAGTTAAATTGTAACATAATTTTTCTTTCATCCGATTGTTCAGAATAAACTATTCCGCATTGTCCCTTACCGATTATATAGGGTAACAGAAAATCCATAGTTCCTGCACGTATGACTATATAAGGGTGTAACCATTCTTCTTCTTCTTCTTTTTCAAAAACAACTCCATTGTATAAAAATAATTCAGGCACCCAATCATCATCATCATCATTTCCTTGTTTATTTCCCCTTTCGATAGAGTAAATACAATGTCCTTTATAATGATTTAATAAACCAAACATCCAATACAAAAGACCAATTGCTCCATGATTTAAATTCTGTAATGCGTAAACATTCATCAAAATACTTTTTAAAATTAAAGCATTTCTTATTTTTATTTTTTCCTCCTTCAACATACTTTCCTTTACACGCGTATTAAACGTGTATTAAAATTTTTTTTAAAAAGATTCTCTCTTTTAATACCTTTTTTTTTTTAAAATATAAAAAATACCCATATTTGGAAACAAAATATACTATATATAGAGAGGGTTTAATAAAAAATCAGTACCCAAAAAATAAAAATGGCTAAAACAACTAACGAAAATGAGGTAAGATTTGATATGACTGATAAAGAACATAACGTAATGATGCGTGAGATCAGCGAAAGCGCATGGAAAGGTTATTTGGAAAAAAATAAGGAACTACTAAAAAATGAACCGTTCTCTCTAAATAATGGAAAACTGGGATTTATCAATGCGTTAGTGAAATATATGCGTACTTGGCCAAAAGATAAAGCAGGCGAATTCAGTTTCACTATTGATTACGCGGGATTCTTTCCGTCCGATGAGGATGAAACATCGAAGAAAAACCGAACGGAAAAATACGAAACTGCAAAAAAGGTAGATAGAAAAAGAAAAAATTACAAGTGATAACTTCGAGAGTAAATTGATGTGGTGTGATGTATGGGATACATCGGTTACGCTTGACGCGTTTCTATCTACTGTTTATCAAGTTCACCCCGAAGTACGTAGCGAATTTGTTCGTTTTTACGTTGACATTAATGCAATAAAAAAAAACAAAAGGGGATTTACACGTCTTTAATTTTTTTTTTTTAAAAGAAAAGTTCCCTCTGGTGGACAACAATAGAATCTAAAGGTCTTGAATGCGTAGTAACGACTGACAAACCCAGCATATTAGTATGGAATGGAAATGCAGCAGATCTTGTGAAATTTTTAAACAAATAATTTATTTTTTTTAGAAACTGGATACAATCTTGTAAAAAAAAATTTTTATTTTGATTTACAACTTTCCATTCAACAATTTTCCATTTCCTTATCATTTTATTATTAATATATGTAAAAAATCTTACACTGTATCACATTATGAACTGTAAATTAATTAATTAATTAAAAAAAAAACTGTTAGTTCAATCTTCTTTGTCTTTATTCATTTTTCTCTTCTCATTAATTTTAAACAAATCAGTTTTAAATTCTTCACTTTCTTCCATAGATGTAATATCTGCATTCAATTCTTCAATAGAATAATTATTAGGAATAAATTCACTATCGTCTGATTTAAATTCACGCTTTAATTCGGAATGGTTTCTCCAACTTTCTACCATTTGCTTTGACTCGTCTTTACGCCAGGGTTTTCCATCAACTGGATACAAGGTTGGTCACGTGGTCGATAACAAGATGGAGGCAAAGTTTTATGCTCCTGATATCTTCCGATATAAATCTATCGATTCTGATTTAAAGTGATACCTTTATTTGTTATATCTAATATTTATGTACTAATATATATTATGGCTGGTTCTGCACCTGAAATTAAAAGTCTGGAGGAGATTTTTGACCGCAAACTCGAACCTTTATTCTCGAAGTTCGACGAGTTGAATGTTAAAGTTGATGAAGCTATTCACTCTTTATCATTCCTCAATGAAAAATATGAAGAATTAAATAACAAAGTTACCAAACTGGAGGCAAACAACAAGGAACTCAACGATGAAAATAAGTATTTGAGACATGAGTTCTCAAATATGACAGAAGAACTTAGAATTCTAAAAGACGCCCAAGATGAACTTGAACAATATGGCAGAAGAGAATGTCTCGAAGTTTGAGGCATTCCTCAGGTTACAGGTGAAAATACAAATGCCATAATAATAAATTTGGCATCGAAGATTGGAGTGGAATTGAAAGAAGATGATATATCTGTAAGTCATCGAATAGTACAAACAAGAAAGAATCCCAGAAGCTCTGAATTTAACTTAATTCCAGCAATTATTGTTAAATTTACACAGCGAGATAAAAGAGATAATATGTATCTTGCAAGGTTTAAACTGAAAGACCTCAGCATCAAAGATTTGGGCTATACTAGATTTAACGACTCCAAGATTTATATGGTGGAAAGCCTTACAAGAAAGAGAAGGGAATTATTTAAATCTTGTCTACAAGTTAAAAAAGATAATGGATATCGCTACTTATGGACTCGGTATGGCAAAATCTTCTTGCGAAAGGATGGCGATAGTCCAGCTATTCATATTTCAAGTGTGCAGCAACTGGAGAGAATATCATAATTCTTTCGGCAGTTTGAATCAGGAATTCCTGACAAAATACCAGGCACTGATGTCTGCAGATAAGTACATAATCAACAAAATTGTTGCGTTAAACTGTGTGACAAATGTTTTCTTTATATGCAGCTCTTATGTATTATTATCACAGGAATCTGAATTGTCATTTTGTCAATTGTCAATTTCAAACATGAATCATTTTTCCCACATTAAAAAAAATATGAATGATTTAAGACTAGACAATTTACCCTTTTTTGACATTGTATCAACACTTACAAAGATTCCCTGTCTTAAAGATGCTGATATTGATCAACAATTACCAGATCAGACTAATTTTAATTATTATTCTACCTCAGATTTTCAGAATAATTTAGAAATTCAAAATCTATTCAAGAATAACTCATTTTCTACTTTACATTGTAATATCAGAAGTCTAGCAGCAAATATTGATAAACTTTCTCTATTATTGGATGAATTGAAGTACACATTCTCCCTTATTGGATTGTCTGAAACTAAAATCAAACTCGAAGATGATTGTTTGGTAAATGTTGATCTGTGTGGATATAAGTTCTTGTCCCAACCTACTTTAACAAATGCAGGTGGTGTGGGATTATTTGTAAAAGACGATTTAAACTTTGTAGTAAGAGATGATTTAAGTATCTCTAAGAAAGAGTTTGAGGCATTGTGGGTAGATATTGAAACATATGGTCAAAAAATAACTTGTGCAGTGTTATATAGACACCGTACTGCAAATTTAGAAATCTTTACCAATTATTTATATTCAACTTTGGACAAAATCCACAATGAAAACAAATGTTGTATTATCTTAGGAGACTTCAACATTAATTTATTAAATTATGAAACTCATCCTCCAACTGAAAGTTTCGTAAATACTGTAAGCTCATATTTCTTGCACCCACAAATTCTTCAACCAACTCGCATAACAGATCATACAGCAACCCTCATAGATAACATATTTATAAATTCTATTGATCACCACACTATCAGTGGTAATCTACTTTCTGACTTATCTGATCACTTACCAAATTTTTTGATTATGAGTAAAAGGTGTAAAATAAATAATAAAACTAAAATCTATAAAAGAGACTATTCAAACTTTGATGAATCTGCACTTATTAATGAGGTTGGAATGATTAACTGGGATGTCATTTTACCTCAAAGCGATTATGATGCCAATGCTATTTTTGACAGTTTTTATTCAAAAGTCTCTGAAGTAATTGATAAGCATGTTCCCCTAAAGAAATTAACTAAGAAAGAGATCAAATTTAACTCAAAACCATGGATTACTTCAGCACTAAAGGTTTCTATCCAGAAGAAAAATAGGCTATTCAAGAAATATTTGAAAAGTAAATGCCCATATCTATGTTTCAAATACAAAATATATCGGAATAAATTAAATAAGTTGTTGATAGAAAGTAAAAAGAAGTATTATCAAAATTACTTCAGAGACAATTCCTTCAATTTAAAAAAAATATGGACAGGGATAAAAGAAATAATTAATTTAAATTCAAGGGGTACGCGAGGTATCCCATTAAAGTTAATTAAAGATAATTTAGAAATAAAGGATACAAAAGAAATAGCAAATACATTTAATGAATATTTCTCTAGCATTGGCGTCAGAATAGCAAGTTCAATTGCTTCTGTCAGTAAGTCTCCGCTTGATTATATGAATGTTTCTTACCAAGAGAGTTTCTTTCTCTCTCCTGTAACTGCAGAAGAGGTTGAATTTGAGATTTCCAGATTAAACATTTCAAAATCTACTGGCCCCTATAGTATTCCAACTAAATTATTAAAATCTTTATATACTTGTTTATCTAAACCACTTGAGATTTTGTATAATTGCTCATTCTCAACTGGGATTGTGCCAGATAAACTTAAACTGGCTCGTGTAATTCCTGTATTTAAGAAGGGATCTCAAACTTGCATGAACAATTATCGACCTATTTCTCTATTGTCAATTTTTGATAGAATATTGGAGAAGTTAATGTACAAAAGATTAATATGTTATATTGAAAAAAAGAAAATTCTGTTTGAGAATCAATTTGGGTTTAGGTCCAAACATTCTACCATACAAGCAGTAATTCTCATTACAGATAAAATCCAGAAAGCAATTGAGGATAAATGTTATTCTTGTGGAATCTTTTTAGATTTAAGCAAAGCTTTTGATACCGTGAACCATGACATTCTGGTGCAAAAATTAGAATGTTATGGTATTCGGGGTATAGTTAATGATTGGTTTAAATCATACTTACATAATAGAAGGCAATTTGTATCAATTGGAAGTATAAAATCAGATGAGCAATTTGTCTCATGTGGTGTACCACAGGGAAGTGTATTAGGACCTTTACTATTTCTTTTGTACATTAACGACTTCAAAAATAGTTCTGATTTATTTGATTTTCATATATTTGCAGATGATTCTAATCTATTTTTTGCACGAAAGAGTTTATCTGAATTGGAAGAACTTATAAATACACATTTATCAAAAGTTTATACATGGCTGTCTGCAAATAAACTGTCACTCAATATTGAAAAGACTAATTTTGTGATCTTCCATTCTCCTCAGAGAAAAGTCACATATAATCCTAAATTATTTATAAATCAAGTGGCTATAAAACAAGAGAAGCACATCAAGTACCTAGGTATCTATGTTGATTCACATTTAAATTGGAAAACACACATTTATAATATTTCTAAAAAAATTAAAAGAAGTATAGGTATTTTGTCAAAACTGCGTTATTACGTTACATCACAAGTACTTATTCAACTATATTACTCATT
Organism: Paragorgia papillata; assembly: GCA_035771165.1. Taxonomy (NCBI): domain Eukaryota; kingdom Metazoa; phylum Cnidaria; class Anthozoa; order Scleralcyonacea; family Coralliidae; genus Paragorgia; species Paragorgia papillata. Next base: position 180,885 of record JAWNZC010000112.1, on the reverse strand, counting down.
GATATATCCTTTCATTACTTACGGCTTACTAGTATGGGGTAATACATATGCTTCCACTTTAAAGCCATTGATTCTACTTCAAAAAAGGCCTGTACGTATAATAACTTTCTCAAAATTTGATGAACATACCAGCCCTCTTTTTAAAAATCTAGCTTTGTTAAAACTTCCTGATTTAATTTTTGTTTATAATTCATTATTTATGTACGAATTTTATTCTAAAAGTCTACCTGTCACCTTTAAAAATTTCTTCATGTCAGTTAAAGAGAAACACAATTACAATACTAGATTAGCTTCCAAAAATTCATATTATATTCCTTTGATTAGAACGAACTATGGTAAATTTTCTCTCCGCTTTCAAGGGCCAAAAGTGTGGAATGAAATTGATGACTCTATAAAAACCTTATCCAAAACAGCTTTTAAATGTAAACTCTCAACTAGTGTAATCACTACATACTAGCCTTTAACTTCAACTTTAATCATTTTTACTAATTATTATTTTTTTTTTTTTTACTAACTAATTATATTGTTACGATTTTTTTATTTTTTATTGATATAATCAGATATCGACCTCACTATGCCTCAAACAAATTAAAAGGTTATCTGACTAGTTTAACGTGAGTTATTTCAGATAACCTGTACCATATTGGTCTAAATTAATTTGTGTAATTATTATTCTGTATTTATATTTCTGTTGGTACTAATAAATTATTATTGTATTGTATTGTATTGTATTGTATTGTACAGATGTCTCTGCCCGCATAACGCACACTTCATACAGCCTGCTTCGTCAGCTTTCCGCTGTTGTTTTTCCCACATTCTTCGACCATGACTCACCCAACTTTCCCAATGATCAATGTTCTGGACAAAAAAAAAACATTTTTAGTTTATTTTCTCTGTATTCCATCATAATTATCTTTTGCCCAATCTTCTCTTCTTGTATACATTCCAATACACATAGAAAAATCACGTCTTTTTTTTCGTTTTTTTTTTAGAAATCTAAAACGTTTAACTAATGTCCAATAATATCTCGTTATCGCTGATCCCTCTTGAAAAACTCCTTTTATCTCGAAATAAACAACATCTTCATGAAAATGAAAATAATCTTTTTTCACATGAGTAATTTTAGCCACTCCCGAACTTCCCCACAATATATCTGATACCTCATTAAACTCGACAAATTTTCTTTCTTCACTATGTGGATCTCTATTTCTCTCTTCAAGCATAGTTAAAAACTCTTTTTCATCATTTTTCTCAGCCATTTTTTTTTTAAAACAAAAAAGAAATGATTTTGTTTTTTAAAACACTTTATTATATAGAGATATTTTTTTTTATACTTATACATTTAAAAAAAAAAAAAGTACATATATGGTGTTTTAATTAAATTACAATATTATACATTTTCTATTTTTTTTCTTCTCCAATCTTCTGTATAGGTATACATTCCAATATCCTGAGTAAAATCATGATCTTTTTTTTTGTTAATATTTCTAACTAATGTTCGATAGTATCTATACTGGTTTACCAAATTCCAAATTCCGTACATCTCAAAAAAAACCATATCCTCACAATTATTGAAATAATTTTTTTTTACATCCGTAACTTTAATACGTGAATCTGGACTTTGTTCCAATAAACACGATATTTCATTAAAATCAATAAATGCTCTTTCATTAACATTTTCATCACTATAGTTAAAATTAAAATTCATTTTTCCATTCTTTATCCACTTTTCCATTATTTAAATTTTTATTAAATTTTTCTTGAAAATGAAGACCATCGAAAGCACGTTCGATATGTTTCTGCATATAATTTACTTCTGATTGTCTGAAACGTTGCACGTTTATAAATACAGCTTTTCGTACTTCTTCTTTCAAAATTGTAGATAAATCCAAAACAATTTCATGCTGAATACTAGCTTCCTTAAACTTTTCATCCAAAACTCGTTGTGCTTCATCAACGATTTCATTTATTCTCAGCATATATTCAACACTTTCACATATTTTCCCCACACCATCTTGGTTTAATAATTCATAATATTCTTTATAACCATATCTGCATAATAATTCAAATCTTTTATATGCCATTTTTTTTTCAAATTTTCTGTTTTAAAAATTCAATATATTTTGACCAATTAAAATCTTTACGTACACCCTTAGCTCTTAAAGATAAATGTACACATATTTTTACATCTTTATAAGGTTTTACATCATTTAATTCAACAATTTGATCAACTACATTTTTCTGTTTTTCTAATAATTCTTCTTCTTTATTTAAATCAAAATGTTGTGTTTTTTTTAATAGTTCATTTAAATTAATCAGTTTTTCTTCCATTTTTTTTTCAATTCCCAATCTCCCAAATGTTCTGTTCTTCTTCCACAATGTTCGCTTCTTCTTCTTTACTAGCCTCTCTTTTCTGTAACAACAAATGTATTTTCTTTTTTACCACTTTTTCGATCTTTTTATTCAGAAGCTTTTTTATATCTAATTGAATGTCTTCGATAAGTTCAATTTCAGTCAAATACTCATTCAAAAAACACTGTACACTCCCCGATAGTTCTTCTATTCGTACGCGTAATTCAGTTTTTACATGATCAATTACTAAACCAATATTAATCGGCTTATTGTCTCTTATCTTATCCGCCATTAATACATCAATATAAGTAAATTTCAAACCGTTTTTAAATATAAAATCAGACAATTTGAATTCATTCAGTTTTATTTTCAGTTGAAAAAGTTTTTCATTTGGTCTTTGCATTATTCTTCCTCTGCTTTCGTCCATTATTCTTCTTCTGCTTTTTCTTTTTTTTTCTTTAAATGACCTACCATGTATTCTGCGGTTCTAACGGCAATCGTCCTGTACCCCAAATTTTCCAAACTTCGTTTCACTGCAGCATTTATTTCATACTTCAAAACTTCCAATACATCTACTGTTACATCGGCAAGTTGTATTTCGCTTAACTTTTCATTCAAAATTTCTTGTACACAACCAGCTATGTTTTCAATATCTTTTTCAATATTTTCATAAACTCTATCACATATTGTAGGAACACAAACTAATTGCTCATCAGTACGCGCTGACACAAATGTTTTTAACTTCGTTGATTGTTCCTCAACGTTCATATCTGAACGAATGAATGAAATGTAACAAATACCTTTTCCTTTTATATCTTTTCTCTTTCCCTTTTTTCCAATAATATTTTTATTTTATAACAAGACTTATCTTCTCATTCATATACCAAAATATTTCCAATTTAACGTCTCCAAAAATTGGAATATTTTTCTTTTATTAGACGTTTCTTTTTAAAAATGCAATATACGCTGTCCAATCAATCGATGTTTCCTTCTTGAACTTTAACCACAGATGTAAAATGATTCTTTCCTCTTTGTCAATATGGATATCTGTCTGTGTCTCTCTTTGCATTTGTTTAATAAATTTGGACACTAAAGTCTTCTGAATTTTTAAATCACATAATTGTATAACCTCCCAATAATTCTTGCGTGCTGCTTCATTCATGTTTAACACTCAACTATACATTAGTTTGAAAATCCTCATCATCAGACTCAATTTTTTTTGCTTATTTTTATTCTCTTCTAAAATATTTATCAAAACACCCTATATCTTTGACAAAATTATGATTTTCTACTTGACTTAACGTCCATATTATATATTTGTGTGGGTAAGCTGAAGCACCTGACAAGTCGATTACCTCAAAAAACACTTTATCTTCATTTTCTTTAAAATAATTTTTTATTACACCAATTACTTTAAGTGTAATATCTGTAATATTTTTCAACATTTCAGGTATTGTTACAAATGCTTCATATTTTGCAGGAATGAAATTAAGATCAATTTCTATATCATGAACTAACATCTCTATTCAAGTTTCTTTTAGCGTTTTCATGTTTTTTTTCCATTCAATACCTTTTTTCCTGTTTAATTTGTTTTTCAGTTTTCCTAAAAAACAAAAAAAAATAAAAAGATCTCTTTTTAACCCTTTTTTTTTATAGAAAAAATGGTCATACACGGATACGTTCCCTGTTGCTGCTGCTATCAACAAATTCCTCACGAATCTCTGCAACTATTCTATTCATGTCATGAATGTAAAATTCACATTATCTATTGTGACAACTGTAGAAAATGTAGTAAATACGGTATACAAAACATAGTGTTTAATAAATGTAATAATATTGTCAACCAAAAATGTATAAATAGACGAAAGCGATGGATGAAAATATTTTTAAAATGAAAAAATAAAATTTTTTAAAACTGTTACGTCTTTTTTCCATATATGGTCAAATCCTTATTCTCTTCCAAAAAAATTAAAATTATTTTCTCTCTTTTTTTTTTTGGTAAAATAACTATATCTACGCAATAATTATATAGTTTTTTCATTTTTATTTTGTACCCCTATCTGTATACATTACACTTACTACTTCTATACATAAAAAATTTTAAAAAAAAAAAGATGTTTTTTTTTCTCTAAAAAAATTCGAAAATAAAATCATTTTTTTATTTTATTAATTTTTTTACACACATACAACAAAAAAACCCCCCACAGGAACCAAAGTGGAAAGGTGCTGGTGGTAATGTACCAGATGATCCGGGTTCGACTCCCGGCTGTGGGAAAATACACACACACACACACGCACACACACACACACACACACACACACACAAATTCCCCAACCCACCCCGAACACAAACCACACCCATGAATTAATTAAAAAATAAACAACCAACACCCACTTTCTAGCACCCTCCGTCCAAAATCGACTTTAATTTATTCCTACTTTCACCTGATTGGTTGAAAAAAAAAATAAAGCAATATGATTGGTTAATCACTAGTACCCAATCTCCAACACACACAAAAAAATTACGTTAATTAGTACACTACTGACTCACGCCATTGTTATTGCTCTGATGAAAGCCTGGGTCAACAGGTCGAAAGCTTAGTAAATAAATATTTTACGTGGCGTTTTACTTATCTATATAACCTCATTAAATTAGCACAAACACAGGTTCCATGTAATTATGATGTCATTTCTTGTTATAGCTGTATTAAAATATATAAAAATAGCTGTAACTCCATTGTTAAATAAGTTACAAAGACAAAACTTTACAATAATGAGCAATGATACATTCTGAATAAATTCCAATTAAGGTGGTTCCCTACAGGTTTTTTCACACTTGCAATCGTCACTGTGGTTCGGCAGATATTTTTATAGTACTTTCAGCACATTGATTCAGATGTAAAAAAGTACATTGTTGGGCAATTTTCTTGTGTAGAGGGGGTGTTCCTGGTCGCCTAACCTAGAATTTAATTATGTTAGGACTATAGCTATAGTTCAAACATTGAACTTTTCACATGCCTAATCTAATGATAACGAGGTAGATTTTTTATGCTTATAAATTTGCATTAGATTTGGCACAAGAAAAATTCAATGCTTTAATTAGGCCTTAAAAATATAAAATATCAGGGAATTGTTGTAAACCAATAAATACTAGTTCTGATTGTTGATGCTCTTTAACAAAGAACTGGTTCCTGACCAATGCGTCATGTGTCTCCTTATTCAGATCCCCCAGCAGTAGCAGTATAGTAATACTAGTGACAACATATAAACATTATATCATCTGCATCATCGATTATTTTATAGTTATCAATTTGATGAATCAACTATTGACAATGAATTGGAAAAAAACAACCAAGTTAGGATACCTATAATTTCGGATGGTCATTGTATAGTTCGAGCATTCTATAAAGTCTTAACTAATGAACACTGCTATCCACTGAAAAGCTATGTCAAGCTTCTTCATTGCGCCTGCAACGAAATAGAAGACAATCGGTCACTGATGTTTCAGGCGAGCTTAACGAGTATAAGAGGGAAAAGAAGTACAATAAAGACATCGTCGACTTCATCTTATACGCTCTTGCAAATTCCACTCAGTCAACCGTATTAATCTATTATGTCCACGATGGCGGCGTTAAAACACACGAAATTCCACCAACGAGAGATGGCCAAGTATCCGAAAGGCGTGTGACGCTTGCTCGTGTGGGAGAGCATTATGAAGCAGTGCTGAATGCTGATACGTTCAAGAGGAATAACGAAAACACGGTGACCATTAACGACTCACCTGTCAAGAGAGAAAGCACCGTCATTGTTCTCTCAGATTCGGAATGCAGACCTCCAAAGAAACTGAAGCTAGATTCAACTCGTTCGGATTCAGGAAGCTCGCCCGAGTTTACACGTTCTGGTGACTCTGATTCCACCAACGATAACGGATTGGAAAATTGTCTAGGACGGAATGTTTCTCCAAACAAGTTAACACCTGATGTATGGGCAGATGTTCCTGTTACAAAATGTACAGCTCTGCCACCTGACATTGATGGCACTACAGTTTACGAGTTACCATTTAACCCAAGTTATCGCATGCACTCTTCTGTTGACGGGCGCAAATGGAAGAGATATATGTCCTCTAAACGTATTGGATTCAAAGGAATACGTCGACTCACGCACTGTGCAGGTTCCTTCCACTGCAAGAATTCACTTTGCAGCTTCCGAAAACAATGGGGACAAAATACCGTGCACTTCGATAAGAAGAAGAATTGCAAGTTTTGTGGAATGGCGGCAGATTATATTCCCTGCAAGGCCAGAAAAGTGTGGGAATTTAACAATGCTCGAAAGACAGTTACTGTTTATCACTATGGCATCCACACATGTCCCGTTGTCGTCAAAAATACGTCCGAAGCTGCTGTAGCTGCTCTCAAGAACAAGTTTGAAGCCTCAAAGAGCGGTTAATTCGTTAATTTCAGAAGCAATAGAGCAGGGACATCCATGGGAGGAGATAGAGGATTTGACAGATAATCTTCTTAACCCCAGCCTACCGAAAAATGTCAAGCAGAAAGTCTGAAAGGAGCTCCATCCTCACGGACACAGTTTTGAGGCGGTTCAAACACTCAAAGCGTCGCTCGACAAGAAAGATCCGCTTTACATATTTGAAGTCAATGACAACCGGTTTAACAGCGATAAGCCAACATTTGTATTTTCTACAAGCTCTGATAAGATGAAGCTTGCGGCGACCATGGCCCATGACCAAGATTTTTCACACAAGTTTGCATTCTGCATTTTTCGACGGCAAGCATGGCAGAGTTCAAGGGATGAAAACTCTGACTGCAAGTGTTTTCCATTGTGGATTGCGAAGAATGGTGCGCTTAGCAGTTATGCACTGTGAGCATGAAGATGCGTTGCATGTTTCACTTTTTTGGCAGCTTTTCAACAAAGCCCTAAAGATTGCAACAAACAACCCTAATGCTGTCTTCAAGCCATACGGGTATATGATGGACGAAGGTGGTGCAGAGTGGGCAGGTCTCCAGACGGCAGGCGGCGAAGAAGAGGTCAAGAATGCCAAAAGTTGTCAATTTCACTTTAAACAAGCGGTCAATCGGGAAGCAGGGAAGCTGCAAAGCTCAAAGTCAAAGTTTGAATTCAAGCGCCTAGCAAATGCTATGCTTGTAGCACACACAGCTGCTGCATATGACAAGGCATATGGAAATATCGCCAAGTTTATTCATCAGAAGCCGTTGAAGCGAGGTATTCTAAAGTCTTGGTTAGACTAGTGGGGACGAAAGGAAGCACCACGTATTTGACGCCTTCCGTACTCTCCCTTTCATTCCAACAACCAATCAAAGCGAGTGCCTTCATTCATCGTGGGAGACTACCCAGAGCTCAAAGATGTCTTTAATTGATGTAATCTACGATGATTGTGGCAGATTCTGTGAAATTTGCTCGTCATTTGAAGTTAATTGGAGATGGTTCTCTCGCTCCAGCAACTGGAGTTACACACTCCATAATAGAAGCGCGTGAGAGAGAAATGCAGCGACGAAAAGCTATATCCTATGGTCAAGAACTGACTGCTGACTCCAATCTTACTCTTCACCGAGAAGCCGAAGATAGAAATCCGTTCAAAATTGACCCAAAGTGCAAGCACCGCCATGACAAAAGGGCCAGAAATAGTAAATTTCCCCAAAACGAAAACCAGACCATGAGAAAGAGTGCTTATGACGGAAGTACATCTAATCCATCTGATCTATCTGGTAGCAGTTCTGAGGATCTCCCCGATAAGGAAAGCGAGCGTATTCCGGAGTTGACGACAAAAAGAGGAGGACGATTTCGAAAGAATCGCAGTAAACAGTTTCAAAAGAACATGGCTAAAGCAAAGCATCAGACCTCTAGGATTTCTGTAGTAACGTCAAGGAACATTGACACATCGCATCGTGTTTACGTCGTCTCCTCTGCCCAAGTTGAAGACCATTCTTGTACTTATGAAGTTCACATTTCAAGAGAGCCTTCGTGCAGTTGTCCGCAGGGATTGAAAGCCAAAAAAGAAATATGCAAACATATAATTTGGGTCTACTTGTTTGTTCTGGGAGTTCCTGAATCCAGCAGTTTACTCAACCAAGTGTATCTTGCAGAAGAGGAGACACCAAAGATACTCGACAATGTTCCGCCAATCTCATCTCCTGCTGTTGGAACATTTTCCCAATCTTGCTCCACTGAACAAACTGCACAGAATGATAGTTCATCACAACACGTGGAGTCGATTCATTACCAACCAGCGAGCGAAGCAAATGACAGAAATCCCTTTCTTCTTAAATTTCTGGTGTCTAACGTGAAGGTATGCGCTGGCTGTCCACGTCCAAACAATTCGTTCAGGGGACATCAATTAGTCGACCTTCCTCCCCCGTAACAATATTGTCATTTGTCATAAGGAGATACGACAGTGGAGAGAAAACGGCGAAATTCGGCAAAGCCCTACAGCGCAAAAACACATATTACCATGCTGACGTGGCTTGCGTGCGGAAGAACAACCCCACCTTTGAGAAGAGTATGGTCATCATTCCTCCAAGCGTGAAGAAAGATCTCAAGCATGAACATAAACTCTACCTTCGCCAACACTTTGATTTTGATCTTTAAGCCTTAAGGTATAAATTTATGTAAGCAATTGGTTTGTGGTCCGCTTACTGTACGTTGTTCATTACGATTGGCTATAACGCGGATGTTTACTAATGACAGTACAGTCACAGTAATGCCAAAGATTCATAGGATTTTTTCTGCAATATGTACCGTTTATGACAGTTACTATTGGCGTTATTTAAGAAAGGTTGTGTTTATTTTTAATTGTTTTGTTGGACAGACTACATGGATACCTCAGAGTTAGCTATAGCATTTGACTCGTAAAGACGATTAGTTTTCGAGGACGACCATTGAGTTACCTGTTCTTTGATACTGTCTAACTATGCCGCGGATGATTTAGTTAATCCGTATATGTGACTTAGTGTTTTGTCCAGTTTCTGGAAACCTATCAGTCTTTATCTATAATTCAACTGCGTCACCTTGTATTTTCTCTCTCTTTATTTTGTCATCGTGAGTGTTATACAGCTATAGGTTGATTTTCATTTGCTACGTTTTTCCCTGTACATCAAACGTAAAATTAAAAATTTAATATGGTTCAATTCAAATCATGCATTTACGCGTAAGAACCAGCCATAGTCGCCCCTTTTGCAAATACCATAATACATTGAGCCTTGGGGGTAACTTTGAAGCAATTCATATGGAGTTAATTGGAAAAAGGGAGCTAGGCGTAAACAGTATTGTTGTGCTCCTGGACACAATATCAACAACACTCGCATACAGTCCACAGGAGGCCCAGGCTCCCCCATCTCCGCACCCCTACCAAATCACAATGTACATAAATCGCTATAAACACAGCGAAGTAGTGAGAAAGATATTGGAAAAGATTATTTGTTTTTAAATAATTGCAGATTTTTGATCTTTGATTTTTGACTTTGATTTTTCGCAACTCGCAAACTCGCAGACTCACAACTCGCAGACTCGCAACTCGCATGCTAGACAAACTCTAAAGCCGTCGGTGGCTTCGCTAAGCACTCGCTAACCTAGCTAAGAAGGTCGGACCTGTGTTGGCACCACTGTTCAACCTACTAGCACAGGTTCTGACTTGGGCAGCGAAAGGCATGGGATGGTTAGCCAACAATCTGTGGGTTCTTGTCATAGCGATGGCGTGGTTGTTGTATGACTACTGGAAAAACAGAAAAAGTAGGAAATAAAATCTGTCATGTAGTATATGACCAACAGAAGTCAAACAGAGCTGTCACCCGGATTCAGACGGGCGAGGATGTCAGAGATTAAGGGAAGCAGGACAAGACATGTCATCACAATGAACCCAAACAGAGTCAACCCTTGTGAGGACCTCTACATCGACATACCAAAGCTAAAACCCGATAGCTATTTGGTGCCAGGTAGCTTTCACCTATTTTTCGACTTCAAGAACGCCAACACCAAGTCGTGGTTTTTAAACAATCTTTCCAGACTCCTGTCCGAAAGGTTAGTGGTCAAAGTAGCTGGCGAGACTGTTTACAACAACACGGGTGAAAGCGTCTTCAATGTGTACAAGGATCTCTGGCTACCAAAGAGTGTGAGGGATTGGAAGGTTGAATATGGAATTGGTTCAGAGAACCTGAGAAAGCTAATCTCCAAGGATGACAGTGGGCTTCCTCTGGGGACGCTGAAAAGTTGGCTGACGCTCTGATGTTCTCAATCCAGGGGATAAAACTCAAAGTTAAACTGGACAAAATCCTTGAGGACCACGGGCTCTACGCTCCCTTTGAAATGTATAACAACTTCCGCTACATCATCACGTTACCAAAGGCGAGCGATATTATGGTGGCTCAGTCAAGTGAGTCTGTTGACGGGTACACACTGGAGGGCCTCGAACTGGAGTACGAGACGGTTGACAACCTCGACATCGCCAATGAAATAACCTCGCTGTACACAGTCGGCCGATCGCTGTCTTACGAACACGTGACGTTGATGAAGTCAACTGAATGGGCAGCTGGAGCAACCTTAGTCAACGAACATATTAACCTCCCGCGGAAGAGGATTGTGATGATGTTCACAAATAGGTCTCGGACTGATAGTGAGGAATATGTCTATCCAAACATTGAAAACGTCAAGCTAACAATCGAGGGCGTGCCCAACGCCGTCTTCAGCCAAGGGATTCCAAATAACAGGTTCTATGATGAGGCCAAAAGACTGTTCGGTGGGAAGGAAGAGTCTGATCAGTTTATGACAAACCAGAAGTTCTACAAGGACGCCTTCGCTCTGGTGATTGACTTGAGAAGTATCGAAGACCGTGAAAATGTCGGGACTGGGAAAAGAATTGTTTACACACGGTCTGGAGTTCTAATCGAGATCGCTAAAAAGGTGACCGTGGCTACTGTAGTCTGCCGAATCTTTGTGTTGAGTGATTTGAACAAAAATCTAAAATCAATTCAGTATTAAATGGATCACCCGTTCAATATGTTGGTTACTGGTATGACGGCTTGTGGGAAAACTTGGTGTCTCCTGAAAATGTTGGAGGATGAGCACCCCGGGTTCTTTGACTACATCGTTCTGATCTGTCCGACGTTCAGTTGGAATGAAACCTATACTACTTGGAAGTATAGGGACGACCCGGACTTCGTCGTTGTGGAGTGTAGTCAGGACGTCGTCGAAATTATACTGAAACACATCGTTGAAGTATTTAAAGGCTCCAAAACACTAATCATCCTCGACGACTGTGCTAGTGGACAAACTGTAAAGAACAGAACAAGTGAGCTGGTCAAATTAGTGTTCAGCGCCTGACACTACAATCTGTCAACTATTGTAATCACACAACAACTAACAGCTATCACAAAACCTTATAGGGAGAATATCAGTAAGCTGGTAACGTTCTACAACCCCAACAAGGCCGACATGAAGGTCATCACTGACGACTACCTGGGTGGTTTAGGTAGGGATGAGGTTATGGAGGTAACCGAAAAGTTAAAAGAAAACAAATACGCCAGGCTTGAGGTTACACTAAGGCACCCGTACGGGTATAAGGTAGTCATCCCGAAATCTGGTCTGTAGTAAGATGACTGAAAGGAAAACCAAACTGGCAAAAGCTGTAAAAAACCCCAAGGCATCTGCAACCTTACCGGCTGAAACTTTTGTTGGAGAGCTGGGGGTGGGGGTGCCCACTGAGGTTGTCAGCCTCGCTGATGAGCTTGTCAATGAACTAAAAAAGGCTGAGGAAACTGAACCGACACCGAAAAAGCCTCACAACCCGGCGCCTCTGCCAACTGATGACACCAACAAGAAGAGGAGTGACCTGATAAAACTATCGGAGAATGGCGAGGTGACTCAGTCAGTCAGCTACATCAAAAAAGCGTCGGCGAAAGTCGTGGATAAGCTGTACGCTGAGTATGAAGAGCTAATGAGTTTTTGACTGATTAGTAGGTTCGCTAATGTTCTCGGGGGTTTGGACGCTGTAGAAAGCTCTGAGGCGCTAGACATTGAGCTACAAAAAGATAAACTGTTAAAAGGTGACGTTGGGAAAGTTGTGGCGATGGTTACACCGTCCTTACCATATCTCGGACTGTTATCTGGAGGTATTACTGTGGGAAAACATGTCTACCAACATAAGACAAAAATAGTGGAGGAAACCGGGTGTCCGACCGGCGAAGTCGTATAATAGTGTCACGCGTGACACTCCGGGGGCAGGCGGTTCGATCGGCGAAGTCGTACAATAGTGTCACGCGTGACACTCTCCGGGGGCAGGTGGTTCGATCGGTGAAATCGTATAATAGTGTCACGCGTGACACTCTTCGAGGGGTAGGTGGCCCGACCTGTAACGGATTACGCCTAATCCACTGGGAAACCCCATAAAAGAAGTAATTGTGAAGGATTACGCGTAATCCACTGGGAAAACCTCTTATATTAAATATTCATTGTGTAATAATACTAACAAAGGGTTCACACGGTTAATAATTAATTAGTGGGGTAATTTACATACGGTTGGGGGGCGCCACCTGCTATCGAAAAGTAGTGGAAGAAAAACCGGAAACTAACCATGGTCCTCCTTTCTGTATTGTAGTAGTATAAGGAAGGGGGGTACTGGGCGAGTGCGTCGAAATTCGGAAAATTTATTTTTTAACAAAACAACCTCCAAATGGTCACATTACCCAGGATGCCGCGTCCCATGGCCGTCCTAAAGGACAAACCACCCCTCAACCTCCTCAGTGATTGACTGCCTCGACATGTTTAAAAAAAATTTAAAAAAATAGAGGGAAAAAATAAAAGGTGGCCAAGTGCCTAGAAATGGCGAAAACGGTCGTTTTTTCAATTGATTCACGGAGGCAATATGTCGCGGCTTCCTGAGTAATGTGACCATTTGGAGGCTGCTTTGTTGGGAAATAAATTTTCCGAATTTTGGCGGGTGCGCCGGCGCCCCCTTCCTTATACTACTTAGTGGTGATGTACAGTGTATTGTAGTTTTGACTTGAGAGTAATAACGGAGGGTGACGATTTGATTTCAGAAGGCAGGCTATTCTATAAAAATACAATTCCGTTGAAGAATAAGTTCCCAAACACAGACGTTCTAAGTAAATTTAGTCGTAGAAAATCAGTTGAAGTGTTGAACTAGAACGGAATTGTTTTGACCGCTAATTTGTTGTTGCTTTTCGGAACTGTTCTTTTCAGTTGTTTGCTTGATTTCCAATAATCATTACGTTATACAGTATCAGACCCTAAACGATGATCGTGCCATTAAAAAACCTTGTTTTGAAAAACCTTGGCGTGCCAGGTCGGGTATCTGGTCCGACTGGTCAATTCGCTGCAATGTCGTTCTTCTTGTATCTTCGGTTTACGTTTAAAAAAGTAATCCGAAGATAATGAGAAGAACGTTCTTGTAGCGAATCGACCAGTTAGCTGGCACGCCAAGGAAAAGTTTTTTTTTGGCACGACTATCGTTTAATGATATAACGTAATGATCATTGGAAGTCAAAGTTTCTGAATCGAAATCTTGGCTCTTGTCCCTGACGAATCTGTGGTGCTCCCCGTACCATTTGGACTTTGGAAATAAGCTTTTCGAATCCAACAAAAAAAATAGACAAAGAAAAGTGTACTCTACGAAAATCACTACTAATAAAAGTACATGCTTTCCAAACAAATGTGTAAAAACATTTTATGGCACATTATTATTAACAGCAATAATGAAACAACGAGAGCACCAGCATTACTGCCACTTTTTACAAACACTGCCATGACAGTTTTACTGTCTCATAAAGATCGAAAAGATAACTTATGTCATTGCTCTTTTCTGACAAATATGTCAGTACTCCTTTTTAGTATTTTAATAACTAGTGTCTGTCACACGTTTTTAATATATTAAGCTGAACAAAACACATCATAACAGTTTAGAAAACAAACTTACAGTTCGGCTTGGCCAACGTCTGCTTCTTTCTGTCATTAGTCTTTTTGGTCTTGACCTATTGAGGTTTGACTTCCTATAAGATATTTTTCACATTAAATGAAACTCAGATGTCAAAAAGGTGTAAAAAGTTATAGCATAAGCTACACGTTATCTTTGGATGCAAAAACAAAATACTTACGGATTTTTTTTTTACAAAGCAAGCGTTCTTTGAATTGGCACTGATGGTACTGAGCTGAATGACTCCCCACCGCGCTAAAAGGCCGCAGGAAAGCTAAAAGGAGATGTAAAAGGTTATAACATAAGCTAAACGTTATCTTTCGGATGCAAAAAAAAAAATACTTACGGACTATTTTTCACAAAAAAAAGCAAGCGTTCTTTCTTGAATCTGGCACTGAGTACTCCCAACGCTAACTCCCGACGCTAACAAGCTGAAAGGACGCTTAAAAGGACGCCGTCTAACCTGTTTGACGGCGTCCCCTGCGAATCAGCGTGTCTGATTGGTTGAAATCGTAGTAATCGCGTATGATGCATTTTATTTGTAGAAACTGGTTTTACTGGTTGTAGCAAACTATACTCTGGGAACTGTTTTTATCTGCGATCCACAAGTGGATCGCGACCACCGAAAATCACTGCATGTCCTTTACGTTGTTTAAACCTTATGTTACTTGAATTGCATTGTGAGACTTTACGTTTTGTTGTAATTATAGACAATCCAGATTGTCTTCTGGATTGTCTATGTTGTAATCGATCTTACGGGACGTGACCAACCTTATAATTACGTTGTGAAACAGCTTACGCTACGTTGCTGAATCGTAACTCATTCATTGACACGTATTGAGCATACGTACGGCCTTTACCTTACGTTGCTAGATCTTACGTTACGTTGCCAGACCTTTATACGTTAATAAGGTAATTGTGAGACCTTACATTACATTGTGATACCTTGCGTTACGTTGTGAGACCTTACGTTACGTTGTGAGACCTTACTTGTGATCAGTTGTTACGTTGTGACTTGTGATCAGATGTTATTTTACGTTGTGACCCGTGATCAGTTGTTACGTTGTGACTTGTTGATCAGATGTTACGTTCTGACTTGTGATCAGAGATGCGTGTTATGCTACATTGTGACTTGTGAGTAGATCTTACGTTACATTGTCATGATTTGTGATCAGTTGTCATGCTATGTTGTGAGGTATATTATGTAACGTAGCTGTTCTCTGCTCAATCAGATTTTCATTGTCACTACTGGACGATCCGATGTCAACAACTCGACTTGGAATAGTACTCGACTTGCCAGTAATTAATTTTATTGTACGAAACTGAAATTCGAGTATGTTAATGAACTCACTGAAAGGAGTATATTTAACAATTTTCAGCACGAAATATCATTTGGAAGGATGTCCGCCAGCATAGGGCCCTCATCACGCTACATGTACAGCACATATCCGTCGTCTATATAGATATCCGGATCATTTGTAGATGATCCGAATTTGCACATTAATTATTTTTTATTGTACGAAACTGAAATTCGAGTATGTTATTAAACTCATCGAATGAAGTATATTTACCAATTTTCAGCACGAAATATCATTTGGAAGAATGTCCGCGAGCATAGGGCCCTCACCACGCTACAGCAGATATCCGTCGTCTATGTAGATATCCGGGTCCAAATTTGCACATTGATTAATTTTTATTGTGCGAAACTGAAATTCGAGTATGTTCTTAAACTCACAGAATAAAGTATATTTACCAATTTTCAGCGCGAAATACCATTTGGAAGAATGTCTTGATAATAATAATGTTTGAATGTACAATAATATTTGGTGTACCAAAACAATGAAATGGCGGCCATAGTGGTGTACCATCTTTATCCTATTGGAATTTTGCTCTGTTCCTTTCAAATGTTTCTTATTGTTTCACCACCCAAATTGTTACCGATCACGCGAGTGAAAACGATTAATACCGGTTGTTTAAAGTGCCACTAACCCCAAAAACTTTTTTCGCAAATCTAAGAGTCCTTATTGAGTGGATTAGGCCAGTTAATAAATTATTGGTATTGGACGTTTCGTTGGTCTTCTGTAGACCACCAAAGTTGCATCTGCATGTCCCATGGCGGAGCAGGAAAGGGAATGGGTATATTCCTGGTGTGACGTCAGACAAGTCAAACAAGGAACTCCTTTGAGCTCTGTCTGGTGAATACATATAATTTTTTGGGTTGAAGATTCATTTTCCCAACTAACGCAATGTAAAAATTCTATGTATTCAGCAGACAGAGCTCAAAGGAGTTCCTTGTTTGATTTTGTCTGGACGTCACACCAGGGAATATACCCATTCCCTTTCCTGCTCCGCCATGGGACATGCAGATGCCAATTTTTGCAACTTTGGTGGACTACAGAAGACAAAGAAATGTCCAATACCAATAATTTATTCACTGGCCTAATTCACTCAATAAGGGCTTTTAGATTTGCGAAATTTTTTTTTGAGGTTAGTGGCACTTTAACGTGACCTTAACCCGCGACATGTGATCTATGACCCGTGACTTGTTGCGATTCCGCGTAGATTTGCCAATCGTGATAAGAACGGAGGTATTACGCGAAATATATAGTGATATACATCGATCGGATCGGATCACTGAAAGAAGTATATTTACCAATTTTCAGCACGAAATATCATTTGGAAGAATGTCCGTCAGCATAGGGCCCTCATCACGCTACAGCAGATATCCGTTGTCTATATAGATATCCGGATCCAAATTTGCACATTGATTAATTTTTATTGTGCGAAACTGAAATTCGAGTATGTGATTAAAATCACTGAAAGAAGTATATTTACCAATTTTCAGCGCGAAATATCATTTGGAAGAATGTCCGCCAGCATAGGGCCCTCACCACGCTACAGCAGATATCCGTCGTCTATATAGATATCCGGGGCCAAATTTGCACATTGATTAATTTTTATTGTGCGAAACTGAAATTCGAGTATGTTATTAAACTCACCGAATAAAGTATATTTACCAATTTTCAGCGCGAAATACCATTTGGAAGAATGTCCGTCAGCATAGCGCCCTCACCACGCTACAGCAGTTATACGTCGATACAGGTCAACATATAAAATGACCCAGATTTGTATATTGGTTTATTTTTATTGTACGAAACTGAAATTTGGGTATGTTATTAAACTCACAGCATAAAGTATATTTACCAGTTTTCAGCGAGAAATATTATTTGGAAGAATGTCCGCCAGCATAGGGGCCTCATCATGCTACAGCAGTTATACGTCGATCTATACAGGACAACATGACAAAATGACGCAGATTTGCAAATTGGTTTATTTTTATTGTACGAAACTGAAATTCGAGTATGTGATTAAACTCACTGAAAGAAGTATATTTACCAATTTTCAGCACGAAACATCATTTGGAAGAATGTCCGTCAGCATAGGGCCCTCATCACGCTACAGATATCCGTTGTCTATATAGATATCCGGATCCAAATTTGCACATTGATTAATTTTAATTGTGCGAAATTGAAATTCGAGTATGTGATTAAACTCACTGAAAGAAGTATATTTACCAATTTTCAGCGGGAAATATCATTTGGAAGAATGTCCGTCAGCATAGCGCCCTCACCACGCTACAGCAGTTATACGTCGATACAGGTCAACATATAAAATGACCCAGATTTGTATATTCGTTTATTTTTATTGTACGAAACTGAAATTTGGGTATGTTATTAAACTCACCGCATAAAGTATATTTACCAGTTTTCAGCGAGAAATATTATTTGGAAGAATGTCCGCCAGCATAGGGGCCTCATCATGCTACAGCAGTTATACGTCGATCTATACAGGACAACATGACAAAATGACCCAGATTTGCAAATTGGTTTATTTTTATTGTACGAAACTGAAATTCGAGTATGTGATTAAACTCACTGAAAGAAGTATATTTACCAATTTTCAGCACGAAACATCATTTGGAAGAATGTCCGTCAGCATAGGGCCCTCCAACCTCGTACCCAGGGTCTTATCTCCGCTCCCCCGCCCCCGCCCCGCGCTGCGAAAAGACCCTGGTTGTGGCTGGTCACGTGCCCCCTAAAAATTGGGGGGTTTTCAATTAACGATCTCAAAAATACTCAGGGAGGAGTGACAAAGGCACAATTACAAAGTTTTTCACCTTTGTTTATAAAAATAATATATTACGTCTGGCGTCGTCAGTCTGGCGCCAGGCTGTCTGATCGGAAAATAACTGTTAAAATGAAAACAAAAAAAGACAAACGTACTCGTGTTTACAAAACCTCGCTTTCCTCTGTGGTGTACGTTGTTTAACGATCATGCCGAGTGTTAAAGCTAAAGAAACCCCCAAGAAGATATATCAATCGACTAATGTACCGTCAAATACCTGTCGACTTTGTCGCAGTGTTGGCGACGTGAAGTACTTAAAAAATTTGTACCATAAGGCAAATTTTCAACTGCTTGCTTCGGCCGAAATCCTTTACGGCAAAAGTCTTCCTTGCAACGACGTTCTTCCACGTTTAGTCTGCAGGCCATGTGAGCGAAGACTGCAGAATTTCATGAAGTTCAAAACGTTGATTTGCGAGAGTCAAACCGCTTTCTCGCGCATTAAGAGATGCATTGACATTTCTCCCTCTGCCCCAATAACAGCGCCGAAAATTGTCAAAAGAAGTGATTCCTCAAAGACAACTGCAACATCAAGCCGTTGTGGACTGTCCTTTGACGCGCCTTTGTCATCGTCAACAGAAACTCAGGTAAATACAGTTGTTGAATTGAGCTTTCACTCTTTCTATTAAACTTTATATAGTTCGCCTAAATCTAATATCAGATTTTAGAATATGAGTATTAAAACAAAAATTGTGTTCTTACGCTTTAGGTTACCTCTGCAGTCACTATTCGCCCGCAAGAAACTTCTAAACAATATGTAGCCCAAGAGGACGTCCATGGCCAACTACCATTTAGTGAAGTTCTAAACAAAGATAAACAATGAGCTAATAGAAGTTGCAAGAAGGGAGTCTAACTCAGTTCTTAGAAAAAGAAACTTTGAAGGTTTGAGCAAGTTTGATTTCCAAGACATCGCTAGCGAGATAAGAACATTGTGTCCGTTGACGTATAGAGTTTTGTCCGTAATGATAGAGGTGGAATATAAGACGGAGAAGAAGATAGCGTCATTGTCGTTGATTTACAGTATCCTGATGTTCAAAAGATGTCATGAACTAAGCCGTTTGCAAAGGATCAATACCATGTTACTGGCTGAAAGTGATTGCAATACAGAGGTAAATTGCACGCAAATTTTCGCGCAAAACGGGAAAGTAAAAATTAATATTGTTTACTCCACTTTCGAACACGATCAGATTATATATAATTCTTTGTTTAAGATTTATTCCGGCAAATAATAAAAAAGCCTATTTGGACTTTTCTATGCGCTTTTCTTTGTATGCGTGTTTTTTATGTTTTTTTATTTAGCCTACTACACTTTATGGGTGGCTTGCTGAACTATATATATACCGTATATATATTTATATAATAACCAGGTTAAAATAATATTCCATAATTGCGTTCACACGATACCGGCATGAAATGACATGAAACCGTAATGCTATTAAACCGTAACGGTTTGAAACCGTAAAAAATACGGGGTAAAAGAAGCGTGATGGCGGAAATTTAATAAAAAAGGAGTTACATGTAACTATAAACTGTAGGAATAGTAACGGAATGAAATGGTACCGGTACCGTGTAAGCAGTTTCCTACCGGCATCGTGTGAACGGGGTCTTATTTATATAAAATTAATTAGCTGTTCCAATCGCCCAATTTTAAAACTACGGTTTCAAAACGTCATTTCTAAAAGATATTTTTCTTAATCTCCTTAGTAAGTACTGTACAGCTTTATATGACTCTAATTTAGTATTTTTATTTTCTATTTTGAATCTTCTACTTTTGCAGATTTGAACTAAATTTTACTAAACGGGAATTTGGGATTTGTATCGATAATTTAAACGCAACATTGCCAACATGTTTGTTGTTGCAACAAAATTCATTGGTGCCGACAGGAAATTTGTGTGGAAACACCACCTTGTATTGCACCTTGCATGCAGTTTTATACTGAACAATCATTAAATTATTATTATTATATTGCTGCGACCTTTTAGATCCTTTTAATTTATTAAAAGTCTTGTTTTCAACAACCGATAAGTAGCAAAACAATTTGCATTGACAACTGGACTTACTTTGATCGTGAACACGTTCCGATATTTTATAATTAGATTGCATTGCCAAATATTAAAAAAATATTTCTTTTGCACAGATTTGCAGTGTATTATGGGTTCATATGGGCTCAGCCCCAGCTACATGCATATACCTGTGCATGGCTATTAGACTATTAAATGGAATGTTAAAAGCATGGTAAACTTACAGTTAGATTATAGCTGGGTTTAATCCCAAAAGTTTTAAAAGCCTAATGGTTATCATTGTATTCTAATTAAATGTGCAAATGTATTTTCAGTTGTATGAACGGCTCAGCAAGTATGGGGTTTGCCTTGACAAAACCAAGAAATATATCATCCAGGATGAAATTGGCAATCATTTTCTTGACAAGGTGGTAGGGCAGGTTAAAGCAGGAAAAACATTCACCTTTATCCTTGACAACATCGACTGGGATGTTAAAGTACATGAAATGCGATCTGATAGCCAGAACAAGAGTGTTCACGCTGTAGCAACAACTCTGGTATTTGATCGTGTTTCTTCAAACCATCTACCAGATGAAAAACCTCAGCAGATGTTATCTACATGTGACATAGTAAAAACAGTAACAATGACTGATGGTGAAGTTGCAGCCAGAAAGCATCGCTACAAGATTTTCACTGCAAGAATCCTATGTGAATTCCTCCCTGCATTTACCTTTCTTAAGGACATTACACCTGTACACTTGCTATTAAACTACAATGAAGAAATGAAAGCTAAATCAGTTGTTGTTCCATTCCCTGTGGTCATGAAAGATGAGAAAAAGTATGCTGAAGTTGTTGATGTTTTGGACCAGCTAGAGACATGGATACATGAAATCTACTCACTGGCTGGCCTCCTTTCACCTGTTGAAACTGTTGATACTCCACCACATCCACCAGCACCTTTACCACCGTCATCTAGGCCGGATCAGCCATTGTCACATGTCCAGCCTGTTGTAGATGCAACTGACCCTTTGGTGAGAGTGAAGGTTCCTTGCTTTGGAGACCAATTAACTAGAGTGCGTTTCGCTGGGGCAAAGGATCTTAGAGCTGGATGTCACAATGCAAGGGATCGGCTTGACCACATCTATCCTATTAGGATTGCTGACTGGCATTCTAAGAGGAGTTTCTTGAAGGTACAGCAGTGTATGGTGAATTGGTGATAATAGCATTATAGGGAATTGGGTTATTTGCCAATTTTGGTTTATACAGTTGAACATATACACTTTGTATGTGGGCACTTCTCGTAAGTGTTAAACAATGCTTGTGACGTGCCCAAACTGGCCAATTATATTACTATGTTTGAGACCTTTCTTTACCTGGGGTCTGGTCATAGAATGCACAAATATAATAATGGTGGTAGAAGCTGGTAAAGGTACCATGTTTCTTCTATCAAAGCCCTCCCACTACTAGGTGATTACTTTAAGGCCTTCAGTAAAGGGGCTTATTGCCATTCGAGGTACAGTAGAGGGCTAATTTAATTTTCCAAATTAGATTAAAAAAAATAAATCTATTAACCAAATGTATTAACCAACTTTTTTGTTACATGTAATAGCAAAATACATCTTTTCTAAAAGGGGTGAGCTAAATAGGGGGAAGGGTTCTATGTACAGGTGGGATGGAAGCTTGTTAGAAAGGAGAGCTTAATAAAGGAAATAATTATAGTCTTTCACATAAGATGATTTTCACTATAATTAATTGTTATTGTAAATATAACAACAAGCTTCTCCCAATTTTTCAATATTACTGTATACTGTGCATAAGAACAAAAATATAATGATTTTACCTTTCTTATCCAATTTTTATTTCATAAAGAAAATTCAAGGGAAAAAGATTTAATAAATATTTCTAAATGGAATACAAATTCATCCTGATTTACAAAGTTTTTCTGTTTAATTTTCTCAACCTAAACAGCTTAGATCTGTAAGAGTTTGATAAACCTGAACAATTACTGTACTAAGATGTGTGAAAATGAAATGGGTAAATGTTAAATAATAAATATACAATTATTATATTCACATATCAACTGTATCAAATTGGTAACAGCTTGCTTTGTATTTAAATCCCATATAGTTTGGCTCCTAAAAATATTTTATTAAATTAAACTTCACTTAGTACTCTTCACACATACAATAACCTGTGGTCATTTTCAGAAAGGCTCTGAAAGTACATTTTAGTGCTAAATAAATGTTTTATTTGTGAATGCCAGAAAAATATATGTAATGGTCAAGCTAGGCCAAACTAAGTTCATCCTAAGCACATGTGGAGATGTTGTAAGTTTTCATGTTCATTTCACACATTCATTCACCCACGCATGACTTGTGTTTACATGCATTGCATCAATGAAATGAAACAACCTTAAAATAAGACTTTTAAAGGTGTTTAAACGGCCATCAAAATAAAATGACCCTAAAATAAGACTTTTCAAAGGTGTTTAAAGTAAACTGATCAACATGTCTCTTCTTTATACAGCTAATATACAAGAAACTTTATAAAAATTCTGGACGTGAACGTGGCACACTAAGGTACTACAGAGAAAAACTACAACGGCGCAATGTCACACAAGATGTTAAACATTACGAAGAATGTGAACAGTTATTTGTAAGTGTTGGCCAAGCTTATGCTGTTGCAGCCTTGTTGCAGTTTTTTCAAATGGAGACGACCGAATCAAGTCAAGAGTGCAACATTCCACCTTATAATGTTGTGCATGGTGATGGTGATAAAGAACTGTACTTCAATACAGTTTTGGATAAATTTGTGGATGAGTATCTGATACCTGTGCCAGATGCTAGTCAACCACATTTACCAGTAGTATCTGACCAACAGCCACCAGATCTTGTGAAAGAGTACTCACTTTGTTTGTTAAGATACTTCTTCATTCTCACAGATTTGAAAGATGCTGTCAGAGAAGGTGATGGTGACAGGCTGGCTACACTACACAAGGTGCTGTTACTACACTTTAAAAGTGATTCAGGTTACAATGCTTATGCTATAGAAAATGCTTATCAGTATTTTGCAGAATGAGGTGTTCCTTACAAAAGCTGAAGCACATCAAAGTAAATGGTCTTCTACTGCTAATTGGAAAGGAGGAAATGGCAACAATCTGGAAATGGATCTTCTTCAAGAGAACATCAATAGAGATTTGAAGAAAGGTATCAAAGGTATGGGAGCCAACAAAACTGACAAATCTATCAAACGATTAAGCCATGCAACTGGGGGACTAAGAGAAATCATTGAAAATTTTGACAGCCAGGCAGGAATAAAAGCAAAATCATCAGCACATAGCCACAAGTCATCACGAAATGATGAGCAGCAAGTTCTGGAAGATCTTATCAAATTAAAACCATTTATGAGTATCCCAAATCGAAAACATGATGGTTTTCCTGACGCATCCTCAGACACATTGGCTACACTCAACCGTGATGCCTTTTATAAATGGTTGAAACATCATAAAAGAAATCTTCTAATGCATGCCCCAGTAGAAGATGAAAATTAAATGAACTGTGGTTTAGATCAAACATTGAACATTTCATATTTGTTTAGTTTGATAAATATTTAGATTTTAGATTATAAGCTCAAAATTTCTATAAAGTAAGTTGATGCACGAAAACCATGGTAAAACAAACACTTCACTCCCCAAACCTCCATGTCTACAGTACAGTACAGTACAGTAGCTGCATGACTATACATGGGCAATTTTCTACTGATTTTCTATCATTGAATAGATATCAAGTAGAGAAGCCAATCAGATTATAGTGTTTGCAATAGTCTACTAAGTATAGACATGTGGGCAATACCTGAATTTATGCGGAAAGTACTGTATGTTGTATGATTGGGTGTAATAGCCTACATGTAGTTACTGTACATGTACTACAGTAAGTCTTCTAAGAATAAACATACTGTATTGTACAATAAACTGTAATACTGTATGGCATGCAAAAATGTTAATATGTAATAATGTATATAATTATGTAAATAGTACTTGTGCATAAATCAGAAATTATAGTGTTTTAAGAATATTAATAGTTAATATAATACAGTACCATAATATTATGTACAGTAGTTAATAGTTAAGTGCAGTAGTTAAGTAGTTTGATATTAGAAGAACAAGTATGTAGTACAGTAATGTGCAAAGGTTTAGGTCATGCCATTAATTTTGTTTTTTCTATAAAAAGCTAAAACAAAATAAAAGGCTTAAATTAGAAAAAAATAAATTTACCCAATCATCTAAATGAATTTGTCTGGCTTTAGCCAGAATACGATTTTGAACAAAAGACCATTATTTTTTCATAGGCAGGTCATATGGCCCATATTGGAAAGAAACAACTTTTTAAATGGCAACAATGAATCTTGGTGAATGCATTAAATACTATAACTAATATAAGACCTAGCTTATCTTTAACAAATAAAACATAAAGCTCTGTTCATATGTACTCTTAGGTTTGTTTGACATCATTTGAACATGAAAGAAGTTGAGTAGAGGCATGAGGTGATAGCCAGGTGCCTTTACACTTCTTTTGTGTTAGTCAAATAATGTCAAATGTACCTTTATAAGAGTACATATGCACAGGAGCAGTATGTTTTATTTGTTTTATAAAATATGAAAAAAATCCAACAAAAACTAAAAGTGCATGGAATAGGTTTGAAAGTTCACTGGCTTTTCCCACCAGGTGATGCCACTCCACACCATTTTACGTGATTCATGATCTTCATACTCTTATAATGTAGAGGACACCTTATTTTATAAACATAAATGTAGGGTCATCTTGTAGAAAACATGGAACAAATAAAAAATCTATTTAAGGGTATATTTACCTAAATTGCTGCCTTAAAAAGTTTGTCAAAGTAACCTAAGTTAAATTGCACATTACTGTATAATTATAATTTACAAAAAAATATTGTAATTACATTTACTTATCTTTGCAATCGAAGCATGAACAACTGTTTTTTACAGACATTGCAACACAAATGTCCAGGAAAATAAGGTTTTGGTTGTTTAACATCAAGATATTCCAATAATAAACATCTCAAACAACATTCTTCACTTTGGCAATATCTTCTCACTTCATCCCTGAAATCCAGCTTTGTTTTTAGCAATATCCTTATTATTGTAGTAGAGAACAGCCTTTGACAAATATCCATCTCTTCCTGCCCGTCCAGTTTCTTGAAAATATTCCCTTATAGTACGTGGGGGACCAATATGAATGATTTGCCGTATGGATTGTATATCCACTCCCATTCCAAAGGCAACTGTTGCAAAAACTACTCTTATTGTAGACTTTTGGGAATTTAATTGTTGCAAAAATTTCTTCTTTCATGCTTTGGGTTTGAGGTGCATGAAAATTGTGCAAACAATCTGTTCTTTGGACTAGCTGCACAACCAGGTGGGTAGTACTGACCACTGCCCATTACATGTTCAAAATAATTTGTATACAAACCCACACCATCTGAGAGAAAGATATATTATTGTTAGTGGATAACTTACACCACTTTGTAGCAAATCATTTGCAATTGGTCTGCAAATGTTTTCAATTGCATCAACATCTTGCCCTTCTCTAAAATACTTTTCATAAAAATATGTTCTTTCGGTCAGGGTTGGCAACAACTTCAACACACTTTTTCAGACCAAGAGATTCTTTGATGTGTTTCCTATCAGCTTTATTTGCTGTTGCTGGTCAAGGCGAGCACTGGAACATTCGGAAACGCTGCACATAACATACCAAGGTGGCTATAATCCTTCCTGAAGTCATCTCCCCTATAAATAAACAAGACATTACAATGTAAAACCTGTAAAGTTTATAGCCTTAAATATAATTAACATGTAAAAGCACAGAATGATCTAATAGTAAATATTAATTACCATTCTAGAATGCAGTGAGCCTCATCAATCACTATTGCACATACATTTTGTTGGTAAGCATTACTGTTTAAAAGATCCCGTCCAAATCTGCATGACAACAATGATTCTGGATGGGGCGAATAGCAGATTATAATGGGCTTTACTGAGTTTGTCCTTCTCACACAGCTGGATATCACAGAGAAGATCTTCACCATCGCCAGTATTGCCACGTTTTACACTCAACACTGCTGCTCGAAGACTTTGTTGATGCTAGTTTGGAAATCTGGTCGTTGATTAAAGAGTTTAAAGGTGATATGATGATAACCACAGCGGAGAACGAATCGTTGATAGAGGGAGACGCTTGAATGTTGTTTCCTTTTTCAAATAGTTCTTTGCCAAATAATATCGAAGGCAAGATGTGAAAAATTAGCGATTTTCCATACGCCGTAGGAAGAACAGCAAGCACATCAAACCCCAAAAATAATTTCTCGAGACAAATAACTTGTTTTGGCCTTAAGATTACATTGCAATACAAACTGGTGATGATAGCAAAATGTAAACACTGAAGAAATGCAAAACACTTCGAGTCTTTCCACATTTTTATAATAATTTGTCAGTCTGCCATCACAATTCACAACCACAAATGTGTACAACGGGTACTCCCTGGGTGAGATTTGTCAGCATTGTGCAACTATTAAAACGTATCACCCCTCCCCTGACACAAAATTCGTTTACGAGGCACGTGACCAGCCGCAACCAGGGTCTTTTCGCAGCGCGGGGCGGGGGCGGGGGAGCGGAGATAAGACCCTGGGTACGAGGTTGAGGGCCCTCATCACGCTACAGCAGATATCCGTTGTCTATATAGATATCCGGATCCAAATTTGCACATTGATTAATTTTAATTGTGCGAAACTGAAATTCGAGTATGTGATTAAACTCACTGAAAGAAGTATATTTACCAATTTTCAGCGGGAAATATCATTTGGAAGAATGTCCGTCAGCATAGCGCCCTCACCACGCTACAGCAGTTATACGTCGATACAGGTCAACATATAAAATGACCCAGATTTGTATATTCGTTTATTTTTATTGTACGAAACTGAAATTTGGGTATGTTATTAAAACTCACCGCATAAAAGTATATTTACCAATTTTCAGCGAGAAATATTATTTGGAAGAATGTCCGCCAGCATAGGGGCCTCATCATGCTACAGCAGTTATACGTCGATCTATACAGGACAACATGACAAAAATGACGCAGATTTGCAAATTGGTTTATTTTTATTGTACGAAACTGAAATTCGAGTATGTGATTAAACTCACTGAAAAGAAGTATATTTACCAATTTTCAGCACGAAATATCATTTGGAAGAATGTCCGTCAGCATAGGGCCCTGATCACGCTACAGCAGATATCCGTCGTCTATATACATATCCGGATCCAAGTTTGCACATTGATTAATTTTTATTGTGCGAAACTGAAATTCGAGTATGTTATTAAACTCACCGAATAAAGTAATATTTACCAATTTTCAGCGCGAAATATCATTTGGAAGAATGTCCGTCAGCATAGGGGCCTCATCACGCTATCCGGATAATTTGTAAAAGAACTACATAGTGGAAAATAAATCGATGTGCTAGAATTTCGCCATGTGATCCTTCTGAGCCGATAAACAATCCAACTTCTTAAATCGATATCTCGTCTTACGTTTGTGAGACCTTATGTTACGTTGTTAAAACCCCAATTTTGTGTTATGAGATATTGTATTTGTTGCGAGATTTTACGTTAAACATTGCGAGATATTACGTTACGTTCTGAGGCCTTGGGTTACGTACTGAGAGACCTGGCCTTATGTTACGCGTCGTGAGATTTAACGTATAACACGTTATGAAACCTTATGTTACTTGGTGAAACGTTACGTACCATTGTAAGACCTTGCATTGCGTTGTGAAACTTTACGTTTTGTTGTAATTATATTAATATAGACCATCCAGATTGTCTTCTTGATTGTCTATGTTGTAATCGATCTTACGGGACGTTGTGATCAATCTTATAATTACGTTTGTGAAACAGCTTACGTTACGTTGCTGAATCGTAACTCATTCATTGACACGCATTGAGCATACGTACGGCCTTTACCTTACGTTGCTAGATCTTACGTTACGGTTGCCAGACCGTTTTTACGTTACGTTGCTAGACCTTAATACGTTACATTGTGAGATTATTATTTAGACTTTAGACTTTTATTATTTAGACATTAGACTTTACGTTACATTATGAGACCTACGTTACGTTACGTTACGAGACCTTACGAGTTACGTTACGTTGTGAAACCTTGCGTTGTGAGATTTAAGGTTGTGAGACGTTTACGTTGTGAAACTTGACGTTACGTTTCGAGACTTTACGTTCCGTTCCGAGGCCTCACGTTCCGTTCCGGGACCTTTCGTTGCGTTGTGAGACCTGAAATAGGTTCAACTTATCCGAATACGCGAATCAGAAAATACATGTATGTTACGTTATGAGACCTTACGTTATTAAGGGAATGACTCGCCAAAGTACTGAACCTCATACTGAACAAATAAATGTTCATACACCAGACAATAAGCAATACGTACCAACCCTTAAAACATAAATTAACGTCATGAAGGCTCGTTTTCAATCGCTACCAAAATCGCCTGTGAAAACGAGCCTTCATGACGTTAATTTATGTTTTAAGGGTTGGTACGTATTGCTTATTGTCTATACTTTAATTATCTCAATAATATTAAATATTGTGAAATGTTTGTTAAAATTCTCCATTCCTCTGCAGAAATCGAAACTGGTCAGGGAGATGGTTCTTCTATAAGTTCGTTAGTCATTAAACAGCCAACATACAAACAAATGAATGTCAAAAAAATCTCGTTGGTCCTTGGCAGCTTCGCTAGATCACAGTCACAGATGTATCTGCAATATTTTGGGTAAAACAGTTTCTTATTTTTTTATTTTTAGATGTTGGCGCGCGAACTGAATGTATTTAGAGAAAACATATGGACCCTGGTTCTTGGATTTAGAATCGCTTCTAGTACGAGCTTCCCCGGCTACCAGAGGCCGCGCCAGCCTTTATAACTCCTAAACGGGGATGTAATAATACTTTATTTATTATTGTACATTCAAACATTATTATCGTTTCTTATTGGTCAACATGCATTTACTTCAGTTAATTCTCAATGCCGTCACGGCGACTGAAGTAAATGTTGACCAATAAAAAACGATAATAATGTTTGAATGTACAATAATATTTGGTGTACCAAAACAATGAAATGGCGGCCATAGTGGTGTACCATCTTTATCCTATTGGAATTTTGCTCTGTTCCTTTTCAAATGTTTCTTATTGTTTCACCACCCAAATTGTTACCGATCACGCGAGTGAAAACGATTAATACCGGTTGTTTAAAGTGCCACCAACCCCAAAAACTTTTTTCGCAAGTCTAAGAGTCCTTATTGAGTGGATTAGGCCAGTTAATAAATTATTGGTATTGGACGTTTCGTTGGTCTTCTGTAGACCACCAAAGTTGCATCTGCGTGTCCCATGGCGGAGCAGGAAAGGGAATGGGTATATTCCTGGTGTGACGTCAGACAAGTCAAACAAGGAACTCCTTTGAGCTCTGTCTGGTGAATACATATAATTTTTTGGGTTGAAAATTCATTTTCCCAACTAACGCAATGTAAAAATTCTATGTATTCAGCAGACAGAGCTCAAAGGAGTTCCTTGTTTGATTTGTCTGACGTCACACCAGGAATATACCCATTCCCTTTCCTGCTCCGCCATGGGACATGCAGATGCCAATTTTTGCAACTTTGGTGGAAGACAAAGAAATGTCCAATACCAATAATTTATTCACTGGCCTAATTCACTCAATAAGGGCTTTTAGATTTGCGAATTTTTTTTTTTGAGGTTAGTGGCACTTTAACGTGACCTTAACCCGCGACATGTGATTTATGACCCGTGACTTGTTGCGATTCCGCGTAGATTTGCCGATCGTGATAAGAACGGAGGTATTACGCGAAATATATAGTGATATACATCGATCGGATCGCGGCTGATTGCCAAGGTCGCCGAGATTGCAAAATCACCGTTTGCATAAAAAACTCAACGATCGCCACGATCGCCGAGATAGAACATTTTCTATCAGTAGTTTTTTCTATCATTATCTTCAGTGTTTTTTTTAGCGTGGTGATCGTAGCGAGTATTTGAATTAATGTCGACGTTTAGATTTCAGGAGATTTATCTAACTTGTTTCATGGCTGCATGTAAATTAATTTTTTTATACGAAAGGAAATGGTGCTGCGGTGAAATGATAACAAAACTTGCTAATTGCGGGGTGTGTTTATTTTTATAGAATTAAACCCGGTTTTCCTCTGGCGAATTTTGTCGCGCGAAACGACATTTCTATTGTCAAAATTGGAATAGATTTTTTTAATTCGTTCCACTCCAGGGCTCGACAAAAGAAAAAGGTCGCTTCGCGGGACAAAATTCGCCAGTGGAAAACAGTTTTTACTTATGTTGTTGAATATTTAAAGAGAATCATTATTACAACAAACTTTAATTTTATATATACTTTTAAAACATTTGATGAATATGAAAACTAAAATATTAAAAAAATGATTCTGTAATGTTTTAGTAAATAACTATTAAACAACAATTTTCTTTTGTTAATAATGCAAGATTAATTATAAACTCAGACTTATTAAGCATGAATCTGACGGTGAATCTGCTGGTCTGAAATTTGCAAATTTGCCAATAATAAATAAATTTGCATGTAATTTGCTAATAATGTGATGCATATGAATTTGCGTATTTCAATAAATTTTCCTATGAAGGTAAATTTATAGCAAATTTGAAAAGAAATTTGCACGACTTTGCACAATAGTTTATTCAAATTTGCTGTTTTCGAATTTGCAAAATTTTGCTGATGGATTTGCTCAAATAAATATAATTTTTCATGCAAAGTCGTCATTAAAGTTGCCAACTTTGACGCCGTTGCAAATTAAATATAATGTAAAACTGAACGTAATTGCGAGCGTCTTCTATAAAAGTACAATTCTTAGGATGTTTTGATCAATAGGCGACTTGCGCTAAAACGTGTCACGTGTTTTCAATCGCTTAAAATAGCAGATATGGAATTAAACGGTCAATATTGTAGGCTAGCTGGTCACATGACTAAAATAAAAATTTCATGCATGTACAATACCTTCTTCAAAGAAAATGTTTACAGTCAAACCTGAAGAAACATGTAGAAAAACGATTTGATATCGAGCATGCCAATTTTTAGTAGAAATAAATAACGTTTAGCATGATTAAAACACATTTTGTTTTTGGCCGCCATGTTGGATGACACAAATTTGTCATCAAAATACACCCTAGATACCGTGAAACGTCATAAATCTTGCTAAAACTAAAACGACGCATTACATGTTTCTTGTAATTCGAGTGCAAAATTTGTATAAAATTTGCAAAATTTTTATACACACTGTATAAGGTAATGCAAGTCGTGAAAATCCATCCATCCATCCATTACTCCATGAACTAGGATTAAAGAAATTAAATGAAAGAAGATTATATAGTAAAGCTATAATGATGTTCAAAATATCAAATAATCTTGTTCCACAATACTTGATAGATTAATTTTTCAGGTACGATAAACGAACATAACACTCGATCATATCAGGATCGAAAGCTTATATCTTACCTAAAATACGAATGTAATACAATTGACTTATTCAAAAAACATCTTCGACAAATTTCTCTCTGCAACGACACGTAATAAACGAAAAATAGTATTTATTTAATTCTTATATACTGTATATATATAATTGATATAATATTAACTGGACGGCTTTCGGGTAGATCAGGAAATAACTATTTTGTAATTTGCTGATGAAACTACCGTCTTTAAATAAAGATTTCAATCTATCCATCTATCCATCCGTCCATCCGTCCGTCCGTCCGTCCGTCCGTCCGTCCGTCCGTCCGTCCGTCCGTCCATCCATCCATCCTATCTAAGGATAGATGTGTGTTCCTTTATGTAACCTTTCTTAAAATGCCTGCGGTTATTGCAAAATTAGATAAGGAGAACACAGTTGTCTTTAACATATTTATTTGGGAAAAGTTTCCACCAACTATTTTTAAAAGTTTTCTTCGGAAAACGTCGCGCAGGTTACACATAAAGGAATAACGTTGTGTAAACGCTCAATTATTAATCTTTTTTCACCAAACCAAGCAAGGCTGAAAGGTTGCAAGCAGCCTTATCACTTCTGTAATGCCCTTGTCTATCCCACGTGTTTGGTTAAAAAGTTACGAGCTGAAATAATCTTTTGGTAAGTTTGGTATACTTTAACAAGGCTTTTTGCAACCTCGTACCCAGGGTCTTATCTCCGCTTCCCCGCCCCCGCCCACCGGAGGGCGGAAATTTGGCATGTAGACGTACTTATCAGCACAAAATGTTAATACGAAGTTTCGACCCTTTAACATAAAAATCGTTTATTTTATTTAAGTTTTCACGCCAAAAACGCAAGTTACAAAAAGGAATTGTTTCTTTTTGTAACCTGAAAATTCAGTTTGTACCTAGAAAGTGGAAAGCCATTATTCAAGTATGAGTGGTATTAAAAAATACTAAAGTTGTAGCTGGAACTCACTAATTTTGACAGCAAAGCGAGATTTTGGTTTTTGGTCTTTTTATCACTTTAGGTAAGTTCACTAAGCTTCAAAAGGTGGTTTTGCTATGATCCTTAGTTAAAAATCGAAAATCTTTTTCTGTTAATCAACCCACAGGTTGTGTCCGACTTAACACTTAGTAAATTTAAAATGAGACACGTATATTTGCGCAATCATAGCAATAAAAAATATAAAATCTCTTTCAACAATTACGCGTATATATGTACGTAATATGTCGAATCCAATAACTTTACTTGAAGTATCGACGACAGATCAGTTTCAGTCTTCAGCTAATAAACGTAAATAAATGTATTTTATTAACCGTTTGTTAGTAAGCGATTAACCAAATTTCCGGCAGATTCCGTTGATTCCGTCGATTCCGTTGATTCCGTTGATTCCGTTAAATAGAGATGCCGGTCAACTTAAATATTTTTTTCTCAATATTATAGAAATGAACACTACATTAGGAAGAATGTAGCATAACATCTTACAATGTAATGTAACGTCTTACAATGTAGCATAATGCAGGTACTATCACAAACTCTTATAGTTAATTTTAGATATTGCAAGTTGAGATGTTTAGTCTTCAAAAGTGGGATACTAGATTTCAAGGATGGGATACCAAATTCAGAAACCTGGTATCCCACTTGGATACTGCCAAAAATTGTAAATTTCAAACCCTGATATTTCCTTTTTGTTTGAAAGCAACATATTATTTAATTTCTCACCTTGTGAGTTGGGAAGTACAGCCTTGATCTTATCATCTCCACCAAACATCCCAGATGTTTCAAACATTTCTCGTATAGACAATCGCAGAAATTCACGGGTCGGTCCACCAAGATCGACGGCCCCCTCTGATTTCCCCATGTCATCAGCAAACTTCACTGAGAGTTTTCTGCAGGGAATAAAGCTTGGCTTGGCAAGTTTGGTTAAAGCACCTTTTAAGCAATGTTTCCTCCTGACATTTATGATGTTTTTCATAGGATATGGGTCATTGTCCAGAACAACAGCAACATGGTCTGCCAGAATATCTTGTAATATTTCCCCATGATTTCTAAAGAAAGAAACAGGGTCAAAATTATTTTAGCTAAAATAAAATTACATTTAGCAATGGTCAACCTGAACCTCGTACCCAGGGCCATTTGTAGGGAACTGGGCCAAGATGGCGAATAAAAAGAAAATGGTGGGAACAAATGGCCCTGGGTACGAGGTTGATCAATGGTATTTTATCTTATTGATTACCATAGGTACACTACATATAATGCCCAATAAAACATTCCAACATACCCCGCGTCTATTATCACTTCAGCTTGATGTTCTGGGACCACCGGTATGTTCAGAACTTCTAAATCTCCTTCATCTTCACCTTGTGTCAGAAATCAAACTTATGTATGAACTGTTAAAAAAAATTGTGACAAACATTAGTCTGCACTTAAAGTATGCCTAATTTCCGTAGACCACTTTGGATACACTTAAACATAATAGAAACTCATCTTTTGATGAGGAACAAATATACGATACTGAAAGATTACACAAAATGACAAAACCATTGACAGTACCTGTAACAGGAAGTGCTCTCCTCTTTCTTTACAGGTTTTACCTGGTTATCACTAAACAGACAAGAAATATGACAAATTGTGTAGTATTCTATAATACTTATGTAGATACTGAACTATCAGGAATTTGAGCAGAATCAATTGAGTGCTGGATAGTTTATATAACAACTGACTTTTGCTGAATGACAAAAGATGTTGTAATAACACATGCACTTGGCTTTTGAATAGACATGTGCATAGAGAGTGCTAGGCAACACTGCTGACTACTGGACATACAGTACCTGTCTGGCAATACCCACCATGAGCACTGAATCATAATTAAATACTAATAATTTAGTTCCAATACATCATTGTATTTGCTGTCTTTAAGTGTTATTTTAATAGTTCCTTACATAAATGCTGTTCTGTGTAGCCAAGTAAACATACATATATTGAATGGGGATACCGAAATACAGTATTTGCATAATACTGTAAATGGCTGGGGGATTAACTGCATTAACCCTTTATAGCCCAAGACCTTCCCATATGCTGAATAAAATCATCTGGCATTAGCCAGAATAAAATTCTTAAAGTGGCCAAAGGACTATAAAGGGTTAATCAAGTAGGTTGTAAACATGGCTACAATGAAAAGAAAATTATTTAATTTTATGAAGGACTTACTTCGCCAATTTAACAGATGTATTCTCTGGTATTGTACCAGGTTTAGGGTTGCATACATATACTGCTTGTGGCTTCATTTCCTAGAAGGTGAAGGAATATCATACACAATGTTAAAAAAATTATTTTGCATAACATGAACTGTTCTTACTGTTGTTATGTTCATGAGCTCCACCACTTGACATATTTCTTAGAAAATATTATTATGTCCCAGAAAGGATATACAGGTACACTGTACAGTATTTTCAGTGGCATAGACTATGAGTGGGGGAGGGGGGTAAAAGGGATTTCATGTGAAAATGGGAGAGGGCTATAGAGTCCAGGAGCACCCCCCTGAAAATGGTTAACTTTGAATGCCATTTTCCACGTCTTGGGGTGAGATTTTACAGAACTTTGAAGATTATAAAACCTCATGTATATAAAATACCCAAAAGACAAAATTTTTAATGGGGGTGCACCACCTAGGTTTGAACTAATCCACTATATATTTTTATTTTTTCGCATACTACATATACACCCTTTAACAAATAGATTCCATTTGGCAGTTGTCTGTTCAGTTATACTGCAGATGCACAGATGACGTCACAACGTGTTAAGAACAAAAAAGTGGCCTACAAGACGCAGTCGAGTGGGTCACTGATGTTCTTACCACGTTGTTACGTCTTCTGTGCATCTATAACTGAACAGACAACAAAAGAAATGGAATCTATTTGTTTTATACAATAAAAATTTAAAAGGTTTTTATCGAAACTCTTCCGAGATTTTGGGGCATGAAGAAAGAAATAAGCAAGTCAGCTGACGTGATCTGACGTGACCATGTGTCTGTCCTCTATCATGGGCAACAACCAATGAAAACACGCATAGCAACCAGGGTATTGTATAAATGAAGTTTTTTACTATAATTATTACACTATAAAAATTTGATTTAATACCTCAGAATCACTGTCAGTATCCTCCACTATGTCACTTACAACTGATTCATTGGTCATGTTGACAAAGAAGTCCGTTACTTTACATAAATACAGAGTGATTCGCTCGTACGGCTTCCCCAATTCTTCCTTGTACCTGTGCAAGGAGAAATCTTCTTCCGATCCAGGTATTTTGTCCACACGAGTCATGTCTGGATATACTAAGTAGTACTCGTCTGCCCGATCAGAAATACTACGGTTGAAGCGACTGTGTTTCTCGACGGCTTTGGCTATCAGTTCCTTCGTACAGATTGAACAGGGAACTAAAACGGTATGATTTCCACCTCTAAGAATTTTCAACTCGCAGAGCTCTTCTCGATAGGTAACCATACCAATCTTCACGGTGGCTGTTCGCTGTTGATTTGCCTTCTCTTCCGTCTTACGCTTCTTAGAGCCAGATTTGCTGGTGAAATGGCTTCTCCTTTCTGTCTCTTTTTGACCTCGGAATTCGTGAGATGTCATTATTGGAGGCCCAGAACCAGCTGTCAAAGCTTTTGGTCCACCACTGTTTTTTGTATTTTTGACACCACTTGATGTTGAAGCATGTGAAGGGCCAGACTTCGACGACTGTGCTGCCTGGGCGCCGCAATGATGGCAAAATAATGCATTTTCAACTAATAATGCATTTTCAATTAATGCAATTTTTGGAAAGCTATGAAAATTCTTTACTAAACCAGGTTTCCTTTTACTACATTGAACATTAAATTATCTTATTTATTTATTTATATACATATTTATTTATTGTTTGAATCTCTTTTTAGGTGTACAAGGTCAATATTGCAGACCTACATTCTGCAAAGTGCCCCCAGGCCAAAAAAATACATAAATAAAGTTTGACTCCTCAACTTGTTTTGTTGTACCTGACTATCCAACTTGCTTTGTTGCTTGTTCCCTATCAAATATATTGCATACAGTATGTATAACTTGTACAATGACACAAGATATGTTGTTTAGGTCTAAGAATGGTTGCAACTAAGGATAAACACAGTCAACAAACAAAATTATATATGATGACCTCAAACATATATGTCAGCAGTGTGGAAGTGTTAGGGACATATAGAAAACAAGCATCTAGCTTCCAGGTCAGCATATGTTTTCTTGTGGACTGTGTTTATCCTTAGATGTAACTACAGTAGTTTTGTGATTGAAAAATTTCACCTCGGCCGCATGTGAGAAGAGTGCTTCCATTTTGACTCTACAAAACATTACAGTGCAGGTTTTCTCTAGGTACTCTGGTTTCCTCCTGTAGTAACACTGGACCAATGAGGAATGGCCCTTAAAAGTTAGTTTAGTTTATTTCATTAATTATGTAGACTTCTTTAGTGGACACAACCGATGGGTTGTCCGCTGATGACTTGTAGATCCACACCGACACTTTTTTATACTTTTGTCAACAGTTTCATCACCAAGAGTACCTGCATCATCTTCGTCATCCACCTGCTCTTCACCACCATAGGAATGCTCGATTACCTGTCGCTTACTCCATCTTTTTCGTTCTTCCTGTTCGTCTGCCCTTGCAACTTTGTGAGAAATTCTCTTCTTCTTACTTTCCTGTCTTCTTACTTTCCTGTCTTCTTCTTATTCAAAATAGCCATCCGTTCCTCTGTAGCATTTTTGAGTGCACGAACAACAGTTGGAAGTACAGGCAACTTTAACCGGTCATACAGGTCAGCAATCCAGTGGTAATCTTTACCACGACTATTGTAGCACCATGTCATGTTCCCCTGAACAAGGCCACAATTTGTTGACGTTACATAATGTAATCTCCAATGGTGTGGAAAGTAACATTAAATACACATACATACTTATACATACTTACATATACATACTTACATATACATACTTACATATACATACTTACATATACACACATACATACATACATACATAGTATACACCAGGTGCAGATCTAAAGGGGGGGAAGGCATGCCAATATGCACACTCCAATTATCAAGAAGAATTGTGCACTACTCCAAAAAACTGGAAATAGCAATTAGAACTAAAAATAATATTCTGGGGGAGCATGCTTCCTGACCCTGTTAGAATTCTCATGCCTCCCTTTCTAAAATCCTGGATCAGCCTCTGTACAATGTATATAATTTAACACTTCATTCTCTTTCCCTTCATAATTTAAGTGGAAATGTATCACAACAGCACCACCACATAGATGAAAAAGTTTAGGAACAACTCAGTGTGCCTAATTTTTTTAATTTGACATAACATTGTAAAGATGTTTAACCTTAGGTTTTCACATTTTAATTTTTAAGAACCAAGTTTTAACAACAAGCAACTATTATGGGAATCAGCGAAAGGTTGCAGACACTGTTTAAACTTTGATGGAATTCCTTTCATTATAAATGGAGAAAAGATATATTGGTGCCATCAAGGCAAAGATAAACATAAAGCTGACAAGGCAAAACGAAAAAGCAACTTTAATAATGCACAATCGAAATATAGTAACTTAGGTTAGATATACTGCCGAAACAGAGAACGTAGGAATCTAACGTTTCGAGCGAAGGCCCTTCGTCAGAGAGAAACGTGGTATAATGCACAGGTATGGCAAACAGCAATTTCTGAAATTTTTGAAGTTTTCAGTTTACCTTTTGAAGTCAATTTTTTCACAAGTTTGCAAAAAAAAGAAAAGATTTAAAGTGATGATTGTTGCTCTACATTTCCTCGGAGTTACATGCAATGAGCAAGAACCGAAGCATTAAGCTGTACTGTATATGGATTAATGCTGAGATTTAAGGTCATTAACTGATGTGGATAACATCTGAGATTTCCCAACAAAAGATATAAATTAACCCTATGTGAACTTGGTGTGTGTGTGTGTGGGGGGGGGGGGGGGCGGTGCCTGTACTGACATTAAATGTTTTATATCTCATTTTCACAATCATTATAGCTCTGCATCTGAAATTTTATGACTTTTCCTAAAAATGTATTGGTTTTGTGTCTGGAAAAAATTGTGAAAAAATATTCAGCAAAAAAAGTTAATAAAAATAATATTTCTCGACACCTATACCCCAACACTGAATTTTGATATTACATTTTCTTAAAGTATTTCTTTTAAGTATATAATTATTGTTTTTCCTTTAAAATCTTACAAAACTAGTTCAAAACATTATTTTCACAAACTGTGAGTATGTTCTTATAATGCCACATACATGTAATAACCTTTTCACTTCCCAGGCCATATATTCAGTGTTCAGAATTTTATTCTCATGTTAATTTGGCATTTTTATTTCTACTTTGATTGTAGGTCACAGACCACAACTATGACAAGACACTCAAGAGACGCTTTCTTGTACAGAACACAAAAAAGAAGAATTGCCCTGCAACAATATCTGTCAAGCATGTGTTCAGACTTCCAGACTACAAGGTACCAGTAACACAGCTGAATTAATACATGTACTGTACATATCCACTTGGAATTTCCTGAAACATGAAAGTAAAAGTATATTAACCTATTCCTGCCTAGAAAACCACTCATATTATTTTGGAATTAACACCAATTAATGGAATTAACATTAATTTTTCTTGGCCATTTAGACGGCCTCTTACAGTGTCACTCTGGCTAAAACAAGACAATTTTACTTGTCAAGGGGAGGTTGTCATGTCTAGGGCAGTGTTAATGTTGTACTGTATCTTGAATAGAGACCGCTTCATACTGTACAAAACACATGACCTTTGCACTTTGTATAGCTGTATACAAATTTGCCATGTGTGATTTTTATTTACCTAGTACTATCATGTAGATTATGCGTAATACAACATGGCTGAAGAAACAGAGCTCAAAAAACTGAGGAATTCTTTCCTGGAAGGCACTGCAAAATATGAATCTAGATTCTACATCAAATTACCCAAACCAGCTGAACATTCAAACCATATAGTTGGAGAAGTAAACAAAAATAAAATTTAGATATTATTGCTTTATTATACATTCTTACATTAAGAGTCGAATCTGTTCTACTATGCTGCATAACCTTTTTTAATTCACAAAAATTACTTTTATTTTAAAACAGGCAGCAGGAATCTGTGAAGCAATAGATGTAGCTATCAAAGATAAAATTGCTGAACTAGTTGGGATGAGTGTTAGAAGAGCGAGTGACGTTAAAAGATACTTGGAACACTATGTCAAAAATGATCTTTTCCATGGTATAGCCACTCCATCGAAAACAAGACGACTGTATTTTCCACGGAAAAAAGATATAGCAAATTAAATCAGTAAGATTAAAAGGGCAAAGCGTTTTACTCATATTGACCAGGACTACCTTAGTCAATGGAGAGTTCAAAAGCCAAATACAATTTTTTCTTCCGCCCACACAGCTCACGAGAATGTGTGAATTCAACCGATAAAGATGATGTCTGATGTTGATGATGACACAGATGGTGATGATGATGACGATGATGATGATATTGATGATATAAGAGTTAAACCCAGTGCCAAATCACAACAGAACTTACTATTCTGCTACCAGTCAGAGCAACAGCGCAGGCTACTTGCAATTTATGGAAGTATGTGCCTTCTTGATGCCATCTACCGAACAACAAGGTATGCACTTCCCCTT
Organism: Paragorgia papillata; assembly: GCA_035771165.1. Taxonomy (NCBI): domain Eukaryota; kingdom Metazoa; phylum Cnidaria; class Anthozoa; order Scleralcyonacea; family Coralliidae; genus Paragorgia; species Paragorgia papillata. The sequence continues at coordinate 140,058 of JAWNZC010000112.1, read as the reverse complement.
TTCTTCCTCTGTATGCGGACCAATGTTGGCTACCAGATGGTTGGACTCTTCGTAATTCAGCAAGAAGATATTGAAAGTATCAGGGAAGCCTTATTGATATTCAAACAATGGAATCCTAAATGGAAACCAAAGAACTTCATGGTAGACTTTGCAGATGAAGAAATACAAGCAATAGAGTCTATTTTTCCAGGTAAGGACTACATGTCATTGTGAGGAAAACGAGAAAAGAGTGCTTATTAAAGAGGAATACTTATTAGAGACACTGGTGCTTATTAGAGAGGGGTGCTTACTGTAGGGCTACTTACTAGAGACAGCTGCTTATTAGAGACAAGGCACAATTACGGAACATTTATGATAATCTGATCTTGATTCATATTCTTGGTTTCAGAAAGCAACGTGTTTCTCTGTGATTTCAATAGAGAAAAGGCTTGGTCGGAATGGATCAACAAAATTGAGAATGGAGTATCTGCACAAAAAGATGAAGTTCTACATTACCTTCGCTCTGTTGCCCATTCATCCACCCTGAAGGAGTATGAAGAATCTGTCAAGACACTGAAAGAAAGCAAAATATGGAAGTCATCTCAGAAACTTAAAAAATGGCAAGAAGGGAAGTATAATTAATCGTACTCGAGACCATAAGTTTTATGAAATATATTAGAAATACTCTACTCTCATTGCTTCGGTTATATTACAAAACTCTTTCATTCGACACATCATATCGACTTCAAGACTCCTTTTCTAATCGTTCTTATCCTCGTGTTCATGACGTCACAAATGACGTAATATCTCAAAGTAATAATTATATGGTTTCAACAAAAATATCAAGTTCTTTACACTCCCCGTGTTTGATTCGAAAACTCGATCAAACAACTGCAAGATAACTGGCACTTGACATATCAAAATAATATACGTAGTGTTCATCACTTATCTCCTTATGACTTATACTCAATTAATTCTTCGTAAAAGTTCTCCCTTTATTGCTGCTTGTCTACGATTTCTTGACTGATTGGGTTGGTTATTAGTTGTATCCTTTTTTCAGCAGATTGCTCTTTGTCGTTTGTAGATGCACTGACTTCGCGAGGGATAAGGTGTTTAATACTGCGTCTCAATAATTTCGGATTTCTGCTCGAGTTTGCGACCCTGACGATAGCTGCTCGAACTTGACCATCACTCCCCAGTAACAGCTTCTCGACTTTGGCAAGTTTCCAAAACATTCGCTTTGTCGACTCGTTTCGTAGAATAACGACATCACCCACGGAGATCAGAACTCCTTCTCGTTGTTTCTTCTTAGTAGAACAGTTCTCACGCAGACTTAACAAATAATCTCGTCTCCAATGATTCGTGAATTGGGCCAACAGTTTCTTCTGGTGTTGTGCCTTCCTTGTCAATGACTCGTGTGTGCTGATTATCTCGAAATGTTCCGAATTAGGCGTATTCGTTATTCTTCGACCATAAATAAGATGAGATGGTGAAAGGGCGTAGCTCAGGCCATCTTGATCGTCGTGTACGTAGGTGAGTGGACGTGAATTTACAACAGTCTCGACTTCGACTAACAATGTGCTCAGTTCCTCGAAATTCAAGGTTGTCCTCCCCAAACTTTTCTGCAGGCTTGTTTTGACCGTCTTTACCATCCGCTCCCAGAATCCCCCCCACCATGGAGATTTTTCAACGATATACTCCCACTTAATTCGGTGGTCGGTTAGGTACTTCAACACTGCTGACGATCTGACAATCTTTCGAACTTCTCGCGAAGATGCCGTGAACGTTTTGGCATTGTCTGATACAAGAGTTGCCGGTAGTCCTCTACGGCTCGAAAATCTGCGAAAAGCCAAAAGAAAGGAGTCGACACTTAAGGATTTCGTCAATTCCAGGTGTACTGCTCGTGATGACGCGCCTGTAAAGAGCCAAATATAAACTTTCACATCGGCTTTCGAATGAGGATCTTGTCGGACATGTAAAGGGCCAGCAAAATCTACTCCTGTGTGACTGAAAGGTGGATCATCTGATACTCGTATACTTGGAAGGTCTGGAGGAGTGCCAGTTGTGTAAGGTGGTCCTTCGAGTTTCTTGCACACACACACAAGGTCGCAACACACGCTTGACTGACTGTCTTCCTTTAAGTAAACAGTATCGTTCTCTGATAGTTGTCAATGTAACCCCGATGCCACCGTGTTTCACTCTCTCATGTGTGTCGTTGATCAGTAAGTCGACAAATGGATGTCTTGTGGGCAGTAAAATAGGTTTATTGGTAGCCAGAGATAATGTCGAATTGCCAATTCTTCCTTGACACTTGACAACTTGGTTTTCATCGATGAACAGACCAAACTGGTGTACTCGGATAGGTTGTACTCTCGTCGAACCTCGTAGAAACTCAATTTCCTCGGAAAACATTCTTGCTTGAACTGTCTTGATCCAATAAATTTCTGCTGCCAAGATTTCTTCTGCGGTTATCTGTGTCGTTTCAAACTTGGGCTTGGTACCGTTCCTTAGACAGGATTTCACGTAGTTGATAAATCGCAAGACGTAGGCGGTCACAGTTAGTAACTTACACAACGAACTGTATCGGTTGATGTCAAAGCCTTTCTCGAGGTTGATTACGGTAGACTTCATGGCTGCTGATACCGCTAAAACATGTACCACGCTTGGACAGTTTTTCCACAGTTCTGTTGAAGCATCTTCATGAATTTTGTTCAATCCTGGGTTCTTTGGCCAATCACTTTTTGGAAGTTGAAGAAATTGTGGTCCATTCCACCAAATGTCGCTATTTCGAAGTTCACTTACAGGTACTCCCCGAGAAGGTAAATCAGCTGGATTGGATTTTCCAGGGCAATGTCTCCAAGCTTCTTTATTTGTGGTTTGTCGTATCTCTTCCACACGGTTGCTGATGTATCTTTTCCATGGCTTGTCATTTTGAATCCAACAAAGGACTGAAATTGAATCGACCCAGTAAACCACATCTACAGCTCTTGGCAATGCTTTAACCACAGCATTGCATAATCTTGCTAGAATCACAGCTCCTAGCAGCTCCAATCGAGGGATCGATTGTTTCTTCACTGGGGAAACTCTGGTCTTCGATGCTACAAGTCTTACTTCGACATGGCCATCAGTATATTCTGATCGCACATACAAAACTGCAGCATAAGCTCTTTCAGATGCATCGCTGAAGGCATGCAACTCCACATTTATTGGCTTCGATTCCAGTAGAAAATAACATTGGGGTACTTCAAGTCCTTCCAGAGAGTTCAGTTCGGAGATGATGGATTGCCACTGAGTCTGAACTTTCTCTTCTAGGGTGTCGTCCCAATGCACTTTCTCTGGAAAGTGTTTGGAATAGGATTTTCAACTTGATGACAAAAGGACTCAGGAACCCCAATGGATCGAACAATTTGGCGGTGATCTTTAATAGTGATCTTTTACTAACTGGAAGCTTGCTGGCGTACTTTAATATCTCGGAAACTGTGAAGATGAACTTGTCTGAAGAACAGTTCCAATTGATGCCCAATACTTTGGTTGCAATTTCGTTGGTCGATGTATTATTATTCGATCCTATTGTTGCTTTTGTATAGGTTTCATCTTCTTCAGACAAAACATCTGAATGCATTGTGCTTGGTTGTGGACCTTCAATACCCGTAGCTTCAGTTTCTTGAATTCTCTGTACAAGAGTGGACGAATTGCTGCTCCATTTTCTCAAGTTGAATCCTCCCTCAGCCATTATGCTTTTGGAAACTTGATAGAGGTGAAAAGCTTTGTCATCGTCTTCTTCGCCAGATACGAGATCATCAACATAAAGACTGTCCTCAATCAGCTTTACCGTGTCTGGGTGTCTTTCTCGGTACAACTGCAGGTGATAAGAAACCACAGCTCCCAATACTGCGGGAGATGATCTAAGACCAAATACCAATCTTGTAAACCTAAGGTGCTCCAATTCCAAGTCGCGTTCCTTTGGATTCTTGAACCACAAAAATCGTATCATATCTCTATCTTCTGGTGGAACTCCAATCATTAAGAAGGCTTTCTCTATGTCGGCGGTTAATCTTACGGCATTCCATCTGAACTTTATAAGGATGTCAAAGAGCTTAGGGATAAAGTTCGGTCCCTTTTGCAGACAATCGTTCAAAGATAATTGACTGTCGGGTTCCTTTGCCGAACCATCGTAAACAATTCCGACCTTGGTTGTTTCTCTTTGCGCACAACAGCATGATGTGGAAGGTAATGAACTCCACTTTCGATTGGTTGTTTTAAATCTTCATTTGGAACTCTTTCGACAATATTCTTCTTCATCTGGTCTTGTATGATGTTGTCATATACTCCTTTGCCAGCTCTGGCTCCTTGAAGAATCTTTGCTGTAACGCCTTGAGTCGATTTAATGAGAGGTTGTAGTTGTTTGGCAATGATGAATTATTGTTGTTCCATGGTAGACCCACTTCATATTGAGATCCATTGAAGTTCAGCTTGTTGAGAAATTGCTCTTCAACCATTTCTTGAATTGACTCGTTCTCTCTGATTCCAATCGACTCAGTCTCCCAGAATGATTTGAGAGTGTTCACCAACTTGTCAGTAGGATTCTCTGCGAATACATTGTCGCTCTCTCGTGAAATGATCAGATTTGACACTGTCCCTGTGTCATTGTTTGTAGTGCCAGATACCGGACCAGACAAGAGCCAACCAAGCTCACTACTCACAGCTACTGGACCTTCTTCTTCGTTGATCAGCCAATTCTAGTCCCTCCAAGTGTGGGTAATCTGTATCAACTAAGGAAGGTAAGGGCGAACAAATGACTGGAAACTTCAAGGCATTGATAGTGATCGATTTCTCTTCATTGGGTCTTTTTAGGTTGACTTGAAAGACCTCGCATAACTTGTTTGTAAATTTACTCTCCAAAAGTGTTGAGATGAAGCCTCTCACTTGTACTCGGTTTTAAGTTCAGTCTTGAACAAACACTGTCTGTAATATAGGAACGCTGGCTTCCATTGTCGAATAACACTCTAACCGGAACTGCTCTTGTGTTGCTTTGGTTAGTCGCAATCGATCTGGCTGTTTGCAGGAGAACGGCTTGTTTTCCCTTGCTCGAATTGGCGGTACCCGTAGTTGTGCTCGTTGCTGAATCTGGTCTTAACTCAGGAGAATCTGGTCTTAACTCAGGAGAATCTTCTTGACGTTTCGATGTATCTTTCCGTTTCCGATTACAAATGGATTGATGATGTCCTTTGTTGCAGTTCCGACAATTGCGATGTTGGCATTCTCTTGCTAAGTGATTTGGTCGAATGCATTTAAAACAAAGTCGATTTTTTTTCAGGATTTCCATACGCTCTTTCACATCGATGATCTTGTCACAAGACGCCTAGTAGTGACTTCCTTTACAATAAACGCACTTGATATTCCCGCTGCCTGCGAAGAGTGAAGTTGCTGATGGCTTTGATGCGTCGAAAAACGGCGAATTTATACGACTTCCGCCGACTCCGCGTTGTTGTTTACCTGAGACTCCCGAGTGAACTAGATTTCCGTCGCTCGCTTCTCTCGCTTCGATCTCTTTCTTTAAGGTGTTAAGAAGTTCGTCGATTTTCCATATTTCGCCAGAAGTTTTCCTTGCAGCTTCGAGACGTATTTCTGCAGGTAAGTTGCCCATAATAATCGGGATAAGAAGACTTCCATAGTGATCAGGCGATACTCCTAAAGAATCAAGTCCCCTTACGTGTACGCTCACCTTGTCGTATAAATAGCGAAGGGAAGAAGCTCGGTCGTTTGAGCAGTTGGGCAACTTTAACACTTCATCCATGTGTCCTGAAATGATAAGTTGTGTTTTCCCAAATCGATCCTTTAAGATGTCAACAGCTGCATTGTAATTTGATTCGGTTAAGGTGAGACCTTGAATGGCTCTCGATGCAGCTCCTTCTAAATACGAATTTAAACAGTTGAATTTGTCGATTGTTGAGATCGCTGCGTTGTCATGTATGGCCGATTTAAAAGAATCCCAAAAAGAATTCCACTTGGTTGAGTTTCCTTTAAATTTCTGCAGATTTAACCTTGGCAGTTTCGTCTTGGTTTGATGATTATTATTAACAGTCTCAGTCTCCTTGGTTTTCTCGGTGTTGTTTACGTGCAATGCTGTTGCACCAAGAGATTGTTCGCTGTGTTCTATTTGTTTCGTCGTGTTAGTATTGGCAGTCGTACTAACTGCTTTCGGTTGTAGCCTTCGATATCGCTTGCTTCACATCAAGTACACGCGAGTAGATTTCTTCCGCCTCGTTGTCGATGTCCTTCGTGTCGCACACTTCGAGTATTTCTTCGTCAATCTTTTTCACCACAGTTAGTTTCTCGTTCAATAGGTCGTTGACTGTTCTCAAACGGTCTTTGTTTATCGGTTCTCCTTTGAATAGTTCGATAACTTCCTTCGTATACTTCGTTATTACTCCGCGGTTGCCTCCTCTCTTTGCTCGTAACCTGTCCAATTTTCCGCTCATCTTGAAGTTATTTAAATTCGATCGCCTCTCTGGTGGGCTCCTTCAGGGCCCCACGTTGGGCGCCATATAATTAATCGTACTCGAGACCATAAGTTTTATGAAATATATTAGAAATACTCTACTCTCATCGCTTCGGTTATATTACAAAACTCTTTCGTTGAAAATAATTTTAAGCAGTGGTGCATTGTTTTTTTAGCATGGTACTTTAAGTCACCATAACTTTTAGTATTGTACATATAGCAGATTTTTGCAAACTTAACCACTAAGGCATACATGTGTTTTTAAAACTTACAATTTCTATATTTAGTAATACTACCAGAGTTATGCCATCCACAAAGTTTACATTATTCTTTTATCTTACCAATTTCTAGAGATGGGTGCAAGCATTTCGTATTTCCGACATGGAGGTAGCTGTCCATACAAACAATGGCTAAATAGAAAAGATGGTTACATCAGATAAAGGAATAGTCCTAGAAAGTGAAGAAGGTCCAAAGAACACAAAGAAAAGAAAACAACCCACTGATCAGGAACAGCAGAAAAAGAAGTCATAAAAAAAAGCTAGAAAATCTGAAACCGACGTGGATACATGCAGCCTTCCTGAAAGAAAATATGGGAAACCCCGGCATCGATTTACTAAACGAGTTGGTGCTCATGCTGCCATAATGAAGCAATAGTATAAAGTTAAAATTTCAGTGCCTGTATCTGCCGAATCCTCATCTACACCATCAAGCTCAAAATTAAGTGTGTAACATGTCTCCACTGGTTAAGATTGTGCCATCGCAAACAACCACTGAGAATGCTCCTCTTGACCTAACTCAACTGGAAGATTTGCCTGGTGAAGCAAGATCCATTAGCAACAAGATGTGGATTCCAAGTCTTGGGTTAACCACAGAAGATGAGAGGATCTTGAAGAGTGCACAAGCCTGGCTAAATGATAACCATATTGACTCCAGTCAACAGCTGATACATGAGCAATTCCCACATATCCAAGGGCTGGCTAATCCACTGGTCATATTTGCCAAAAAACTACAAGCATCATTAACATCAAACAGCATCCAGATACATAACTGTAACTCCGAACACTGGGTAGTCTCAACCCTGTCCAATGGGGAAATAACTGTGTATGACTCTTTATCACCATCTCTTTCATCCCAAATGAGTGGCATGTTTATGGAAACAGAATAGATGAACATCAGCCAATAACAGTTACAGTTACTACATGTCAAAGACAAGTGGGATGCAATGACTGTGGAGTTTTTGCCATTGCCAATGCTTTTGCACTGGCCACAGGAGTACCCTTAAACAATATCAGGTTTGATCAGTCAAAGATGAGGGCCCATTTGCATCATTGCTTGGAAAATAAGGTGATGACAATGTTTCCACATGAAACAATACAAAATAGAAATGTAACCTCAAAGACTTTTATTATTTCTAACTAGTTTGCTTAGAGTGTAGTTGGTGGCTCGAACTGTCATCAGGGCAACAGCCTCCCACCTAATTTTCAATTTGTTTTAATGTTCCATGTAGGTCAGCTTATATGCTGGAACTGGGGGACTGGGGGCAGAAGAGGCAGCCATTCCTCTTGCCTTCTGCTTGTAGGCTAGTATTACTGTAAGAGTACTGTACAAATATAATAATAATATATATATATATATATATATTGTATACATATTGCGTAACTAAGTAGCAATTACGGAGCGATTATAGAATACCCCGCCACTTTCTGAAATCGAACCAACTGCTACTATGGAAAATTACGATTACCTGACCCCCATACAATGGAACCTAGTATTATAAGTGGCGGGGTATTCTATAACCTAGCCGAAAAGGGAAAATCTTTCATAACAAATTGCAATTATTCATTGTTATATTGTAATGAACTATTAAATTATACTATGTAAACCAAAGATGATTACTTATAAGATGGCAATTATAAACAAACCTTTAGAAATCTGCTTCATATATTGGCATTTCCAACGAGTATTTTTGATCACGGAATCACGTTTCTTGTGTCTCTTGGCTTGTTTCTTGATCGTTAAGTTCCCAGGCCCTCACGGTCACCTACCTCTCGTGCATCCCCTTTAGCCACGACCGTTGTTTAAAATTGAAGTCCAATTCTTTTTAACGTGACTTCCGGTTTGAAAATTTTTACTTCCTGTTTGTCATTATGGCACTTGCTGTTGCTTAGAATTGAATTCCAATTATTTTGAACGTCACTTAAACAGTTTTTTTTTGTTAGTTTTATTCCCGGTCTTAGCGAAAAAAATAAAAGGGTTTGCCTCTTTTTTATATTTGTATCTACAGTGGTTCCGCAATTGAAAAATATACGAATGTGCAAGCGGCGCGCGCGTCGTAACAACGTTTTTTAAAGTATTGTTTTCAATCCTATTTACTTTACAGATGTAGACTTTTTTTTAATTTCTTCACTAGTTTTCATACATGCTTTTGATTGTTGTCTTTAGGAAAAATAAATTTCTAATTTCCATTTCAGTATATGCCAGAAAAGGAATCGTCTCAGTAAAATACGATGAAAAAATAAAGACACAGGTAACCCGAAGTCATCTATGTAATTCGTTGTATATAATGAGGTTTCTATGCATATAATATTAAGGCATGAAAGCTAAGAAAACGTTATAACATGTTCATTAGCAGTATTAGACTGAGACACTTTCGTCGCCTAGATATAAGGTCGACCGCTACCCGTGAACACGGTTTCAAAGTATACCGATCGAGCCATTGTTTAAGTGTGACATACAATATATGTCCCTTTGAATCGGAAATAGTTAATCGCGTTTCGAATCTAAATGTTTGGAGCTTGTGCGTGTTTATTACATTTCGCCATCCTTACACCGAAAGCGGAGCGACGCGATTTTTTGGTGCGCAAAATAAATTTCCATTTCAACACAATTCGAAGTTTTGACTCCTTCAGTAACTTCCGAGGCCAATATTGCCTTTATTGACGATGCAATGCAAGAAAGCTAGAAAGACGTATGCTAAGACAAAGAGTTCATAATAATAGGTTTTCACGGCATTTAGCAAGATTTCTTAAATAGGTTTTTTTTTGTTAGTTTTATTCCCTGTCTTAGCGAAAAAAATAAAAGGGTTTGCCTTTTGAAAAATATACGAATTTGCAAGCGGCGCGCGCGTCGTATACAACGTTTTTTTAAAGTCTTATTTTCAATCCTATTTACTTTACAGATATAGACTTTTTTAAAGCTTCTCCACAAGTTTTCAGACATGCTTTGCTCTGTTTCCTGACATTGCTAAATTTTAGTAAGTCCCGACAAGCTCGTTTTCCCGCGATACTTTACAATAAGTGACCGATACGATTGGTTGTCTTTTATGGTTGACCAAATGTTGCAAAATTCAACAGCAGATTTCTTTATCACATTCAACACCAAATATCACATTCAAATTCAACAAAGCAATATCACATTCAACACCAGATATCACATTCAACAAAGCAATATCACATTCAACAAAGCAATATCACATTCAACAAAGCAATATCACATTCAACACCGAATATCAGCACATTCAACACGAAATATCACATTCAACACGAAATATCACATTCAACACCGAATATCACATTCAACACCGAATATCACATTCAACACCGAATATCACATTCAACAAAGCAATATCACATGGTCGTGGCTAGATGGGATACTCGCAGTTGAGGTGACCGCGAGGTACTAGGTCCGAGTCAACTTCGGAACAATCATCGGGATTCGGATTTTTGTACTCGGATTTTTCAAAATGGTGGCCACAATTTCAATCCAAGGAGTAACAAAACTCAACGAAGACAATAGACCCCTCAATGAAGAACAAAGTAAGAATTTGTAAGAATAATAAGATTTAAGACTCTAAAATTTTTATTTTATTAAGAATCGTGTTGCAAATTTAGTAAAATGCTTGTAGTAGTCTAGACGAATTTTTATGGCTCATATAAAATAAAATGTTGACAAAGATAATATAATATAATATAATATATATATATATATATATATATATATATATACAGTGGCGTGGTGGAAGGGGGAGACAAGGGTCCCCCAACTGGGGTTGCCCGAAAAGGGGCACCGAAACTAGCAAGGGCTCCAAAACTGAACATATTAAATTGTATAGCTTGGTCTTCAATGGGGGGATATAAAGATCTGAAATCTGTAATCTTTTGTGTTTTCTATGAAGTTTTATAATCTTGAGAATTCTGTAAAATCTCACTCCAAAATGCAGGAAATGGCATATCAGAGACTCTCGGACCCCCCCCCCCCTAGAGGTTTGGCGCTACTTCGCCGCTTGCATTGGCATGGTCTTTGAGAGCACCCGTTGTTTGTTGTAATATTATATTATATTGCTACTTCAGTTATTTTTAAACAAAAAATGTGATCATTTATCAAATACAGTAATGTCTTTCTTTCATATATATATTTTTTTTGGGGGGACACCAAAGCTAATCTGGCCACCCCAGCCTGAAACTTGCCACCATGCCACCATGCCACTGTATATGTATGTATGTATATATATGACTTTATTAATTAATCACAATACAGGAGCATGAATCTTAAATGGCCTAGACATAAATACCAAGTCTCTACCATTAAATCCAATTAGTATTCTTTTCAAACAACCTATTGCAGTAGTTTGAAAGCCCTAAACACTTCTGAGCCACGGTGCATAAAAAACACGGTCTAATACACCTGCCGGGAAATTAAGATAACTTGAAGTGTATGCATGGTGAAAGTATTTAAAAGCTTTTTCTCTTGTTTAACTTATGTGCTGATTAATTTATATCTTAATTTCCCAGGTGTATAAAACCGTGCTTTTTACGCATCCGTGGCTTCAGAGAAGTGTTTAGGGCTTTCAAACTACTGCAGGTGTACTAGTTATCTAGTATGGGACCTCATGTCCTTTTGTAGTTGCACCTGCCCCTGGGCAAATATAAAAAAAATAAATAAAAAAAATAGGTTGTTTGAAAAGAATACTAATTCATTTTCTAAGGGTTCCTGTTTTTTTATACACACTGTATATATATAAGTGAGTTTTGGTTCACGAAATGTTAGAGAGTGCTCAATACCATATATAGATAGAGCAAAATACAAAGTATGAAGTATAGTTTTACCTTAAAGTCTTCGGTACCAGAGGTTTCACCCTAAACGGGATCATCAGGCGACTGAAAAATATCGGTTAGTGGGCTGCTTAAATGCGTTAGTTGGGGCGTGGGTGTGGGCGTCGAAACGTCCGGCGCATTCATTTGGAGCGTGGGTGTGGGCGTCGAAACGTTGCGCGCATTCCTTTGATTATTTAGGTTGATGATCCGAAATCTATTTTTGTGCCGACAAGTCGAAACTATTTCTGATCTTTTGTTTAGTAAGAGTTGTTTGTCTGCCTTCATGATGAAAAGTTTTTCGTCCAAACATAAATTGCATCTTTTTGATCCTCCCGTGTAAGAAATTGAGTGTTTTAGTATAGACCAGGTTATGTCGAAACTTTGTTTTTTTTCTTTTAGATTCCAAATGTATTTCGAAAGTTCCGTCTCATTTGAATACTTTTTATTCTGGAAAGATTTAGTATGGTTACGATATCGCTCTTTAAATGTACTTGCTGTCATGCCAATGTATTGCTTAGTGATGTTCGTGTTGTTTATGGAAATAGATGCCTTGTATAGTATGTTGTTTGTCATGCATTGCCCACGTAGGGGGCAATTGTCCTTAATCCTGCAATTGCAACTGCTTGTAACTATGCTTCGTGGCTTGCTTTTCCTGATTGTGCGTGAATTATGTTTCGTGATAATAGACTTGACGTTGTTCATGCAACTATAGCTAATCTGGTGGAAAGTGCTTGTCAATAAGGCTAAGAAAGTTGCGTCCTATGTTTGTTTTGACATTTTTGTTAAATGGAGGGTTAAACCAGATGATATTGCGGTGTCTATATCTGCGTGTTTGCTGTGCTTCTTGTGTGTAGTTTAGCTCATGGTTAAAATTGCTGCGCCTTAATGCATCTTGGTAAATTGGTGCGGTTTCATGGAATGTCCGCTCGTCAGACGAGAGGAGGGAAATGCGCTTGTTGATTGATGTAGGTAGCTGTCTTAAAATGCTTGGTGGGTGGTTTGATTGCTTGTTTATGTATAATGGAGCGTCATTGGGCTTTCGAAAAGGTTTGTATTTTCCATTGCTTAGGTCGAAAGTAACGTCTAAAAAGTTTACTGAAATTAAATTTGCTTCTGCCGTGATTTTTAAGCCAAACTGTTCGAAACTTTTGTGAAGATCTTTTCTTGTTTTGTCTGCCAATCGTGCGGTCTTATTTTTTAGTACTGCCAATCCGTCGTCTCTATATAGGCCAATATTTTGGTTGCCAAACTTTTTCCCTAGGTCGTTTAGAATGAAAAGGCCTACTAGTTCGCATACTTCAGCGCCGTCATAGCTACCCATGGTAACATCAAATAAACTGTTGCTGTCTTTTTTTATCCACGGTTTTTCGTTGTTGAAAAGGAGCGATTTTCTAGCGTGTTTTACTATTGAAATGTCACTTTCGGTAATGATAGCCAAATTTCTGGCCCAAGATAATGCTTGGTCCAGAAGGTCTTCAGAAATTGAAGGGTAGAAATTAACAATGTCAAACGAAATGAAGGTATGTCTGCTTTTCTCTTCAATGTTGCCAAACCATTCGATTAATTCTTGTGTGTTTCTCCATTGATTTACGTTCAATATGTTCCTTAACTTAGAGTTGATTTTATCAAGAATTACTTTGCTGAGCTTTCCGGACTCACTTTTAGCAGGATTAATTAATCGGCAGGTTGGGTTGTTTTCGAAATTATCCTTATGATCTTTGAGTGAAATAAATGTTTCGCGTTTTTTCATGTGTTCAATACGGTCGCCAATTCCCAAGTTATTCGAAATGTGTTTCAGTTCATTGTCTATCTGTTCTATGGTGCCCTCTGATCCATGTTTATATGTTTTTGTTATATTGTCATGCAAAAGATTGTTGTATGTGTCGAGCGAGGTTTCATAAATGTTTCTAGTTTTGTCGGCGAAAACAAAAATATTAGGTGACGAATTAATTTTCTTCTGGACCAAGCATTATCTTGGGCCAGAAATTTGGCTATCATTACCGAAAGTGACATTTCAATAGTAAAACACGCTAGAAAATCGCTCCTTTTCAACAACGAAAAACCGTGGATGAAAAAAGACAGCAACAGTTTATTTGATGTTACCATGGGTAGCTATGACGGCGCTGAAGTATGCGAACTAGTAGGCCTTTTCATTCTAAACGACCTAGGGAAAAAGTTTGGCAACCAAAATATTGGCCTATATAGAGACGACGGATTGGCAGTACTAAAAAATAAGACCGCACGATTGGCAGACAAAACAAGAAAAGATCTTCACAAAAGTTTCGAACAGTTTGGCTTAAAAATCACGGCAGAAGCAAATTTAATTTCAGTAAACTTTCTAGACGTTACTTTCGACCTAAGCAATGGAAAATACAAACCTTTTCGAAAGCCCAATGACGATCCATTATACATAAAGAAGCAATCAAACCACCCACCAAGCATTTTAAGACAGCTACCTACATCAATCAACAAGCGCATTTTCCTCCTCTCGTCTGACGAGCGGACATTCCATGAAACCGCACCAATTTACCAAGATGCATTAAGGCGCAGCAATTTCAACCATGAGCTAAACTACACACAAGAAACACCACAGCAAACACGCAGAAATAGACACCGCAATATCATCTGGTTTAACCCTCCATTTAACAAAAATGTCAAAACAAACATAGGACGCAACTTTCTTAGCCTTATTGACAAGCACTTTCCAGCAGGACACAAGCTTCACAAACTTTTTAACAGAAACACAGTCAAGATTAGCTATAGTTGCATGAACAACGTCAAGTCTATTATCACGAAACATAATTCACGCACAATCAGGAAAAGCAAGCCACGAAGCATAGTTACAAGCAGTTGCAATTGCAGGATTAAGGACAATTGCCCCCTACGTGGGCAATGCATGACAAACAACATAGTATACAAGGCATCTATTTCCATAAACAACACGAACATCACTAAGCAATACATTGGCATGACAGCAAGTACATTTAAAGAGCGATATCGTAACCATACTAAATCTTTCCAGAATAAAAAATATTCAAATGAGACGGAACTTTCGAAATACATTTGGAATCTAAAAGAAAAAAAAACAAAGTTTCGACATAACCTGGTCTATACTAAAACACTCAATTTCTTACACGGGAGGATCAAAAAGATGCAATTTATGTTTGGACGAAAAACTTTTCATCATGAAGGCAGACAAACAACTCTTACTAAACAAAAGATCAGAAATAGTTTCGACGTGTCGGCACAAAAATAGATTTCGGATCATCAACCTAAACAATCAAAGGAATGCGCGCAACGTTTCGACGCCCACACCCACGCTCCAAATGAATGCGCCGGACGTTTCGACGCCCAAACCCACGCCCCAACTAACGCATTTAAGCAGCCCACTAACCGATATTTTTCAGTCGCCTGATGATCCCGTTTAGGGTGAAACCTCTGGTACCGAAGACTTTAAGGTAAAACTATACTTCATACTTTGTATATATGTATATATATATATATATATACAGTGGCGTGGTGGCAAGTTTCAGGCTGGGGTGGGCAGATTGGTTTTGGTGACCCTTCTGCACCCCCAGTTGAGGGGCCTTGCCCCCCCTGCCACCACGCCACTGTGTATATATATATATATATATATTTTTAACATTTTATGAGCCATAAAAATTCGTCTAGACTATTACAAGCATTTTACTAAATTTGCACCACGATTCTTAATAAAATAAAAACTTTAGAGTCTTAAATCTTATTATTCTTACAAATTCTTACTTTGTTCTTCATTGAGGTGTCTATTGTCTTCGTTGAGTTTTGTCACTCCTTGGATTGAAATTGTGGCCGCCATTTTGAAAAATCCGAGTAGAAAAATCCGAATCCCGATGATTGTTCTGAAGTTAACTCGGACCTCGCGGTCACCTCAACTGGGAGTATCCCATCTAGCCACGACCATATCACATTCAACACCCGAATATCGGCACATTCAACATAGCCTGCGTAGCTGGCGGTATTAGGGAGTTCGGGCGCGGACGGTAGGCGGGCAACGCGAAATACCGCCCACGATCCTCTGGCCACGATCGGAAATCGCATAGAAAATCGGGCACTTTCATGGGTCAGTTCCGCAGTCCACGTGCGTGCTGGCTCAAGTGAGTTCTGAGTACATTTGAAACTGATGAATTTGAGAAGGGTAATGGCTTCGTACATCGCGAAAATTCCACAAGTTTGTCAACAAACCGTATTCTATGGCAAGCCCAACATTCGTGCTATGCGCTCGTGGAAGAATTATGGTCGAGCGACGATTTTGAGCGGAGATGTTTGACTTTGAACTCGGGGTGTCCTCGCCGAAGTGTGCAGCCTGTCGGCCGTGTATTGATGACGGTTACACGCAAGATATTCGTTCTAAGCATGCGTAGCTAATACGGGTCAGCCACTGACCTATATATATAACTGGACTGCGTGCTCCTATTATAATACAGGTGCGGCAAAGCATCATGGTCCTAACGCTAAAATTGATAAATTATTGATTCATTTGCATCTGACCGCCGACGAGAAATGAACTCTGCCCGGCGGAATAGATCCGCAAGAACTTTTGAAAACTCGTCAGTTGATCCAGAATTGATAAATCCGATGGTCAGAAAACATACGAGAACAATTCGTGACGATCATAGACAATTAATATGATCAGATTGTGCTTTATTTGGCGTATATTCGTGACAATGGCGGATGGGCATTCAAGATAATTTTCAAGGACTACTCAAGTTCCTTCGAATTCTACGCATTTTATGTTACAAATAATGGAACAAATCAGAAACGAATTAGATGTTTACAACAAAGAAGGATTTGGTTGTGCTGTGCAACGTGTGATTCGTTACAAAAGCGCGAGGTGAGAAATCAACATTATTGTTGTTTAGTGGTTAATGATTTCCCTCTCAAATTTTTCCCATTCTAACGTTATGATGCATTTTCCGTGGTTTAATGTTTTGCATTCTGCAGTATTACTGTAAACTTCTATAACTGTTGTGTGTAGCAATTATCTGGATCTATTAGATACAAGTATCATCCTTGTTTTTTTTTCAATTCTTTAACAAACACTCTTGTTTCTTTTAATATACTTACTGTACTTGTATCCCAAATTTTATACAATTGTGAATAAACCTAGCTTAAAATTTATTATTCAATAATAATCTTGTATTTTTCTTTGTATTAAGGTGAATTAAAAATCGAGATAATTTGTTGGATTGCCTCCAGAATCTATTTATAAATTTTGGATATAACTGGTCCAATGTTCAAATATTTCTATTTTTTTAAATAAAGTGTATTTCCTGTATCCTCAATGTATATGTAAATAAGGAACTTGAATAAAATTAAAATGTTTTGTCTCAATATTGATCTTGGTTACTTCTAAAGCACCACTGTATTGACACTGACACAGGTATTCAACCAGGGGCATTAAGTTAATATTTTAACATTGGTCCAACATTTTGGCAGTGAAGCAACCCCCCCTGCCAAGAAAACATCAACTTTGGCACATTTAGAGACTAGTAGAGAGGGCATCAGAAAAGTTACTGTATTAAGGTAGATATGTGAATGAACTATAAGACAGACAAAGTCCAACCCAAGGGTGTCTGTGTTAGACATAGTTCACTGTTTATCAGTATGTACAGTACATGCAGTAGCCAGTAGCACTCAAAGGCAAAGGGATGAATAATATATATCAAGGCACATAATTAGGCTCTGAGAACCAGCATTTGGATTGTATAATAACTGCAAGATAATACTTCTGTGTTAAAATTTTATTAGTTATGTCCACAATTATTATGCATTCCCTTATGTAATTATACATGACAACATGCAAAACTTCAAACTACATATTATTTGAATGTTATTTGGTAAAAGAGAGTCCATCAATTTACCATTGTAAAAATCCTGCTCAGATTGGTGCTTGTGCCCAGGCACTCAGTCTGAACACCATCAAAGTAAGTTATTCCAACAATGACATCTGTACTGTATCTCTTCACTTCCTGTAAAAAATAGGATGTGAGATGAAATTATTAACCCTTTCATGTCTAAAGAGTTGACTGTACAGCCTACAAACCAAGGGGTGGACACAGGGGCACATGACACCACCCCCCACCACCCACCCACTTGGTTAGAGTCCCCCTTTTGCAACAAAAAAAGCCCTTTATCAGAAGACATGTGCCTCAAGGGTGGTTTTGAAGTTCTGCCCTGATAAAAGGTACTTTTGAAAGTGTACATTTCCCCCACCCCCATCAGCTTCCTTCCTAAATCACTGACTCAGTTGAAATGGACAACTGGGACAAAAGGGATAATAAATATTTGTATACTGAAAAACAATACAAACAACAACAAATTATTACAAATTAGCAAAAAATAAAAAAATACTACAACTACAATATATTATTCACAATAATAAACTACAAATAATCCACACCTCAATTTTAATAATCATACTGCTGTCATGGAACACAATGTTATTTAATATATAAAAAATATCTATACATATCAGGCCTGTATACATATATAGCAGATCTTTAAGAAAGTTCAGTACATTATGTAATAATATTTACAGAATGTAATGTATGTAGGCCTGATATGTATACAATTTTTCCAGAATGATGGTGTTTTTATACAGCGAGGTCAAGCGTTTTGGACCATCAAAACAGACAAATACCAAATTTTACTCTTTAATAATTGTCTACCACTCATTCTACACTTACTCTATAGAATAAAGCTCGAAATATTAGGAAACTCCCAAAATTCTTGAGAAAAAAACAAGTTTTAGTGGCGAAAGGCTCTCTTAAATTATTAGGCGCCATCTTAGCAAAAGCCGAAATACCATGGTCAGTTCAACGGCGAATATCTCGAAAACAGTGAGTGGGTCATTGGGGGTCGTCCGGATAGAATCAAAGATTAGACATTTCTCCAACTTATTACGCAAAAATTAGGGAAATCGAACCGTTGGAATTCGATATTTTTTGGTTTGAAGATTGTTGACAAACCGGAAGTGGGGTCGTCGCTTTAGACGACATGGCTTACATAAACGATCAAAATAAAGTAGAAAAATACATTTACCTTGCAAAATCCTGCAGATATGGATAGTCCAACAATATATCAAACGATATCGTTGCTTTTTTAAAGAAAAAATTGAACAATAGCGAAATATTCGGCATTTCCAAGTCCAATGCAAAATTTTCATTTCGAGAACGATGAGAAAATGAAGCCAATTCATTGGTCGAGAAATTCACGTGACAATCACGTGACAGCTGTCCGGCCTCCTGTGAGTTAGGAAAAGTGTCCCCAAAATCGTTTTCAAAATGGCGGCATTTATGGGTCGTTTAGCTAATGGTGCAGGTCGCTGACCAATACCTAAGGACCGGACTGATGACACATGTTTTTAAAACTGCCTGTATTTTGCTCGGCATTCAGTCGAATTATGTAATTATAACTCGATAAAGTCTTCATAATTATTTATAGAAGATGAAACCAGCTTTCTGACTGACGGGTTTTGACGGTCTTCCACTGTCCCAGTCTGATATAGTTTGTCGTCCGGTTTCTTGTTTTAACGACGGCCGGGAAAATAGACGGACGAACTTGCCGTTTACCGGATTTTAAAACACCTGACAACTGTGAGTTTCTTTAGGGTATATCATTTAGGGTTATCTTTAGGGTATATCATTATCCAAAGATAAATATTGAAGCATATTACCTTTGTCTGCAACTGATTCTATTATTTGCAGGTTCGATGGAACTGGCGAGGTCGTTTGACTCACATGTTCTGTTATTAAAAAAAAAAGAGATCATACAATTATTTGTAGGAGTTGAAGACCTCCAAATTTGATTAGTATTCCTAGCGCTGCAACCGGCATTTTGTTGTCTGTTTTGTTTTAATTTTCCGTTTTTACACTTGTTATAATTATTCCTGTTCCTGTATTGCTTGGTATATTTTGTCACTCTTGATAAAGATCTAATCCGTATGATTGTTGTTGTTATTCTTAATATTCTTTATAGTCTTTCCCCACAAGCCGGACTTAGCTATTTATTACATTTTCGTAACCTTATTCTTTACTAAGGAACAAATTACTTTTAGACAACTGAGTTGCTAGTTTTTTATAAACTTTTGGCCTAACTATAAAATATAATTGTATTCTAGCTCTAAATAGAACAGAACATTACCTTTTGTGCTAAAGACGTATAAAAATTACAATTTAAAACGTTTAGGTATTTCACAATCTAAAGGTAAATACTGAAGCATATTACCTTTGTCTGGAACTGATTCTACGATGTGCTGGTGGCCTAGTGACGAATTTTGTTGATTCTCATGTTCTGTTATAAAAATTGAAAGAAATCATATCAACCGTATGATGGGTTTTCTTGCTGTCGTGTTGTTGTTGTGGTTTTATCATATAATCCACGTAAAATGCCTTTTGACTAATTCTTAGGAAATATTAAATATCTTTGTCCCCACAAGTTGGTCTTAGCTATATTACACTTCCGTAACCTTATCTTTTACTTGCAAATAAATTGCTTTCAGACATAATTGTACGGTGGCCCATATATGCAAAACACCCCGGAATAAATTAGAACACTTCATAACGTTCAGAACGTTCAGAACACGCGATAGTCACATTCAAAACACACCGATATATCAAAAACACTCCAATCTGTTTATTGAAAACACCCCCAATTTATTCAAAACACCCCAATATAATCAAAACACTCCCAATTTATTCAAAACACCCCAATATATTCAAAACACCCCAATATATTCAAAACACCCCAATATATTCGAAACACCCCAATATATTCAAAACACCCCAATTTACTCGAAACACCCCCAATTTATTCAAAACACCCCAATTTATTCAAAACACCCCAATTCATTCAAAACACCCCAATTCATTCAAAACACCCCAATGTATTCGAAACACCCCAATATATTCAAAACACCCCAATATACTCAAAACACTCCAATTTATTCAAAACACCCCAATATATTGGAAACACCCCAATATATTCAAAACACCCCAATATACTCAAAACACCCCCAATTTATTCAAAACACCCCAATATTTTTAAAACACCACAATTTATTCAAAACACCCCAATTTATTCGAAACACCCCCAATTCATTCAAAACAACCCAATTTATTCAAAACACCCCAATAAATTATTCAAAACACCCCAATTCATTCAAAACACCCCAATTTATTCGAAACACCCCAATATTCGAAACAGGAAACACCACAATATATTCCTCGGTAAACAATCGGCCAACAATCGGTAAAAATCGATTCCGAAGCCGTGGAATGATAATTCCGATTTCGCGACTCTTGCTGTTCATATTTATGAATACGGAATGAAGTGCAATCACTGTAAAACAGAATTATTAAGTAGTTACTGTTATTGCCATTCGTGTGGTAAGTTCGTACGTGTTGACATACCTAATGAGGTTCCTTCGAGCAGACCATATGGCAGGCCGGCGACATGTGCTCAAACTACAGATAATAAACCGCAATCAGAAGACAGCCCAAAAGTGACAAAACGACCTCGAACATTTGCTGACTTTCAAGCCGAGAAAGGAAATGAGCGAACCAGCGGCAGTGGAGGTAATGCTAATGGTGATAGTAAGTTTAAGTCAAAGAAACGCAAACGTGCAGTGGAAGTAAATGTGAACATTGGTGAAGCAAAGTATCTAATGGTAAATATATCGCCGGAATACAACAAGTGGGAACTTATTAGCGAAGCGGTTAAGAAGCACACAAACCACGATAGGTCATTTCAAAAAGATGAGGAATGGACTTTGGCGTACCCAGATGGAACAGAGGTCTCCGCCGTTCCTGCCAAGCCCAACGAATTGTTTACTGTAGAGGGGTATAAGAAGGAGTTGTGTAAAGCATATAATCGTATCACGCTTTACTTGGCCAGCCGTAAGGATGTTGAAGCTTTTGAAGCGTCTAAAAATACTGACTTTGAAGATGATATCGAATTTGTTGAAAATGTAAATAAAAGTGAATCCCTTGTGCCAAACGATGAAATGTTAAACGAGCAGGTCCCTTCAACGCACGATTCAATGCAAGACAGTTTATTAAACTATATAAACAGCGATGTGAAGTTAAACACACTGAGAGAAATATTTCCAGAAAGAGACGAGGAATCGTTAAGAGTGGCTATTCATTCTACCTCCAATCTGGAAGAAGCTGTTCAAATTATTGCAGAGGATAATAGTGAACCAATTTATACTTCATACACTAACATGTGTGGTGAAGATATTAATGAAAGTGACGATCTGATTTTGACCCCTGAATGTTTCTTTGCAACAGACAAAACTGTTTATTGCCAGAATGAAGATTTACAATTACAGGCGCTGCTGAGTGAACATGCAAAGAAATACGCTAATGATGAGGAGTACATAAGGATGAAAGTGAGAAGGTACTGGCTGTAAATTGTTTTCCCCAGGCAACATACTTTTATTTTTTCCTAAGGAAAAATATTGAAACTGGAAGTAGATGGTCAGGTCCAGTATATTTTTTCCAGTTTGCCTTCATCCAAAACACTGTTTGAAGATTTTGCTAAACATTTTGGTTGTCACTTGATATCTGACAAAACAAATATTTTCTGAAACCTTGGGAAAACAGTGTTTTGTAGCCCCTCTCAACCATTCATTATTGTTACCCTCAGCTCCACATCAGGTTACAACTTCGGTCTCTGGTCTGTCTAATCTTATTCCTTACCCCTAACAGAGAAAGAAAACCAACCATTTGACTTTTGAGGGGGATGGAGGGGGGGGGATGGGTGATTTCAGAAAAAAATAATTTTTCAGCAATATGGGTACCGAAAAAAAATAATTCATGCCCAAACCAGATCACCCAACCCCCCACCCCCCCGCTCAAAAGTCAAATGGTCGGCCCCCTATGGCTATCTGCCCAACTGTCTCCCTTAAGCCCTTCCCGATTAAGCCAAAACCACTTTGTTATTTTACTCTGTCTAATGCCAGATGATTTTACTCATCAAGTGAGAATGCCTAGGAGGGAAAGGGTTATAGAAAAGCAGTCACACCAGAATTTGAACCAACACACTATCAAATTGTATCCCTAGAATATACAGAACAGTAAGTACTGTAGGCAGCTCCCCAGACCAAAGTTAGGCAAAAAGTAATTTAACTTTAAACTGTAATGCATAACTTTGTAACTTATGGTAGCACTGTATTACCAACAGCTATGATGTTCAAATGCCCTAATAACATGAAATAGGCTTGTGCCTCAATGAGCAACCCCCCAGTAACAGTTTTTATGCCCATGAATATGATTTGAAAGATCTAAGTGTTTGTAATGCATGTTATTACATGTAAATAATCCAAATATAAATTGATAACTTTTTATGTTACAGGACAAATATTTGGGGTGATGCATGTGTTAAGCTAAATAACATAGCTGACAGTGAATTGTGCAAACCATTTAAAGTCCAGTTTGTTGGTGAACCAGCTGTTGATCATGGAGGACCATCAAGGGAGTTCTTTTCACTGGTAAACCAACATGTGCAGCTAACAATGATGTGTGGTTCCACATTTGTCATAATGTAGTGTCACTCCAAAATGATGAATTTCTGAAGTTTGGTAAGCTGACCTCCAAAGGATTTTTACAAGGTTCTCCAGGTCCAAAATTTTTTGGAAAGACTGTGACAGATTACATCCTTTTTGGTGATATCAAATGTTTGAATCCTTCAATAGAAGAAGTCCCCCCTGGTGAATTGAAGGATACCCTTCTAAAACTACAAGGCACTGAGGATGCAAAAAAGTTCAAATCTATGGCATCATTTGACTGTGATTTTCGCTTCAGTCATGGTTATACAAAGCCTCTGGTCACCCTCCAAGACAAGGATGAGTTTCTGAAAGCCATGTCATTGCATGCTATTGTTTTGGCTTCTCTGCATGAGTTGGATCAGTTCATTCAAGGACTGACTACATGTGGAATCCTTAAGCTGATACGAGCTAATCCAGAGCTGTTTCGCCCTGTCTTCCAGCTTAGTAAGAAGAGGTTAACAGCAGATTTGCTGGATGAAATTTTTCTGCCATTATTCAGCCCTGAAGGGAGCAATAAGCGTGTCCAGGAAGAATGTGTGGTCTTCAATTTTAACCAGATGTTAGAGAATGTGGAAAAGGGAAAGGTTGTACCGGGTGGCGCAAAAAAAAGTACCCCTGTGTGATTCAGTATAACGTAAAAACTAGAAAAGCTATTACACTATAACAACTTTCCTTGCATTCAATAATGGCTAACTTAAATTTTGATATACAAATTTTGCATTTTCATGCAATATTGACCGAGATACAAACGTTTGAATTTGCATGAACTTTTAAAAATTTGTTTAAAAACGACGAAAAAAGGGTATTAAACTAACTCGAAAGCCATTACTATTTTATCATAAGTATTAAGTATTGGGAATTTCAATGAAGTGAACTTCAAGTTGAGGATGTGTATCTGTAAAAGACTTATGATGTACTTTCTTTCCTTTAACCACAATAAATTAGTTATCAAGTTTTAACAAACTGTACGTACCAATATTACGGCTTTAACACAAGTTATTGCTGTATTAATATTTGATAGGCCGTTTTTAGCAAATTTTTACACTTCCAAAAATGTTTACTCAATTTTAAACATTAATATATCGGTCAATATTGCATGAAAATGCAAAAGTTGTACATCAAAATTTAAGTTAGCCATTATTGAATGCAAAGAAAGTTGTTATAGTGTAATAGCTTTTCTAGTTTTAAGTTATACGGAATCAAACAGGGGTACGTTTTTTTTGCGCCACCCGGTAGAAGGGTTAATGGAACTGAAGTAACCATTTCCCTTTCTGATATCTTAATGTTTGCAA
Source organism: Paragorgia papillata (assembly GCA_035771165.1). Taxonomy (NCBI): domain Eukaryota; kingdom Metazoa; phylum Cnidaria; class Anthozoa; order Scleralcyonacea; family Coralliidae; genus Paragorgia; species Paragorgia papillata. The sequence goes on along the minus strand of JAWNZC010000112.1, from coordinate 115,602 downwards.
CTGGTGCCTGTGAAGTACCAGCCATCGGGTTTAGCCCACGACCTACACTGCAGTTTAATCACAATACAGCTGAGGAAAGGAAGCTGTCCGTGAGTACATGCACCAACATTTTGGCAATACCAATTTCTGACAGAATGTGTGGTCTAGAAAGTTTTGAGAAAGAGTTTATTTTTTGCATGCTTAACTCCCCTGGGTTTGGGAATGTTTAAATTATCTCACAGACACAGTATATATTAAATATGCAGTATTTTAAGACAATATACAGAACTGTATACATATTTCCTATTGACATGCATATTCCTTTGTTCTGTTAATAGTCAAATGTTAATATTTAGGGAAACCCATATAGCCTGTAATACTTTGTTTAAATGTTTGTTTAATACTTTGGGTGAATATCCTAAAATCACACTTTGCTGATAGCCGAGTGCTTTCCATCCTTTTGAAAGTGTTGTAGTACAATGATGTGAAAACATTCACTAAAAGCAAACTGCAGACATGCTTATGTAACGGTATAACTAAGTAAAGATTTTGCTTTACCTAGCTTGTGATGTCAGATGCATATCAAAAAATTGTTCAATTGTGGAAGACAAGATTGCTTTTTGTTGAAATTTCCAATGTTGTTGCTGAACAAATTGTTCATATTACTTGAAGTACAAAAGTAAGTATGATTTTAAATAAAAAAGCACCAATTAAAAATTATGATTTTTGTTGCAATTACCCTTTAAAAGAGAGGAGGCCAAGTAGAGATGATTTATGCAAAAATGCAGTGTAGTACATAAAGGAACAGAAACTGCATAATTTTAAGCGGTTAATATATTGTCTATGCTGTTGTCTACTTCTTAATATCAATTAGAAATTAACTTATAGATCAATTATTAGTGGCCAATCTCCAGCAGTTGGCGGTAATAGCGATGTGCGTCATTCCAAGTCCATTCTGACTGATCAGGTAGGTTCAACTCCCCACTAATTTCAGAAAAATATTCGTCAAAATCATCTGATAATTCATCATCTAGTTGGGATTTCATTGTGGCTGTATCCTCATTGCCAATGGCAAACTTGCAATCATGTGCTCTAAAATTTTCTGGAAGGAAATACATCTCATCTGGAATACCAGCCTGTGTATTATGGCGAGATTTCCTGATATAATGAGTATTCCAGCTTATACGTGTTTTGTTAAGACCCTGCTGTACCAATTTGTTAAAGCAGAACCACAGACAATGCTTTTGTAGTTCATCACTTGTATCTAGTTCCCCTGCATCTACCATCTGTGAAAAAAAATTCATCCACCATGTTGTCCATGATTTACGTAAATGGCTCCACCATGCTTCAATTCTTTGATTTGAAGTAGATGGTCCATATCTGTGAGCTTTAAGACTGGCATGACTATCACCATGAGACCTGCGCAAAAAGCACTGCATTGCTGCCATTAAGGTGTTCTCAGTACCTCTATCTGTCCTGACCATGGTGGGATACCCTTTGTTCTGTTCGACGCATTGCAGGAAGTATTTCGAAATAATTTTCGGGTCATTGTTGCTCTTGCCAACGGTTAACCACAGAATACGACGGCTGTACCCATCTATACATCCGTGGATGGGGAACCCATATGGCTTTAGCTTGTCGTACCCGCCCGCGTGCCAGCAAAAATTAGGGCCTGGATTGCTGTATTCTCTCCACTTAAGGCGGTGTGACCGATGTTCATTTGATCCATCGGGGTCAATGGCGCGTAGCAACCTTCGCACTACTCTTCGTGATACTTTAACTTGGTATTTCCTCTTGATAAGTCGCCACATCGCACGGTATCGCAGCAGGCATCCGTCGCCATTCAGTTCCTGCTGGATCAAGTGAGCTACTCTAGCCTCATCTATCTCCCCAGGTGCATGTCTTCTAGCTAAACCGTATTCTTTTAGACGGTACGAAAGAGTCCTTAACGACAAGGTTATACCATAATACTTTGACAAGAACTGCAATATAACATTGTACTCAAATCCACAGTTAAAATAATACCGTATCGCTTGCTCCTCGTTCAGATCACCAGGAACAGAAGGTGCTACACCAGGTTCACTTCTTGGATGAATGTTAATAATTGCACTACCACAAAAAGGGCAAAACGAAAACCTATATTCAATTTCGCGGTGACAGTTTTCACACAACATTATAGAACAACAGGACATGAAAGATGACGTCGTTGAGTAGAGTAGAGAAGAGATGTATTGAGTTGTTTTGAATAAATTGGGGGTGTTTTGAAAATATTGGCGTGTTTTGAATAAATTGGGGTGTTTTGAATAAATTGGGGTGTTTTGAGTATATTGGGGTGTTTTGAATATATTGGGGTGTTTCGAATATATTGGGGTGTTTTGAATAAATTGGGAGTGTTTTGATTATATTGGGGTGTTTTGAATAAATTGGGGATGTTTTCAATAAACAGATTGGAGTGTTTTTGATATATCGGTGCGTTTTGAATGTGACTATCGCGTGTTCTGAACGTTATGAAGTGTTCTCATTTATTCCGGGGTGTTTTTCATATATGGGCCACCGTATAATTGAGTTGCTAGTTTTTCATAAACTTTTGGCCTAACTATAGAAGATTATTGTATTTTAGCTCTGGATCACTTTCATGTTCAGAATTGTTGTCCATGTTATCATGGTTAGCAGTACTTTCTGTGTTGGTGTACCTGGAAAAAGAGAAAGTTTTGTTAAATATATATTACAATTTCACAAGCTATTTTTCGCCGAGTGATTGTATATCCGATACAACACGGACGCGAATGTTGCAAATAGTACTTGTATATATATAATAGTATGTATATATATAATAGTATGTATATATATAATAGTATATATATATATATATATATATATATATATATATATATATATATATATATATATATATATATATATATATATATATACACGTACGTCTGCATATTGAATATATGCTCCCACACTCCGGTGTGGTTGAGCACTCTATGGATATAAATAGGTAACAAATAGCATTACGCATAGCCCACCACTCTACCAGTGGTTTGAGCCTATAATAAAATATCCATATTCGTTCCGAGCTGCACTGATGAGCAGCGAAAGGTACGTCTGCAGATTGAATTGTATATATATATATATATCGAAACACCGTGTCTGTAGATTGAACTATATATATATATATATATAAGTGAGTTATGGTTCACGAAATGTTAGAGAGTGCTCAATACCATATAGATAGAGCAAACTATACTTTATACTTTGTATATATATATATAAGTAATTCGTGAAATTCATTCAGATTGTTCCAAGCTACACTGATGAGCTGTTGTACAGCGAAACACCGTGTCTGTAGATTGAACTATATATATATATATATATATATATATATATATATATATATATATATATATATATATATACACCCGTTTTCAAAAACATTGTCACCTCCAAGATAGATAGATAGATAGAATGGATCATTAGCATTTTGAATATTAAAACTGCTAATAAGCAAACTAATGTCTTTGTTTTACAACAATGAATTTTTTCTATTATATTTGCATTCAGGAGGGCTTCGGTTATTCATTAAATTTTTGTAGCTCACCACTAAGTTTGTGGTTTATTAACTTTGTTTTGTTCACTAACTGGTAAAGAAACGAGTTGTTAACTGGTGTGGAAGGAGAGCACTTAAATCTTGATATAATAGAGGTGTAGCTGGATAGGAAACTTAAATTATTTTAAAGTAACCGTAAACAAAGTTTGCCCAAATTTCTATGTTAATTTACATTAAATAAGCGGCTAATTGCATGGTCCTATATGGCTGAACTTAAGTAACACCATTGTTTTAATTCAGTAATGTCTGATTATGCATGGACTTGGATAATTGGGACCAATTAGCCACTTATAAACGTAAATTACCATAGCAAGTTGGGCAAACTTTGTTTCTGGTTTTTGAAGTTTCCTATCCAGTTACCCCTCTATTATTATGGTTAAATATGTTAACAGCATCAATGGTCCAATAAATTACACAGATATCTTTGATATTATACATATTTTAGGGTTAATAATGACATTCAATTTGATTAAGCTATAGTTTTGGAAAAATTTATCAGCTAATGAAAACAATAGGAAAACCCGAAACAATTGAACATAAAGACAACCATTAACAGGGTGGATTACATTTTGCGCTGACAATAACAAGTTATTAATATATACCATAAAGGTAAAGAATTTCGTGTATGCTTTGGGATGTGTGAGCAATTAGACTGGTTCGATTGTTCGTAGCCGTAGACTCAAATTAAAGTAGCCAATTGTGTGGAATAGTTTGGGTCACAAAATTATCGCTTCAAAGCTGAGGATTTAGAATGGAAGCCGTTTACGAGAACGTTACAGTACGACTAATAAATTCAGGAGATACTAGGGAGTTTGTAAAACGACAAGTGAGCAACTTCCCTAAGCACAAGGGTGTCGACGAAATGAAAGCATCGCTCCTTTCAATCTTCGGGTCCGATATGCGTTTGAATAACGCAGACGATATGGAAGTGGGGTGGATTGGGAAAAAAAAAAAAAAATTATTAAGGACGAGGAGAACTTAAAGGACGCTCACCAGCACTTTGATGACAACCAAGCGAAAATAACGCTATTTGTGGCCAAAATTAAAAAGAAAGAAGCTTTCAAACGGAACTTCTTCGGTAAGTAAAATTGGCACGTTATCTTCTAGTATCTGAATTCGCTCGTGCATGCATTATCGTTTGCATATTATGTTTTGTCATGATGTACACCTAATCGCCAAAGAAACTGACTTTTTAATTCTGCTATATACCATAACAGACACCAGTGACGAGGAATTGAGCGCTGATGAGACTTCACACTCCCGGCGAAAAAACAACAAAAAAGGAAGGCATCTACATCAAGAGACGCCCAGCGTATTTTTCATCAGTTGGAAGAACTACATGGAGGGGAGTATCCGCGGGGCCATCTGATGTTCTGGGCACATACAATGGTAGGGAGTCAATAAGTGTTAAGTTTTCTGTACTATAGCCATTCAGGTACATTGTAAATACGGCAATAACAACAAAATATTTCGGCTTATTCTCGCTCGCCGATTTTAGCTCTGCCCCTCTCTGTACTGCAACAGCGTTCGTGATAAGAAACTGTGGATATGTCGGCAAATCATTTAAGATATCAGTTTATAATTCCGATCGATTCCCGGTGCAACCCAATTCCTAACATTAAAGGTCGCAACCAGTTATCACTGGCACTGCTAGAAAACATTGTTCAGTTCCTAATGATAATCTATATGCCTAGTCTCAGTCATCCAGAAAATTTGTAAATTATTGTATTTTTTGGATACACGATTAATAAATAATGGGTCAGACAAGTAAAGGTTTTGACGACAAAAAATTCTGATTTTTTATCAGAAAACCACCCAGTTACCTCGATCTCCCCGGCGGGGGGTCTGTCGAGGGACAGTCTGCTATCGCAGACTACGATTTATTCGACTTTGCTATAGATTGTGCACAGCTAGTTAACAAGCTCACGTGGCCACTATATGCAACATCTTTTCCAGATAATTTTCGGTTCCTCAATATCTTGTTTCGTTTTTGAAGTATTCACCTTTTTTAAACATCCAAATTAGGTGCCTTGTTTATAAAATGATGAATCTCTCTGGGTATTACCCGGAAATTCTATCAAACTTATGTTGTTTTTTCTAAGGTAGCTGGTGAGAAAAATGTACGTCATACCTACAATATCCCGACCCTGTATTATCAACAAATCTGACGTCATATTTAAGTGACATCAAGAGTTACCAGTATACTGAGAGTCAATCAAAATGAAGATAGAGTAAATGAATAATAATAATTATAATAATAATAATAATAATCATAATCATAATCATAATCATAATCATAATCATAATCATAATCATAATAATGGAATGGAATGGAAATAATAATTATATCTGATCTTTTTTAAGGAAATGGGTCATCATGATAGTTTGGAAAAACCTCCAGAACTTCCACTATTCACTAACAAGAAAATAAAAGAAAAGATTAGTCAAGTGAATAGTGTGACGGAAGCAATAACAGCAGCTGCAACAGCTATAGCTGGTGCTTTTAGACCAGATGAAGGAAGAACAGGAATGTCGAGCACTGCAGCGGTAAGAATCTAATACTTTACTTTATTTTGTGGTCTGTTTTTGTTTTGGGTTGTTTGTTTGTTTGTTTGTTTGTTTTGTTTTGGGTTGTTTGTTTTGGGTTGTTTGTTTGTTTGTTTGTTTGTTTGTTTGTTTGTTTGTTTGTTTGTTTTGGGTTGTTTGTTTTGGGTTGTTTGTTTTGGGTTGTTTGTTTTGGGTTGCTTGTTTTGGGTTGCTTGTTTTGGGTTGTTTGTTTTGGGTTGTTTGTTTTGGGTTGTTTGTTTTGGGTTGTTTGTTTTGGGTTGTTTGTTTTGGGTTGTTTGTTTTGGGTTGTTTGTTTTGGGTTGTTTGTTTTGGGTTGTTTGTTTTGGGTTGTTTGTTTTGGGTTGTTTGTTTTGGGTTGTTTGTTTTTAGTTAATCATACAAAACAGTCAAAGAACATTGGCTAAACATTTTCTTTGTTATGCCTAACCTACGACAATCTACACGTGGATGCCATTCAGACGTGACTTGAAGTAATGAACCGTCGGTCCTTGAAGTAATGAACCGTCGGTCCGAAGATGGCAGTTACATGTAAAATCCAATATAATATGCTGCTACAAGTAAATTATTAATTAGCTCATTCTTTAAAATGATGCCAATGTTCCGGGTTCCCTTTTTTCGTTTTTCTTTGCATTGCATGTTTTGTTGTTCATTTTAAGCAAATCATATCCGACCTGTCTTTTTCTTTATGTACAGATAAGAGGTAATCTGATCACCCAACTCAAGGATCTCCAAGAGCTCAGAAGATCCGGTGCCTTAGAGGAGGATGAATTTCAGGAGCAGAAGCAAATTCTTCTTTCCGATATAAGAAATTTAAATACAAAGTAGTTTCATATAATACTGTCACCGCATTACTGTTAAAGGGGAACTGTCACCCCAAAACAAGTTATGTTTATATCAAAGGTCTTACCACAAGCAGTGTCATCGCGAAGTATTTTGAGACAACTCTTTTTCGTTTGCGAGATATGAGCGATGAGGTAAGTAGAAAATTACAACGTAGAACGGCGCCATCTTTGCCTTTTCAGTGGGCGCTTATATTCAGCGGTATCTCGCATGTGACGTCACTTGAGTGCTTCGATCTGGTTCAACAGTTTGGAATGGATTCTTCTATAATTCTTCGTGCAAGTAGATCATCTATAAATGGATATAAGTGTCGATAATGAAGGCTGGGCGTCCAGTTTATCAAGTTCGAATAATTCCGATGGAAGCGATACGGACACCGATAGTTCAGAGTATTTATACATGGATATATTAAATGGGGAGAGTGTAAAACCTTATCAGTTTGAGCCAGTTAGGGAAGTTAATACAGACGACGATGATTTGGACTCTTACGAAGAAATCGAAAACGAAGCTCACGAAAACCGTTTTGATAACTTGAACTGGTAAGATATTTAATAGAACAAGATGAACGAATATGTATAACCATTATTAGCCAATTCTGTTTTGACAGTAAGTAATCGTGTTGGTATTCAATTTATATATTTAAGGTGTGAATGTGGCCACTGCCAAATCATGGACAAATATGAAGAAAATGTTTGCTGCCAAGAAATTAACGAGGTCGTCAACAAAAATTGTGAAGTGGCTGAAGTTGATGGGTTAGCAGAGAAGCCAAACTGCATAACTGACAATCCTGGATTCAATGCTGTATGTCTGAACCATTGGGTATTGCAAATTTCGTGGTATTTTTATAAGCAACAGTATGGCTCCAAGGCTTATGAAGGTCCAGAGCATAAAAAGAATAGACATGTAGCATACAGGCAACTGGCAAGATGGTGCTGGGGATTTTTAGGGAAAGAGATAAGAGTGGTCTTACCTTCTTGTGCAGTTAGCTGCATAAGAGCACATTTTCCACCTCCAGGATTAGAAGAAAACTTTGAATTTGAAGGTTTTCATTATGCTGATGAGTAACATTTATTTACCTTCTAGTTACTAGTTCAAAATTCAAATTTTATGATATGTACAGTATCTTTAAAAAAGTAGTGTTGTACAAATTGTCATCATAGGTAATACAAAATATCCATGTTTTGGAAATGCAGTGAACAGTCTTCAAAGCGGTTTGCAATGGAATTACAAAATTTATATTGGAAGAGACCTGAAGGTGCACAAGTTCTTTGTTTTAGGTTTATTAATATTTTAACAGCATGGTTAAACCGAATGTTGCTATTGGATGACTGCTACATTATACTGAAAGTACAATGTGTTCAGTAACCACAAAAGTGCACACATTTGCATAAACCTGAACATTGACCATTTCCAAACCATGGATATTTTATACTATGATATTATAAGTACCAGTGACATATGTTCAATTTATGGTGAAATTTTAATACACTGTTTGACAAAGTTTTTCTTAATTGTCTGTTCTTCACCAAAAACTTGTGATGCACTTGTCTTTATATGTTATAAAACATTTTAACACATTTTAAACATTTTAACACACTTTAACATTTTTTACTCTTTCCTGTTGGAGGATTCACCCCTTAACGAGTAAAATATTATAGTGTTAGCCAGAATTGTAAACTAAATTAGGTATACTTTAGGCCACTGATTACCTCTACAAGGACAGCAAAGAGTCGAGGCATACCATGCACCCCCCTACATGTATATATGCTGATTAAACTTGTTTGGTCAGAATGACTGGCACTGTGGGTATAAAAATTAATGTTATTATCGTGGCATTTATTGTGAATGATAAATTCTATTTGTTCATTCTGGATTGGTGTCTGCTAATTACAACATGTTTCTCTGGCTTGGGTTTCTTGGAAATACACTTTGCCATGGTCGGTATGGTTTCAACATCTGTAATGCCAGAATCTTTTGCTTCAACCACATTTTTCATCATTTCCGACAAATGTGGATATGACTTTACCACTTTAATTGGTTTTGCAACCCAATTATTATTTCTTTTCGGACACTCTACCTTGTATCGCAATGTTCCTTTGTTTTCCCCACTTTTAACAACTGCATGCTCTCTGTTGCAGTTGTGATTGTGATCCAGAGCAGCCAATTGTAACCGAGCAAGCATACCCCTGTAACTGAAATGCTCCCGTTTTGGGGCATATTTCAGCATCAGTGAGTGATAGACTTCTAAATCACCAGTGTGGTGAAACTCAGTTAGCTTTTCTATATCTTTCAGGATTCGAGTGTTAGTTACCACTTGCTCCAAGGCAACATGTGCAGATGAGCCAGGTTTTAGCCATTCTACTGCCTTTTGCTCTCTTCTGGAAAGCTGATGGTGTCCACACTTAGTGAACTTCTTAGAACCCCTCCATCTATGCTTGTTAATAGCATGGTTAAGGATTGAAACCCACTTTTCTTTGAGCAGCTGTGGGTCTCCGTTACAAGTTGCCACACTCCACCAGAGATGATTTGATGCTGACTTTATCCAAGGTGTTAATTCTTCATTGCACTTTTTCTTTGCCAGCTTGGTTAGCTTTTTAGTAATAGACTTTGATAAGTGCCACACATCATATTGATGTACAATTTTAGGGTATTCTGTTCTCATCTTGGCAGTTATTGTTACATGCCTGTCAGTTGCTAGGCATCGAACTGGAATCTTTTCATTCAACAGTTTGTCAAGAGACCTCTTACACCCTTCATATTCCATGGCGTTAGATGAGGTCACCTCTGACACTTGGACTAGACTAAACTCGATCACCTTTCCTGATGACTCATCCATTAAGCTATAGGTCCCATATTTAGCTGAGTGACCTGGGCTGTCACATCTGCCATCCCCACAAATGTCAATTGCTCGCTTTGATTTAAGTTCAATTAACAGTTCTTGTTGGTGTTTATGCCACGAATTGTTAACCACTTGGAAGAGATACTGCCTCTGAATGCGGTAGAAATGTGAATCGCTTACAAACTGGAGTCCAAGTACACTAGCAAAGTGATGTAAGTGTGCATAGGTGTTACCCGAGAACAAAATAGCTGCTGGTATTAGTAGATTTCCCACTGGCATTCCATTAACACAAGTCTGAGAGTCCCAAATACAAGTATGTCCCTGTAAGCAAACAGTTCTAACAGTCAGCATAGAACCCTGTACATACTTTCTTTTTTCAATAACTGCCAGGCCACATGCAGAGCAAAATTTAAAAAGTTCGTTCAATTTATCCTCAAAAACTAAAAACTTCTGTGTTTTGACAGTGTCAGTTATTGATGCAGTTCCTATTTCATTTTCACTGTCACTTTCAGACACAGAGGATTCCTTTGAGTAAGAATCATCATCGGTAGTCTCCATTGCATTGTCACTGTCATCACTGGCGCTGTGACCTTCGTCCATACTTTCAGTTTCAGGACAAGACTGCACTGGCTGTTGAGATTCATCAAAACGAGAAGCTGGGTACTGCTGGACCAAAGGTAATGAGGCAACACAATAGTTGTGCTCCATCAGTTGTTCAGAAAAATTATCTTTTACAACAGGAACAACTTGTTCAATAATTTGCTGCTCATTTTTAGAAAAACAACTTTCATCAGTTTGAGTGTATACAGTTTTATACGCTTTAACGTACAAGTTACACTGTGTTCCAGTATCTACGCTTTTAGGGTGAGATTCTGAACAAGTGAAGGCAGCTTTTGTTTGGCTGTTTTCAACAGGGTTTTGACATTGTGGTTTGGCAACTTTCTCTTCGACTGGCTTGCCCGAAATGTTGTCCATCAACAATTCCATTGTCTAGAAAGACAATCGCTAAAATTAGTTACATGCCCAGCTAAAATTAACAGTGTTACTAGCTTAATATTAAAGCGAAAGAATTTTACTTGCCTCCTTCCTTTCCCGACAACGTTGTCGTCTGACGCTTGACACTCGAGTATTTTTCTCCTCCTTAGAGTGCAAAAATATCGTTGGAACCGCATCTGGTTTCAAAGATCTTCTTGGGTTTAATATTCTTTTGGCTTGCGCATCTAGGAAACAATCAGGTGTAAAGTGCTCGCTGCATACAAATGAATTTTTGACATTGCGAGGATTTTCTCTGCGAATCTTCTGAAGCCAAACGTTCTGTAATTCTCCTTTCGGCAATCGGTGGTACATTATACCAGTTCCTTTTGTTTTCGACCAGCCGTTGGTGCATTCGGGGACCATGCAATGAGGCATTTCTCAAATAACAGTATAAATTAATAAAATGCAAAGCAATACAATTAAATCGATTGTCAACTGATCGAAGCACTCAAGTGACGTCACATGCGAGATACCGCTGAATATAAGCGCCCACTGAAAAGGCAAAGATGGCGCCGTTCTACGTTGTAATTTTCTACTTTCCTCATCGCTCATATCTCGCAAACGAAAAAGAGTTGTCTCAAAATACTTCGCGATGACACTGCTTGTGGTAAGACCTTTGATATAAACATAACTTGTTTTGGGGTGACAGTTCCCCTTTAAGGTGGCTCCATACAGTTTCTTGAAATGTGTCAAGTGCGAATTTGAACCCTTAAATGAAATACCTAAATACTTAATCAGAAACCTAAAACTAAACATACTAGGACATACGGTTATTGGCGGTCATTTTGAAACGTCACTGTTGCCATAGCAACCATCGCTACACACGATTACTATTAATTGTTTTTCATTCCCAGTATGTTTCCTAATGAATTGTATTTAGATTTATTTTCTGATTAAACTTTTAGGCACTTAATTTTGCTGTTCAAATTTGCACTTTCCTGTCTATAGGTCACCTTAAAGAATATATGAAACGAAAATTATCATTGAGATATTTCATTTTCTATGATATGAAAAGTATCCACTTTCTACGTCACACGTGCATAATTACTTATTCTAGAATGTTACATAATTTTGTCCCAATCAGAAGAACTCGCTTCAAAATAATGATGTGATTGAGCTTTGCCTACAACCCCACATATGTAGATTTACAGGTGATTTCGTTGTTCATAGTAAAGGTATATAACTTTCCACGATCACTCATCATGCACGTGTGACGTAAAAAGTTGTATCATTTGCATATCAAACAAACTGGAATATCTCAAAAACGAAGCAAGGAAATCAAAAACTGTAAAAGTTGTTATTTTATCTGTTTAAGTGTTCTTTTCAATAAGACAAACGTAATTTTCGTGTCAAATGCCCTTTAATAGCGGTCGAAAATATCCTCAACTTCAAGGCCAGAATACACGCAACTCAATGCATTTATAAAGTATGTTGTATCACAACATGTCATTTAAGACCTGTCATAGTACGCTACGCTAAAAACCTGTCGAAAGAAAATGGCCAATTTTCATCGTAGTTACACTTTAACTACACAGATTATTTTATTCTATGTGAAAGCCGTGGGTCCTGCGCTCTTGGTCCTGCCACTATCCGTACTGAGCATGTTTATTGTGTTAAATAATTAACTAATACTGTACTAGATATGTTGAATGAAAATATTGTGATTATTGATGTTACTCATAATATTTCATAACCAGGTTCACCCACTGACCTATATAATATATATGTCAGTGTGTTCACCCAATAAATCTGATAACTTCAAAATTACACAGGGCTGCTAACAGCTCTGGCACATGTATTACTGGGGATAAAAAGTGCATTGCTGATGATGCTTTTCTTCAATTTTTACGCCCTTGAATTTATATCGGAACTTCCAATACTCTATTTCCTTCAATTAGCTATTTCAAAAAAATATTTTATATGCTGCAGCAAATATCGAGTGACATGGGTATGTGCGACAGATGTTTATTTTGGCTGTATATAAGTTGAACATGCATGCAGTCTGCATTAGAACAAGAATTGGTAAACTTTATCACACGCCTATTTCTAACCTGATTGCTAAACGTATTACTAGTGTATAAGTAAGTATTAAAAGCATCCAGAACGATTAAACATATCCGCAATGCCGATACCACTGACGAAAGTGTCCATCCAGAGCACAGCAAAATGCTAATCTTACGAATGCTTTGTGATCGTTAGTCGCGAAAAACACTACTTCGTGTTCCCTGATCCAATTTTTTACCCTGGAAAACACCATCTCAATTGGATTAAGTTGCGGGGAGTACGGTGGAAGAAAGATACACAACGCTCCGGTTCTTTGAATTGCATCTCTTACATCTCTGGTGTGATGGATAGGGTGGTTATCTAAAACCATAAATGTTGTAAGTTTTAGTTCTGTTATATGGAATTGTCATTACGTGGGAAACACATGCTAATATACATGCGCCGACTCAGATATCAATTATTGTTTATGTATGGCATTTTTTAAATTATCAAAATCCAAAAAATAATCATCATTTAAAAAATTCTTATAATTGAATTATATTTCGTTTATTTACATTTGTCAGCATTGATGTACCAGAGTGTTACTTATACCCTCCAGTCCATTTTGGATTAACGTAAAGGGAGGGTATACAAACAATTTAGCGAGCTCTTTCTCTATAAGCTATAAGATTTTTTTAAAGAATGACCAACGTGGCAACAAAAACGGGAAAAGCAACTGTACTTTTTTCCGCGGAGCTGCTTCAGAAAACATACATGGACATGTAATGATATAAAGCACGAGTAATTTTGTATGACCTTTAAAATAAAACAAATAGCTTTTGGTCTCCGTTATCATAACTTGATTAAGAAGCAGAATATGACGTCACTGTTATACAATAAAGCGTTATTTCGCCGGTCACTTGACAAGAATATACCGAACATTTTAAGTTTGCCATATTATACAGAGTTAATTACTTCGCCTATCTCGTTACTGTTTCCATTGACTGTTTTTTTTATAATCAACCCGGATGGAGATTTTGGAATGTAATTATACAATTACACTAAAATGAATTATATAGCCTACCTAAAATGACGACTGATTTTGCATTTTCCCCATCATATGGATGTAACACTGGTGCCAAGTCGTTCTCGACGAATAATCGAAAAGCTGTTGCATCTACCGTTCTGTTTGACAATTTTAAGGCCTCAACCCCATTAACTGAAATCCCAGCTATTATTGACATCCTGGGCTCCTTTCGCCATACGGACTGTCTTGCTGCCACCGATCCCTTTGGACTGCTCCCATATTTGCGAGTGATGTTTCGGCTCTGTAATTAAAAACGGGATTTTATCTAAATGATCACCACCTATATCATCAGATAATTTGGTTTTCCTAAGAACTTACAATTCCAGATTCGTCGACAAACACTAACTCATCAGAGAGAAACAGTGATAACATCTCCCAATATTTAAAAATTGAAGCCCGCCTTACTTCTTGAGCCACTTGCTTGATCTATGTAGCATATTTAAAAAGAAGTTAGTGCATGAAGTTTGTTATAGATGACCTCGTAATATTTACATGTACAATCAGTACTTACCCGCTTGCGTGAAAATGAGTTCTTCCTCAAAAATCTCCACATACTGGCAACATTAAATTGACCCCCGGTTGTTTCGTAAACGTGAGACAAAATTTATTTGAAATATGCTGTAGGGTTCTTTAATACATACTCAAGGAGGACATAAACCTCGTACGGATGAAAAAGGTTACTCACGGGTGGTCTTCCAAGCGGCCCATATTCAACTGTGCCATATTGTCTGAAGAGTTTACAAACTCGTATCACTGTTCGCCTGCTTGTATGAAGAGTTTCCGCAATTTCCTCATATACTTTTACCTCACCATATCGCAGCAACACAATTCTATGGCGTAAGTCTACACTATATGGAGCAGGCATAGTTTAAAAAACCCGATGATCTCTTTTAAGCAAATGTAAGTACAGCGTTCTACCGGAATATATTTTTATATAATATAGACAGAATAATTTTAACATGTATACCATACCCCCCTGAACAATATCCCATTGGAATAAGATCATTAGGCTATAACAATGCACTTTACTAACAAATGAACATATTTTAATATTCAAAATGCTAATGATCCGTTCTACCTACCTACCTACCTACCTACCTACCTACCTACCTACCTACCTACCTACCTACCTACCTACCTACCTACCTACCTACCTACCTACCTACCTACCTACCTACCTATCTACCTATCTACCTATCTACCTATCTATCTATATCTTGGAGGTGACAACGTTTTTGAAAACGGGTGTATATATATATTGAACAATATATATATATATATATATATTAAAGTGAAATTTGTAGCTTGGTGTAATATGAGTAAAATTTGTTCTCAAGCTTTTATACTCAGAAAAATGTCTGAGTATCCCTGACGGGATTCGAACCCGCGACCTTCAGATATCAAAACTTCTGATTTCATACTTCTGCAGTATGAAATAAAGTGGTCTGTCTTGAATCGTGCAAAATCTTACCGAAGTGGAAATCGCAAGTGCAATTTTTGCTTGCAAGAGAAATTATGCATTTTAAATGCTCAAAAGGGAACACTTTTAAACAAAAGATCAGAACTGTTTGCCAAATGTCGTCATGAAAACAAGTTTTATGCATCTAATTTTAAACCTAAATGACTTTATTATGCACATTTTAGTATGCACATTTTAGTATTTTTATTAGTCTGATGATAGCCAGCAAAGGCTGAGCGTGAAACTCGAGTAGCAGTTTTTTAATTTTTTTAACCGTCTTAGTATTTATATATATATATATATATATATATATATATATATATATATATATATATATATATATATATATATATATATGTATACATATATACTATAAGTGGGCTTACCTCAAATGTTGATGGTCGCTACTGTCAGTTTCACGAACCCCGTGAAGTTAGCTGCCAATTCGCCAGCTGCCAATTCACTGCCAATTAAGATAGCTGCCAATTCAGTTTCGCGATGACGCTTCCAGGGGGGAGCGCTCGAACAGCAGTCGGCTTCGCAGAATAATGTTTCGCCGGTATTTTAACCCGTTCAATCCAACTTTAACAAAAAATAATCATTCACTGTCGATAGTTCAAGACATTTACGTTCATATAAACTACACTTCTTCAAGTAAAATTATGTTTTAAGAATGCTAGACTTTAATATATTTTCCTCCATATATTAAGACTAACAACCGTGACTTAATAACAAACAATTAGTCTGCCGCAAAGCCTTTTGAAGCTACAGAATTTTCTGATCGGTTAGATGGGAAATCCGAAACCACGTTTGGATTCTCCATACAATTCTGCATCTGGCAATATGAAAATCCCCTTTACAATTTAAAACTGATTAATTTAACTCAAGTCTTAAGACAATGTTTCAGTTTACGCGCGCTAAAGAGCATGACGTATATAAATATAGCGCTACAGTCTTTTGAAGCTACAGAATTTTTTGATCGGTAGATGGGAAATCCGAAAACACCGTTGGATTCCCCATAAAATTCTGCATCTGGCAATATGAAAATCCCCTTTACAATTTAAAACTGATTAATTTAACTCAATTCTTAAGACAATTTTTCAGTTTCCGCGCGCTAAAGTGCATGACGTATATAAATATAGCGCTACAGTCTTTTGAAGCTACAGAATTTTCTGATCGGTAGATGGGAAATCCGAAAACGACGTTGGATTCCCCATAAAATTCTGCATCTGCCAATATGAAAATCCCCTTTACAATTTAAAACTGATTAATTTAACTCAATTCTTAAGACAATTTTACAGTTTACGCGCGCTAAAGTGCATGACGTATATAAATATAGCGCTACAGTCGTTTGAAGCTACAGAATTTTCGATCGGTAGATGGGAAATCCGAAAACACCGTTGGATTCCCCATAAAATTCTACATCTGGCAATATGAAAATCCCCTTTACAATTTAAAACTGATTAATTTAACTCAAGTCTGAAGACAATTTTTCAGTTTCCGCGCGCTAAAGTGCATGACGTATATAAATATAGCGCTACAGTCTTTTGAAGCTACAGAATTTTCTGATCGGTAGATGGGAAATCCGAAAACACCGTTGGATTCCCCATAAAATGTTCCATCTGGCAATATAAAAATCCCCTTTACAATTTAAAACTGATTAATTTAACTCAAGTCTTAAGACAATTTTTCAGTTTACGTGCGCTAAAGTGCATGACGTATATAACTATAGCGCTACAGTCTTTTGAAGCTACAGAATTTTCTAATCGGTAGATGGGAAATGCGAAAACACCGTTGGATTCCCCATAAAATTCTACATCTGGCCATATGAAAATCCCCTTTACAATTTAAAACTGATTAATTTAACTCAAGTCTTAAGACAATTTTTCAGTTTCCGCGCGCTAAAGTGCATGACGTATATAAATATAGCGCTACAGTCTTTTGAAGCTACAGAATTTTCTGATCGGTAGATGGGAAATCCGAAAACATCGTTGGATTCCCCATAAAATTCTACATCTGGCAATATGAAAATCCCCTTTACAATTTAAAACTGATTAATTTAACTCAAGTCTGAAGACAATTTTTCAGTTTCCGCGCGCTAAAGTGCATGACGTATATAAATATAGCGCTACAGTCTTTTGAAGCTACAGAATTTTCTGATCGGTAGATGGGAAATCCGAAAACACCGTTGGATTCCCCATAAAATGTTGCATCTGGCAATATAAAAATCCCCTTTACAATTTAAAACTGATTAATTTAAATCAAGTCTTAAGACAATTTTTCAGTTTACGTGCGCTAAAGTGCATGACGTATATAAATATAGCGCTACAGTCTTTTGAAGCTACAGAATTTTCTGATCGGTAGATGGGAAATGCGAAAACACCGCTGGATTCCCCATAAAATTCTACATCTGGCCATATGAAAATCCCCTTTACAATTTAAAACTGATTAATTTAACTCAAGTATTAAGACAATTTTTCAGTTTCCGCGCGCTAAAGTGCATGACGTATATAAATATAGCGCTACAGTCTTTTGAAGCTACAGAATTTTTTGATCGGTAGATGGGAAATCCGAAAACACCGTTGGATTCCCCATAAAATTCTGCATCTGGCAATATGAAAATCCCCTTTACAATTTAAAACTGATAAATTTAACTCAATTCTTAAGACAATTTTTCAGTTTCCGCGCGCTAAAGTGCATGACGTATATAAATATAGCGCTACAGTCTTTTGAAGCTACAGAATTTTCTGATCGGTAGATGGGAAATCCGAAAACGACGTTGGATTCCCCATAAAATTCTGCATCTGCCAATATGAAAATCCCCTTTACAATTTAAAACTGATTAATTTAACTCAATTCTTAAGACAATTTTTCAGTTTACGCGCGCTAAAGGGCATGACGTATATAAATATAGCGCTACAGTCGTTTGAAGCTACAGAATTTTCTGATCGGTAGATGGGAAATCCGAAAACACCGTTGGATTCCCCATAAAATTCTACATCTGGCAATATGAAAATCCCCTTTACAATTTAAAACTGATTAATTTAACTCAAGTCTTAAGACAATTTTTCAGTTTACGTGCGCTAAAGTGCATGACGTATATAAATATAGCGCTACAGTCTTTTGAAGCTACAGAATTTTCTAATCGGTAGATGGGAAATGCGAAAACACCGTTGGATTCCCCATAAAATTCTACATCTGGCCATATGAAAATCCCCTTTACAATTTAAAACTGATTAATTTAACTCAAGTCTTAAGACAATTTTTCAGTTTCCGCGCGCTAAAGTGCATGACGTATATAAATATAGCGCTACAGTCTTTTGAAGCTACAGAATTTTCTGATCGGTAGATGGGAAATCCGAAAACACCGTTGGATTCCCCATAAAATTCTACATCTGGCAATATGAAAATCCCCTTTACAATTTAAAACTGATTAATTTAACTCAAGTCTGAAGACAACTTTTCAGTTTCCGCGCGCTAAAGTGCATGACGTATATAAATATAGCGCTACAGTCTTTTGAAGCTACAGAATTTTCTGATCGGTAGATGGGAAATGCGAAAACACCGTTGGATTCCCCATAAAATGTTGCATCTGGCAATATAAAAATCCCCTTTACAATTTAAAACTGATTAATTTAACTCAAGTCTTAAGACCATTTTTCAGTTTACGTGCGCTAAAGTGCATGACGTATACAAATATAGCGCTACAGTCTTTTGAAGCTACAGAATTTTCTGATCGGTAGATGGGAAATGCGAAAACACCGTTGGATTCCCCATAAAATTCTACATCTGGCCATATGAAAATCCCCTTTACAATTTAAAACTGATTAATTTAACTCAAGTATTAAGACAATTTTTCAGTTTCCGCGCGCTAAAGTGCATCACGTATATAAATATAGCGCTACAGTCTTTTGAAGCTACAGAATTTTCTGATCGGTAGATGGGAAATCCGAAAACACCGTTGGATTCCCCATAAAATTCTACATCTGGCAATATGAAAATCCCCTTTACAATTTAAAACTGATTAATTTAATTCAAGTCTTAAGACAATTTTTCAGTTTACGCGCGCTAAAGTGCATGACGTATATAAATATAGCGCTACAGTCTTTTGAAGCTACAGAATTTTCTGATCGGTAGATGGGAAATCCGAAAACACCGTTGGATTCCCCATAAAATGTTGCATCTGGCAATATAAAAATCCCCTTTACAATTTAAAACTGATTAATTTAACTCAAGTCTTAAGACAATTTTTCAGTTTACGTGCGCTAAAGTGCATGACGTATATAAATATAGCGCTACAGTCTTTTGAAGCTACAGAATTTTCTGATCGGTAGATGGGAAATGCGAAAACACCGTTGGATTCCCCATAAAATTCTACATCTGGCCATATGAAAATCCCCTTTACAATTTAAAACTGATTAATTTAACTCAAGTATTAAGACAATTTCTCAGTTTCCGCGCGCTAAAGTGCATCACGTATATAAATATAGCGCTACAGTCTTTTGAAGCTATAGAATTTTCTGATCGGTAGATGGGAAATCCGAAAACACCGTTGGATTCCCCATAAAATTCTACATCTGGCAATATGAAAATCCCCTTTACAATTTAAAACTGATTAATTTAATTCAAGTCTTAAGACAATTTTTCAGTTTACGCGCGCTAAAGTGCATGACGTATATAAATATAGCGCTACAGTCTTTTGAAGCTACAGAATTTTCTGATCGGTAGATGGGAAATCCGAAAACACCGTTGGATTCCCCATAAAATTCTACATCTGGCCATATGAAAATCCCCTTTACAATTTAAAACTGATTAATTTAACTCAAGTCTTAAGACAATTTTTCAGTTTCCGCGCGCTAAAGTGCATGACGTATATAAATATAGCGCTACAGTCTTTTGAAGCTACAGAATTTTCTGATCGGTAGATGGGAAATCCGAAAACACCGTTGAATTCCCCATAAAATTCTACATCTGGCAATATGAAAATCCCCTTTACAATTTAAAACTGATTAATTTAATTCAAGTCTTAAGACAATTTTTCAGTTTACGCGCGCTAAAGTGCATGACGTATATAAATATAGCGCTACAGTCTTTTGAAGCTACAGAATTTTCTGATCGGTAGATGGGAAATCCGAAAACACCGTTGGATTCCCCATAAAATGTTGCATCTGGCAATATAAAAATCCCCTTTACAATTTAAAACTGATTAATTTAACTCAAGTCTTAAGACAATTTTTCAGTTTACGTGCGCTAAAGTGCATGACGTATATAAATATAGCGCTACAGTCTTTTGAAGCTACAGAATTTTCTGATCGGTAGATGGGAAATGCGAAAACACAGTTGGATTCCCCATAAAATTCTACATCTGGCCATATGAAAATCCCCTTTACAATTTAAAACTGATTAATTTAACTCAAGTATTAAGACAATTTCTCAGTTTCCGCGCGCTAAAGTGCATGACGTATACAAATATAGCGCTACAGTCTTTTGAAGCTACAGAATTTTCTGATCGGTAGATGGGAAATGCGAAAACACCGTTGGATTCCCCATAAAATTCTACATCTGGCCATATGAAAATCCCCTTTACAATTTAAAACTGATTAATTTAACTCAAGTATTAAGACAATTTTTCAGTTTCCGCGCGCTAAAGTGCATCACGTATATAAATATAGCGCTACAGTCTTTTGAAGCTACAGAATTTTCTGATCGGTAGATGGGAAATCCGAAAACACCGTTGGATTCCCCATAAAATTCTACATCTGGCAATATGAAAATCCCCTTTACAATTTAAAACTGATTAATTTAATTCAAGTCTTAAGACAATTTTTCAGTTTACGCGCGCGCTAAAGTGCATGACGTATATAAATATAGCGCTACAGTCTTTTGAAGCTACAGAATTTTCTGATCGGTAGATGGGAAATCCGAAAACACCGTTGGATTCCCCATAAAATGTTGCATCTGGCAATATAAAAATCCCCTTTACAATTTAAAACTGATTAATTTAACTCAAGTCTTAAGACAATTTTTCAGTTTACGTGCGCTAAAGTGCATGACGTATATAAATATAGCGCTACAGTCTTTTGAAGCTACAGAATTTTCTGATCGGTAGATGGGAAATGCGAAAACACCGTTGGATTCCCCATAAAATTCTACATCTGGCCATATGAAAATCCCCTTTACAATTTAAAACTGATTAATTTAACTCAAGTATTAAGACAATTTTTCAGTTTCCGCGCGCTAAAGTGCATGACGTATATAAATATAGCGCTACAGTCTTTTGAAGCTACAGAATTTTCTGATCGGTAGATGGGAAATCCGAAAACACCGTTGGATTCCCCATAAAATGTTGCATCTGGCAATATAAAAATCCCCTTTACAATTTAAAACTGATTAATTTAACTCAAGTCTTAAGACAATTTTTCAGTTTACGTGCGCTAAAGTGCATGACGTATATAAATATAGCGCTACAGTCTTTTGAAGCTACAGAATTTTCTGATCGGTAGATGGGAAATGCGAAAACACCGTTGGATTCCCCATAAAATTCTACATCTGGCCATATGAAAATCCCCTTTACAATTTAAAACTGATTAATTTAACTCAAGTATTAAGACAATTTTTCAGTTTCCGCGCGCTAAAGTGCATCACGTATATAAATATAGCGCTACAGTCTTTTGAAGCTATAGAATTTTCTGATCGGTAGATGGGAAATCCGAAAACACCGTTGGATTCCCCATAAAATTCTACATCTGGCAATATGAAAATCCCCTTTACAATTTAAAACTGATTAATTTAATTCAAGTCTTAAGACAATTTTTCAGTTTACGCGCGCTAAAGTGCATGACGTATATAAATATAGCGCTACAGTCTTTTGAAGCTACAGAATTTTCTGATCGGTAGATGGGAAATCCGAAAACACCGTTGGATTCCCCATAAAATTCTACATCTGGCCATATGAAAATCCCCTTTACAATTTAAAACTGATTAATTTAACTCAAGTCTTAAGACAATTTTTCAGTTTCCGCGCGCTAAAGTGCATGACGTATATAAATATAGCGCTACAGTCTTTTGAAGCTACAGAATTTTCTGATCGGTAGATGGGAAATCCGAAAACACCGTTGAATTCCCCATAAAATTCTACATCTGGCAATATGAAAATCCCCTTTACAATTTAAAACTGATTAATTTAACTCAAGTCTGAAGACAACTTTTCAGTTTCCGCGCGCTAAAGTGCATGACGTATATAAATATAGCGCTACAGTCTTTTGAAGCTACAGAATTTTCTGATCGGTAGATGGGAAATCCGAAAACACCGTTGGATTCCCCATAAAATGTTGCATCTGGCAATATAAAAATCCCCTTTACAATTTAAAACTGATTAATTTAACTCAAGTCTTAAGACAATTTTTCAGTTTACGTGCGCTAAAGTGCATGACGTATATAAATATAGCGCTACAGTCTTTTGAAGCTACAGAATTTTCTGATCGCTAGATGGGAAATGCGAAAACACCGTTGGATTCCCCATAAAATTCTACATCTGGCCATATGAAAATCCCCTTTACAATTTAAAACTGATTAATTTAACTCAAGTATTAAGACAATTTTTCAGTTTCCGCGCGCTAAAGTGCATCACGTATATAAATATAGCGCTACAGTCTTTTGAAGCTACAGAATTTTCTGATCGGTAGATGGGAAATCCGAAAACACCGTTGGATTCCCCATAAAATTCTACATCTGGCAATATGAAAATCCCCTTTACAATTTAAAACTGATTAATTTAATTCAAGTCTTAAGACAATTTTTCAGTTTACGCGCGCTAAAGTGCATGACGTATATAAATATAGCGCTACAGTCTTTTGAAGCTACAGAATTTTCTGATCGGTAGATGGGAAATCCGAAAACACCGTTGGATTCCCCATAAAATGTTGCATCTGGCAATATAAAAATCCCCTTTACAATTTAAAACTGATTAATTTAACTCAAGTCTTAAGACAATTTTTCAGTTTACGTGCGCTAAAGTGCATGACGTATATAAATATAGCGCTACAGTCTTTTGAAGCTACAGAATTTTCTGATCGGTAGATGGGAAATGCGAAAACACCGTTGGATTCCCCATAAAATTCTACATCTGGCCATATGAAAATCCCCTTTACAATTTAAAACTGATTAATTTAACTCAAGTATTAAGACAATTTTTCAGTTTCCGCGCGCTAAAGTGCATCACGTATATAAATATAGCGCTACAGTCTTTTGAAGCTACAGAATTTTCTGATCCCTAGATGGGAAATGCGAAAACACCGTTGGATTCCCCATAAAATTCTACATCTGGCCATATGAAAATCCCCTTTACAATTTAAAACTGATTAATTTAACTCAAGTATTAAGACAATTTTTCAGTTTCCGCGCGCTAAAGTGCATCACGTATATAAATATAGCGCTACAGTCTTTTGAAGCTACAGAATTTTCTGATCGGTAGATGGGAAATCCGAAAACACCGTTGGATTCCCCATAAAATTCTACATCTGGCAATATGAAAATCCCCTTTACAATTTAAAACTGATTAATTTAATTCAAGTCTTAAGACAATTTTTCAGTTTACGCGCGCTAAAGTGCATGACGTATATAAATATAGCGCTACAGTCTTTTGAAGCTACAGAATTTTCTGATCGGTAGATGGGAAATCCGAAAACACCGTTGGATTCCCCATAAAATTCTACATCTGGCCATATGAAAATCCCCTTTACAATTTAAAACTGATTAATTTAACTCAAGTCTTAAGACAATTTTTCAGTTTCCGCGCGCTAAAGTGCATGACGTATATAAATATAGCGCTACAGTCTTTTGAAGCTACAGAATTTTCTGATCGGTAGATGGGAAATCCGAAAACACCGTTGAATTCCCCATAAAATTCTACATCTGGCAATATGAAAATCCCCTTTACAATTTAAAACTGATTAATTTAACTCAAGTCTGAAGACAACTTTTCAGTTTCCGCGCGCTAAAGTGCATGACGTATATAAATATAGCGCTACAGTCTTTTGAAGCTACAGAATTTTCTGATCGGTAGATGGGAAATCCGAAAACACCGTTGGATTCCCCATAAAATGTTGCATCTGGCAATATAAAAATCCCCTTTACAATTTAAAACTGATTAATTTAACTCAAGTCTTAAGACAATTTTTCAGTTTACGTGCGCTAAAGTGCATGACGTATATAAATATAGCGCTACAGTCTTTTGAAGCTACAGAATTTTCTGATCGCTAGATGGGAAATGCGAAAACACCGTTGGATTCCCCATAAAATTCTACATCTGGCCATATGAAAATCCCCTTTACAATTTAAAACTGATTAATTTAACTCAAGTATTAAGACAATTTTTCAGTTTCCGCGCGCTAAAGTGCATCACGTATATAAATATAGCGCTACAGTCTTTTGAAGCTACAGAATTTTCTGATCGGTAGATGGGAAATCCGAAAACACCGTTGGATTCCCCATAAAATTCTACATCTGGCAATATGAAAATCCCCTTTACAATTTAAAACTGATTAATTTAATTCAAGTCTTAAGACAATTTTTCAGTTTACGCGCGCTAAAGTGCATGACGTATATAAATATAGCGCTACAGTCTTTTGAAGCTACAGAATTTTCTGATCGGTAGATGGGAAATCCGAAAACACCGTTGGATTCCCCATAAAATGTTGCATCTGGCAATATAAAAATCCCCTTTACAATTTAAAACTGATTAATTTAACTCAAGTCTTAAGACAATTTTTCAGTTTACGTGCGCTAAAGTGCATGACGTATATAAATATAGCGCTACAGTCTTTTGAAGCTACAGAATTTTCTGATCGGTAGATGGGAAATGCGAAAACACCGTTGGATTCCCCATAAAATTCTACATCTGGCCATATGAAAATCCCCTTTACAATTTAAAACTGATTAATTTAACTCAAGTATTAAGACAATTTTTCAGTTTCCGCGCGCTAAAGTGCATCACGTATATAAATATAGCGCTACAGTCTTTTGAAGCTACAGAATTTTCTGATCCCTAGATGGGAAATGCGAAAACACCGTTGGATTCCCCATAAAATTCTACATCTGGCCATATGAAAATCCCCTTTACAATTTAAAACTGATTAATTTAACTCAAGTATTAAGACAATTTTTCAGTTTCCGCGCGCTAAAGTGCATCACGTATATAAATATAGCGCTACAGTCTTTTGAAGCTACAGAATTTTCTGATCGGTAGATGGGAAATCCGAAAACACCGTTGGATTCCCCATAAAATTCTACATCTGGCAATATGAAAATCCCCTTTACAATTTAAAACTGATTAATTTAATTCAAGTCTTAAGACAATTTTTCAGTTTACGCGCGCTAAAGTGCATGACGTATATAAATATAGCGCTACAGTCTTTTGAAGCTACAGAATTTTCTGATCGGTAGATGGGAAATCCGAAAACACCGTTGGATTCCCCATAAAATTCTACATCTGGCCATATGAAAATCCCCTTTACAATTTAAAACTGATTAATTTAACTCAAGTCTTAAGACAATTTTTCAGTTTCCGCGCGCTAAAGTGCATGACGTATATAAATATAGCGCTACAGTCTTTTGAAGCTACAGAATTTTCTGATCGGTAGATGGGAAATCCGAAAACACCGTTGAATTCCCCATAAAATTCTACATCTGGCAATATGAAAATCCCCTTTACAATTTAAAACTGATTAATTTAACTCAAGTCTGAAGACAACTTTTCAGTTTCCGCGCGCTAAAGTGCATGACGTATATAAATATAGCGCTACAGTCTTTTGAAGCTACAGAATTTTCTGATCGGTAGATGGGAAATCCGAAAACACCGTTGGATTCCCCATAAAATGTTGCATCTGGCAATATAAAAATCCCCTTTACAATTTAAAACTGATTAATTTAACTCAAGTCTTAAGACAATTTTTCAGTTTACGTGCGCTAAAGTGCATGACGTATATAAATATAGCGCTACAGTCTTTTGAAGCTACAGAATTTTCTGATCGCTAGATGGGAAATGCGAAAACACCGTTGGATTCCCCATAAAATTCTACATCTGGCCATATGAAAATCCCCTTTACAATTTAAAACTGATTAATTTAACTCAAGTATTAAGACAATTTTTCAGTTTCCGCGCGCTAAAGTGCATCACGTATATAAATATAGCGCTACAGTCTTTTGAAGCTACAGAATTTTCTGATCGGTAGATGGGAAATCCGAAAACACCGTTGGATTCCCCATAAAATTCTACATCTGGCAATATGAAAATCCCCTTTACAATTTAAAACTGATTAATTTAATTCAAGTCTTAAGACAATTTTTCAGTTTACGCGCGCTAAAGTGCATGACGTATATAAATATAGCGCTACAGTCTTTTGAAGCTACAGAATTTTCTGATCGGTAGATGGGAAATCCGAAAACACCGTTGGATTCCCCATAAAATGTTGCATCTGGCAATATAAAAATCCCCTTTACAATTTAAAACTGATTAATTTAACTCAAGTCTTAAGACAATTTTTCAGTTTACGTGCGCTAAAGTGCATGACGTATATAAATATAGCGCTACAGTCTTTTGAAGCTACAGAATTTTCTGATCGGTAGATGGGAAATGCGAAAACACCGTTGGATTCCCCATAAAATTCTACATCTGGCCATATGAAAATCCCCTTTACAATTTAAAACTGATTAATTTAACTCAAGTATTAAGACAATTTTTCAGTTTCCGCGCGCTAAAGTGCATCACGTATATAAATATAGCGCTACAGTCTTTTGAAGCTACAGAATTTTCTGATCGCTAGATGGGAAATGCGAAAACACCGTTGGATTCCCCATAAAATTCTACATCTGGCCATATGAAAATCCCCTTTACAATTTAAAACTGATTAATTTAACTCAAGTATTAAGACAATTTTTCAGTTTCCGCGCGCTAAAGTGCATCACGTATATAAATATAGCGCTACAGTCTTTTGAAGCTACAGAATTTTCTGATCGGTAGATGGGAAATCCGAAAACACCGTTGGATTCCCCATAAAATTCTACATCTGGCAATATGAAAATCCCCTTTACAATTTAAAACTGATTAATTTAATTCAAGTCTTAAGACAATTTTTCAGTTTACGCGCGCTAAAGTGCATGACGTATATAAATATAGCGCTACAGTCTTTTGAAGCTACAGAATTTTCTGATCGGTAGATGGGAAATCCGAAAACACCGTTGGATTCCCCATAAAATGTTGCATCTGGCAATATAAAAATCCCCTTTACAATTTAAAACTGATTAATTTAACTCAAGTCTTAAGACAATTTTTCAGTTTACGTGCGCTAAAGTGCATGACGTATATAAATATAGCGCTACAGTCTTTTGAAGCTACAGAATTTTCTGATCGGTAGATGGGAAATGCGAAAACACCGTTGGATTCCCCATAAAATTCTACATCTGGCCATATGAAAATCCCCTTTACAATTTAAAACTGATTAATTTAACTCAAGTCTTAAGACAATTTTTCAGTTTCCGCGCGCTAAAGTGCATGACGTATATAAATATAGCGCTACAGTCTTTTGAAGCTACAGAATTTTCTGATCGGTAGATGGGAAATCCGAAAACACCGTTGGATTCCCCATAAAATTCTACATCTGGCAATATGAAAATCCCCTTTACAATTTAAAACTGATTAATTTAACTCAAGTCTGAAGACAACTTTTCAGTTTCCGCGCGCTAAAGTGCATGACGTATATAAATATAGCGCTACAGTCTTTTGAAGCTACAGAATTTTCTGATCCGTAGATGGGAAATCCGAAAACACCGTTGGATTCCCCATAAAATTCTACATCTGGCAATATGAAAATCCCCTTTACAATTTAAAACTGATTAATTTAATTCAAGTCTTAAGACAATTTTTCAGTTTACGCGCGCTAAAGTGCATGACGTATATAAATATAGCGCTACAGTCTTTTGAAGCTACAGAATTTTCTGATCGGTAGATGGGAAATCCGAAAACACCGTTGGATTCCCCATAAAATGTTGCATCTGGCAATATAAAAATCCCCTTTACAATTTAAAACTGATTAATTTAACTCAAGTCTTAAGACAATTTTTCAGTTTACGTGCGCTAAAGTGCATGACGTATATAAATATAGCGCTACAGTCTTTTGAAGCTACAGAATTTTCTGATCGGTAGATGGGAAATGCGAAAACACCGTTGGATTCCCCATAAAATTCTACATCTGGCCATATGAAAATCCCCTTTACAATTTAAAACTGATTAATTTAACTCAAGTATTAAGACAATTTTTCAGTTTCCGCGCGCTAAAGTGCATCACGTATATAAATATAGCGCTACAGTCTTTTGAAGCTACAGAATTTTCTGATCGCTAGATGGGAAATGCGAAAACACCGTTGGATTCCCCATAAAATTCTACATCTGGCCATATGAAAATCCCCTTTACAATTTAAAACTGATTAATTTAACTCAAGTATTAAGACAATTTTTCAGTTTCCGCGCGCTAAAGTGCATCACGTATATAAATATAGCGCTACAGTCTTTTGAAGCTACAGAATTTTCTGATCGGTAGATGGGAAATCCGAAAACACCGTTGGATTCCCCATAAAATTCTACATCTGGCAATATGAAAATCCCCTTTACAATTTAAAACTGATTAATTTAATTCAAGTCTTAAGACAATTTTTCAGTTTACGCGCGCTAAAGTGCATGACGTATATAAATATAGCGCTACAGTCTTTTGAAGCTACAGAATTTTCTGATCGGTAGATGGGAAATCCGAAAACACCGTTGGATTCCCCATAAAATGTTGCATCTGGCAATATAAAAAATCCCCTTTACAATTTAAAACTGATTAATTTAACTCAAGTCTTAAGACAATTTTTCAGTTTACGTGCGCTAAAGTGCATGACGTATATAAATATAGCGCTACAGTCTTTTGAAGCTACAGAATTTTCTGATCGGTAGATGGGAAATGCGAAAACACCGTTGGATTCCCCATAAAATTCTACATCTGGCCATATGAAAATCCCCTTTACAATTTAAAACTGATTAATTTAACTCAAGTCTTAAGACAATTTTTCAGTTTCCGCGCGCTAAAGTGCATGACGTATATAAATATAGCGCTACAGTCTTTTGAAGCTACAGAATTTTCTGATCGGTAGATGGGAAATCCGAAAACACCGTTGGATTCCCCATAAAATTCTACATCTGGCAATATGAAAATCCCCTTTACAATTTAAAACTGACTAATTTAACTCAAGTCTGAAGACAACTTTTCAGTTTCCGCGCGCTAAAGTGCATGACGTATATAAATATAGCGCTACAGTCTTTTGAAGCTACAGAATTTTCTGATCCGTAGATGGGAAATCCGAAAACACCGTTGGATTCCCCATAAAATGTTGCATCTGGCAATATAAAAATCCCCTTTACAATTTAAAACTGATTAATTTAACTCAAGTCTTAAGACAATTTTTCAGTTTACGTGCGCTAAAGTGCATGACGTATACAAATATAGCGCTACAGTCTTTTGAAGCTACAGAATTTTCTGATCGGTAGATGGGAAATGCGAAAACACCGTTGGATTCCCCATAAAATTCTACATCTGGCCATATGAAAATCCCCTTTACAATTTAAAACTGATTAATTTAACTCAAGTATTAAGACAATTTTTCAGTTTCCGCGCGCTAAAGTGCATCACGTATATAAATATAGCGCTACAGTCTTTTGAAGCTACAGAATTTTCTGATCGGTAGATGGGAAATCCGAAAACACCGTTGGATTCCCCATAAAATTCTACATCTGGCAATATGAAAATCCCCTTTACAATTTAAAACTGATTAATTTAATTCAAGTCTTAAGACAATTTTTCAGTTTACGCGCGCTAAAGTGCATGACGTATATAAATATAGCGCTACAGTCTTTTGAAGCTACAGAATTTTCTGATCGGTAGATGGGAAATCCGAAAACACCGTTGGATTCCCCATAAAATGTTGCATCTGGCAATATAAAAATCCCCTTTACAATTTAAAACTGATTAATTTAACTCAAGTCTTAAGACAATTTTTCAGTTTACGTGCGCTAAAGTGCATGACGTATATAAATATAGCGCTACAGTCTTTTGAAGCTACAGAATTTTCTGATCGGTAGATGGGAAATGCGAAAACACCGTTGGATTCCCCATAAAATTCTACATCTGGCCATATGAAAATCCCCTTTACAATTTAAAACTGATTAATTTAACTCAAGTATTAAGACAATTTTTCAGTTTCCGCGCGCTAAAGTGCATGACGTATATAAATATAGCGCTACAGTCTTTTGAAGCTACAGAATTTTCTGATCGGTAGATGGGAAATCCGAAAACACCGTTGGATTCCCCATAAAATGTTGCATCTGGCAATATAAAAATCCCCTTTACAATTTAAAACTGATTAATTTAACTCAAGTCTTAAGACAATTTTTCAGTTTACGTGCGCTAAAGTGCATGACGTATATAAATATAGCGCTACAGTCTTTTGAAGCTACAGAATTTTCTGATCGGTAGATGGGAAATGCGAAAACACCGTTGGATTCCCCATAAAATTCTACATCTGGCCATATGAAAATCCCCTTTACAATTTAAAACTGATTAATTTAACTCAAGTATTAAGACAATTTTTCAGTTTCCGCGCGCTAAAGTGCATCACGTATATAAATATAGCGCTACAGTCTTTTGAAGCTATAGAATTTTCTGATCGGTAGATGGGAAATCCGAAAACACCGTTGGATTCCCCATAAAATTCTACATCTGGCAATATGAAAATCCCCTTTACAATTTAAAACTGATTAATTTAATTCAAGTCTTAAGACAATTTTTCAGTTTACGCGCGCTAAAGTGCATGACGTATATAAATATAGCGCTACAGTCTTTTGAAGCTACAGAATTTTCTGATCGGTAGATGGGAAATCCGAAAACACCGTTGGATTCCCCATAAAATTCTACATCTGGCCATATGAAAATCCCCTTTACAATTTAAAACTGATTAATTTAACTCAAGTCTTAAGACAATTTTTCAGTTTCCGCGCGCTAAAGTGCATGACGTATATAAATATAGCGCTACAGTCTTTTGAAGCTACAGAATTTTCTGATCGGTAGATGGGAAATCCGAAAACACCGTTGAATTCCCCATAAAATTCTACATCTGGCAATATGAAATTCCCTTTACAATTTAAAACTGATTAATTTAACTCAAGTCTGAAGACAACTTTTCAGTTTCCGCGCGCTAAAGTGCATGACGTATATAAATATAGCGCTACAGTCTTTTGAAGCTACAGAATTTTCTGATCGGTAGATGGGAAATCCGAAAACACCGTTGGATTCCCCATAAAATGTTGCATCTGGCAATATAAAAATCCCCTTTACAATTTAAAACTGATTAATTTAACTCAAGTCTTAAGACAATTTTTCAGTTTACGTGCGCTAAAGTGCATGACGTATATAAATATAGCGCTACAGTCTTTTGAAGCTACAGAATTTTCTGATCGCTAGATGGGAAATGCGAAAACACCGTTGGATTCCCCATAAAATTCTACATCTGGCCATATGAAAATCCCCTTTACAATTTAAAACTGATTAATTTAATTCAAGTCTTAAGACAATTTTTCAGTTTACGCGCGCTAAAGTGCATGACGTATATAAATATAGCGCTACAGTCTTTTGAAGCTACAGAATTTTCTGATCGGTAGATGGGAAATCCGAAAACACCGTTGGATTCCCCATAAAATGTTGCATCTGGCAATATAAAAATCCCCTTTACAATTTAAAACTGATTAATTTAACTCAAGTCTTAAGACAATTTTTCAGTTTACGTGCGCTAAAGTGCATGACGTATATAAATATAGCGCTACAGTCTTTTGAAGCTACAGAATTTTCTGATCGGTAGATGGGAAATGCGAAAACACCGTTGGATTCCCCATAAAATTCTACATCTGGCCATATGAAAATCCCCTTTACAATTTAAAACTGATTAATTTAACTCAAGTATTAAGACAATTTTTCAGTTTCCGCGCGCTAAAGTGCATCACGTATATAAATATAGCGCTACAGTCTTTTGAAGCTACAGAATTGTCTGATCGGTAGATGGGAAATCCGAAAACACCGTTGGATTCCCCATAAAATTCTACATCTGGCAATATGAAAATCCCCTTTACAATTTAAAACTGATTAATTTAATTCAAGTCTTAAGACAATTTTTCAGTTTACGCGCGCTAAAGTGCATGACGTATATAAATATAGCGCTACAGTCTTTTGAAGCTACAGAATTTTCTGATCGGTAGATGGGAAATCCGAAAACACCGTTGGATTCCCCATAAAATTCTGCATCTGGCAATATGAAAATCCCCTTTACAATTTAAAACTGATTAATTTAACTCAAGTCTTAAGACAATTTTTCAGTTTACGCGCGCTAAAGTGCATGACGTATGTAAATTAGCGCTAAAGTCTTTTGAAGCTACAGAATTTTCTGATCAGTAGATGGGAAATCCGAAAACACCGTTGGATTCCCCATAAAATTCTACATCTGGCAATATGAAAATCCCCTTTACAATTTACAACTGATTAATTTAACTCAAGTCTTAAGACAATTTTTCAGTTTCCGGGCGCTAAAGTGCATGACGTATATAAATATAGCGCTACAGTCTTTTGAAGCTACAGAATTTTCTTATCAGTAGATGGGAAATCCGAAAACACCGTTGGATTCCCCATAAAATTCTACATCTGGCAATATGAAAATCCCCTTTACAATTTACAACTGATTAATTTAACTCAAGTCTTAAGACAATTTTTCAGTTTCCGGGCGCTAAAGTGCATGACGTATATAAATATAGCGCTACAGTCTTTTGAAACTACAGAATTTTCTGATCGGTAGATGGGAAATGCGAAAACACCGTTGGATTCCCCATAAAATTCTGCATCTGGCAATATGAAAATCCCCTTTACAATTTAAAACTGATTAATTTAACTCAAGTCTTAAGACAATTTTTCAGTTTACGCGCGCTAAAGTGCATGACGTATGTAAATTAGCGCTAAAGTCTTTTGAAGCTAGAGAATTTTCTGATCGGTAGATGGGAAATCCGAAAACACCGTTGGATTCCCCATAAAATTCTACATCTGGCAATATGAAAATCCCCTTTACAATTTAAAACTGATTAATTTAACTCAAGTCTTAATGCAATTTTTCAGTTTCCGGGCGCTAAAGTGCATGACGTATATAAATATAGCGCTACAGTCTTTTGAAACTACAGAATTTTCTGATCGGTAGATGGGAAATCCGAAAACACCGTTGGATTCCCCATATAATTCTGCATCTGGCAATATGAAAATCCCCTTTACAATTTAAAATTGATTAATTTAACTCAATTCTTAAGACAATTTTTCAGTTTACGCGCGCTAAAGTGCATGACGTATATAAATATAGCGCTACAGTCTTTTGAAGCTACAGAATTTTCTGATCGGTAGATGGGAAATCCGAAAACACCGTTGGATTCCCCATAAAATTCTGCATCTGCCAATATGAAAATCCCCTTTACAATTTAAAACTGATTAATTTAACTCAATTCTTAAGACAATTTTTCAGTTTACGCGCGCTAAAGTGCATGACGTATATAAATATAGCGCTACAGTCGTTTGAAGCTACAGAATTTTCTGATCGATAGATGGGAAATCCGAAAACACCGTTGGATTCCCCATAAAATTCTACATCTGGCAATATGAAAATCCCCTTTACAATTTAAAACTGATTAATTTAACTCAAGTCTTAAGACAATTTTTCAGTTTACGCGCGCTAAAGTGCATGGCGTATATAAATATAGCGCTACAGTCTTTTGAAGCTACAGAATTTTCTGATCGGTAGATGGGAAATCCGAAAACACCGTTGGATTCCCCATAAAATTCTACATCTGGCAATATGAAAATCCCCTTTACAATTTAAAACTGATTAATTTAACTCAAGTCTGAAGACAATTTTTCAGTTTCCGCGCGCTAAAGTGCATGACGTATATAAATATAGCGCTACAGTCTTTTGAAGCTACAGAATTTTCTGATCGGTAGATGGGAAATCCGAAAACACCGTTGGATTCCCGATAAAATTCTGCATCTGGCAATATGAAAATCCCCTTTACAATTTAAAACTGATTAATTTAACTCAAGTCTTAAGACAATTTTTCAGTTTACGCGCGCTAAAGTGCATGACGTATGTAAATTAGCACTAAAGTCTTTTGAAGCTACAGAATTTTCTGATCGGTAGATGGGAAATCCGAAAACACCGTTGGATTCCCCATAAAATTCTACATCTGGCAATATGAAAATCCGCTTTACAATTTACAACTGATTAATTTAACTCAAGTCTTAATGCAATTTTTCAGTTTCCGGGCGCTAAAGTGCATGACGTATATAAATATAGCGCTACAGTCTTTTGAAACTACAGAATTTTCTGATCGGTAGATGGGAAATCCGAAAACACCGTTGGATTCCCCATATAATTCTGCATCTGGCAATATGAAAATCCCCTTTACAATTTAAAATTGATTAATTTAACTCAATTCTTAAGACAATTTTTCAGTTTACGCGCGCTAAAGTGCATGACGTATATAAATATAGCGCTACAGTCTTTTGAAGCTACAGAATTTTCTGATCGGTAGATGGGAAATCCGAAAACACCGTTGGATTCCCCATAAAATTCTGCATCTGCCAATATGAAAATCCCCTTTACAATTTAAAACTGATTAATTTAACTCAATTCTTAAGACAATTTTTCAGTTTACGCGCGCTAAAGTGCATGACGTATATAAATATAGCGCTACAGTCGTTTGAAGCTACAGAATTTTCTGATCGATAGATGGGAAATCCGAAAACACCGTTGGATTCCCCATAAAATTCTACATCTGGCAATATGAAAATCCCCTTTACAATTTAAAACTGATTAATTTAACTCAAGTCTTAAGACAATTTTTCAGTTTACGCGCGCTAAAGTGCATGGCGTATATAAATATAGCGCTACAGTCTTTTGAAGCTACAGAATTTTCTGATCGGTAGATGGGAAATCCGAAAACACCGTTGGATTCCCCATAAAATTCTACATCTGGCAATATGAAAATCCCCTTTACAATTTAAAACTGATTAATTTAACTCAAGTCTGAAGACAATTTTTCAGTTTCCGCGCGCTAAAGTGCATGACGTATATAAATATAGCGCTACAGTCTTTTGAAGCTACAGAATTTTCTGATCGGTAGATGGGAAATCCGAAAACACCGTTGGATTCCCGATAAAATTCTGCATCTGGCAATATGAAAATCCCCTTTACAATTTAAAACTGATTAATTTAACTCAAGTCTTAAGACAATTTTTCAGTTTACGCGCGCTAAAGTGCATGACGTATGTAAATTAGCACTAAAGTCTTTTGAAGCTACAGAATTTTCTGATCGGTAGATGGGAAATCCGAAAACACCGTTGGATTCCCCATAAAATTCTACATCTGGCAATATGAAAATCCGCTTTACAATTTACAACTGATTAATTTAACTCAAGTCTTAAGACAATTTTTCAGTTTCCGGGCGCTAAAGTGCATGACGTATATAAATATAGCGCTACAGTCTTTTGAAGCTACAGAATTTTCTGATCGGTAGATGGGAAATGCGAAAACACCGTTCGATTCCCCATAAAATTCTGCTTCTGGCAATATGAAAATCCCCTTTACAATTTAAAACTGATTAATTTAACTCAAGTCTTAAGACAATTTTTCAGTTTACGCGCGCTAAAGTGCATGACGTATGTAAATTAGCGCTAAAGTCTTTTGAAGCTAGAGAATTTTCTGATCGGTAGATGGGAAATCCGAAAACACCGTTGGATTCCCCATAAAATTCTACATCTGGCAATATGAAAATCCCCTTTAC
Organism: Paragorgia papillata; assembly: GCA_035771165.1. Taxonomy (NCBI): domain Eukaryota; kingdom Metazoa; phylum Cnidaria; class Anthozoa; order Scleralcyonacea; family Coralliidae; genus Paragorgia; species Paragorgia papillata. The sequence goes on along the minus strand of JAWNZC010000112.1, from coordinate 79,249 downwards.
AATTTAAAACTGATTAATTTAACTCAAGTCTTAATGCAATTTTTCAGTTTCCGGGCGCTAAAGTGCATGACGTATATAAATATAGCGCTACAGTCTTTTGAAACTACAGAATTTTCTGATCGGTAGATGGGAAATCCGAAAACACCGTTGGATTCCCCATATAATTCTGCATCTGGCAATATGAAAATCCCCTTTACAATTTAAAATTGATTAATTTAACTCAATTCTTAAGACAATTTTTCAGTTTACGCGCGCTAAAGTGCATGACGTATATAAATATAGCGCTACAGTCTTTTGAAGCTACAGAATTTTCTGATCGGTAGATGGGAAATCCGAAAACACCGTTGGATTCCCCATAAAATTCTGCATCTGCCAATATGAAAATCCCCTTTACAATTTAAAACTGATTAATTTAACTCAATTCTTAAGACAATTTTTCAGTTTACGCGCGCTAAAGTGCATGACGTATATAAATATAGCGCTACAGTCGTTTGAAGCTACAGAATTTTCTGATCGATAGATGGGAAATCCGAAAACACCGTTGGATTCCCCATAAAATTCTACATCTGGCAATATGAAAATCCCCTTTACAATTTAAAACTGATTAATTTAACTCAAGTCTTAAGACAATTTTTCAGTTTACGCGCGCTAAAGTGCATGGCGTATATAAATATAGCGCTACAGTCTTTTGAAGCTACAGAATTTTCTGATAGGTAGATGGGAAATCCGAAAACACCGTTGGATTCCCCATAAAATTCTACATCTGGCAATATGAAAATCCCCTTTACAATTTAAAACTGATTAATTTAACTCAAGTCTGAAGACAATTTTTCAGTTTCCGCGCGCTAAAGTGCATGACGTATATAAATATAGCGCTACAGTCTTTTGAAGCTACAGAATTTTCTGATCGGTAGATGGGAAATCCGAAAACACCGTTGGATTCCCGATAAAATTCTGCATCTGGCAATATGAAAATCCCCTTTACAATTTAAAACTGATTAATTTAACTCAAGTCTTAAGACAATTTTTCAGTTTACGCGCGCTAAAGTGCATGACGTATGTAAATTAGCACTAAAGTCTTTTGAAGCTACAGAATTTTCTGATCGGTAGATGGGAAATCCGAAAACACCGTTGGATTCCCCATAAAATTCTACATCTGGCAATATGAAAATCCGCTTTACAATTTACAACTGATTAATTTAACTCAAGTCTTAAGACAATTTTTCAGTTTCCGGGCGCTAAAGTGCATGACGTATATAAATATAGCGCTACAGTCTTTTGAAGCTACAGAATTTTCTGATCGGTAGATGGGAAATGCGAAAACACCGTTCGATTCCCCATAAAATTCTGCTTCTGGGAATATGAAAATCCCCTTTACAATTTAAAACTGATTAATTTAACTCAAGTCTTAAGACAATTTTTCAGTTTACGCGCGCTAAAGTGCATGACGTATGTAAATTAGCGCTAAAGTCTTTTGAAGCTAGAGAATTTTCTGATCGGTAGATGGGAAATCCGAAAACACCGTTGGATTCCCCATAAAATTCTACATCTGGCAATATGAAAATCCCCTTTACAATTTAAAACTGATTAATTTAACTCAAGTCTTAATGCAATTTTTCAGTTTCCGGGCGCTAAAGTGCATGACGTATATAAATATAGCGCTACAGTCTTTTGAAACTACAGAATTTTCTGATCGGTAGATGGGAAATCCGAAAACACCGTTGGATTCCCCATATAATTCTGCATCTG
>JAWNZC010000112.1:62500-72500 GCA_035771165.1 Paragorgia papillata | reverse complement strand
AGCTTCTACAGAGGCTTTAGATTTTTCTGACAATAAATAGTACTTCTTTGCAGTCGCTTCATCATGGGCCATCAAATTGGCTAGCTTGGGACCAAGTTCGGGGTTGTTTGCGTGGACAGTGGTCACCGCAGCCTTCCGAAAAGAGGTTGATGTCACTTTAATTTCTAGGCTTGCTTTCTTAAAAACGGACTGTATAGCTTTATTTATCTGAGAAGACTCCAAATGTTGGCCATTCCAAGACAAAAAAACATTACCTTTCTTTGAACTCGTAACTTGGCATCTCATACGGTTGACGAATATGGATAACCAACTTTTTAATTTGCTGTTGAGCACAATGTAGGCTGGCCCGTGGACATGGATGGTTTTGTGATCCAAAACAGATATAATCCACTCTTCCCCTTCTTTTTTGATGCTGTTATACTCCGTCATAGTCATGCGAGACAAGACTCCCGGGCGATTGGCGTTGTCGGTAAAAATTTGGGCAAAGAGAAAATCTCTAACCAATGTATAGGTAGCTTGGGTAACTTCCCTTGACGATGGCTCGGAGAACTGCCCAAGCAATGTGATGGCTCTGCGGGCGGCTTCGCTTTTTTCAAATTTTCGGATGTCAGCTGGGGTCAACAGGTTCTGAGAATCCTCTTCTAGCTTCTTCCATCTACGAGTACAGGATTCCCTCTTATATGAAGAAGACCACATCTGTATCTTGTCCCTTGCTGCTCGTAGACTCCATGGATCAAAACTTAATTGACTTGGTTCATCTGCTAGGAGGAAAGAAAAAAAATGTCGCAGGCTCATCAGATACGATTTGATTGTTGCTGCTTCATATTTCATAGCTTCGACATGATTTTTCACGAACTCCGTCCTGATAAGATTGATATCGAGCAGTGACTTTAAGTCGGCCGTCTTGTCAATAATATTGAGGATGGATGCGAGCTGGGAGTGGTGTTGTTTGGCTGTCTTCTCATCTTTTTTTCCCCCCATCTGGTGACTGCAACCAATTTTCAAAAAGTTGGAGCACTGGATCCGTATCAACATCTTGCTCTAACTGTTCAAAATAGAATGTTATCCCCTTCAAAAAAAGTCATCTGAGGATTCTGAAGTAAGTTGGCTTAGTTCGTCGTCTGAGGACATACCGTTAGATTGGTTTGAACCTTCATGGCTGGAAGTGGTTGCCATGTGTTCTCCACTGGTTTCCCCAAGCTCTGCTGCATCACTCAGTGTACCAGATTTCTCTTTCTTATTCTTCATTTCTCTTCCCCATCTTATCAATGGGTGAACTCTATTAGGAACATAAGATGCGTCTGACAACATTTTTCTATATGTTGCTGATGTTTTTTTCATTTTATGCACCTTTGTGAGATGGGCTGGCAGGCGGAAGACAATTGATTGGCATTTGTCTACTGGGCAGCGGCGACGACGATGGTAATCTTTCTTTTTCTTTGTAACTTTTTCCCCAGCTTTTAGTGATTTCCTTTTTCTAATGTTATATCTTACCAGTACTTTCTTTGACGCTTCTTCGGTCCACTTGTGTACGGTTTTCATGTGTCTTGGGAGGTGAACAACACTTGCTGAACATGATGGCATTGGACAGGATATTTTGCGTCTACCTTGTGTACCAGGTACTGTTGATTTATTTTCTTCGCTGCCTTCTGCATCTTTATTGGAAACGCTGTCACATTCTTCACTTTTCCGGCCTTGATCATTGGTTCTTTTATCGTTTTTCATTAACTGATGACTTTGCGACTCTTTTCCGTTTTCCTTTCCCTGTTTTCGTTTTATTTCCCGTTTCTTTAGAGATTTATTTTGAGATTCTCCTAGTTGTTCTTGTGAACTATCAGAATCCTCCAAAGAACTTTTCAACCCGTCGCGGTCAGGTTCCCAACTTGACTCTTTATCATCGTCACTTTTGTTGTGCTTAACTAAAATATTTTAATATGAAATAATTATGAGAAACTTGACAACGTTGACCAAATCAGAGCGAAAATGAAGTTTGCATGCAAAATAATAAGCAACAATTTATCATCAAGGCGCCTTTGCATGCGAACAGTGCCTCTTTTGTATCTTCCAAGGCGAAAGAAACGAGGCTCTGCCAAAATCGTGTATTCTTAATGTGAACATGCACGATGGTTACCTGGATACAACTAAAACTTCGATGATCATTTTCACGTTTCAGAACTCATGGTCGAGTTGTTGGTAAAGATACTGCAGAATACTGTAGTGCAATAAAAGTTGTGTGCTGTGTAGGCTGTGTTGAAATACAAATCAAAATATGTGACATATATGAAAAATAACATTTCAAAACTTCTAAATTAGGCATAAGGATATATCTAGCAGATGTTTGGATATTAACATGTTGAGAAAGTATTTTCTTATTTGAGGCATTTTGTCAAAAACAAAAAACAAACGGTTTGTCTAGCCCAAAAGCTGCGGTGACAATAAGTTCAAAGGAAATACACGATTTTGACAGAGCCGCTTTTTTTGTATCGCAAGATACAAAAGAGGGCGCGTTGCTCGCAGGGTACCCCTTTATATAAATGGTGCCATAATCAGTGCATTCATCAAGATGCTCTTCAAATAATGGGATATACTGCCAAAAAACGTTATTGAGACTTTAGATTTTGCTTCAAAGTACCCTCAAAGACTAGGTGCAGTAAATGTCATTATGCGAGAGCATGTCCCCAGCCAAATCATATTTTCTACACTTAAACAGGCCCCCTTTGCCTTAATTGGTTTTAATTTATAAATAATTGCCCCTTAAAATTATCACCCCCCTTCTTTTGAAAATCACACATGCTATAAAATGACTTGTCATTTTCACATTTCCTGACATTGACATTGCTATTTTCACATTTCCTGGGATTAGTCACCTCTACTGTTACTATATTCTTCGATTTCGCCGGTTTGAACTCTCGTAATTGCGAGAATTGTTTTGATTGTCTTATATATTCTTGACATTCTGTATATTATTATTTTGTATTTTAAAAAGTTTTTTTTGTTTTTAAAAGTTAATATGCGGCCCAGCAAGGCGCTTAATCAGGGAAATACGTTACTCACCTTGTCTAACGGGGATTTATCAAATGCTTCATAGTCGTCGACACTGCCCTTCCAATCTTCTTCATCCTCCTCCTTGTCCTCTTCTTCATCATTATCAACCGTATCATCCCAACCATCATCATTGTCCCCATACTCATTTTGGTCTTGATCCAGTCTATCTTGCTCTTTTTTATACTGCTCCTTTATATCCTCGTCTAACATATGCTCTATGTTGTCAAGGAGGTCATCAATGACGTTTTTTAAATCCTAAGCAAAAGTAAAAGAATTGATCGAATCCAAACCACAATTTTACAAGTTCACACCAGTTTTTTCAATAATATTAAAAGAAAATCACTGACAGTATTTTCTGGGCTACCTATAAACACTCCGCTTTATCGTTTAACTCTGGCTGCATAAAGTCAAACAATTTGGCTCATCTGGGAAACACTAGCTGCACTACCAGCCGGCAGCAGATACTTTTTTCCAATTACCACTGGTAATACTGTAAGCATTATCTAGACAATTAAATTAATGTAACGGTTGGCAAAGCAATTAAGGCAATTTGGTGATATTTAGACCCTGCTTAGCCAGTGGTCTAGCCCTGGAACTTTAAATTAATTAATTAATTACAAACACAGTGTCCTGAATATGGGGGGTCCAAAAAATTGTAAATTTGGAAAATGCCATTTTTTATTTTTGGTACATGCATGTCCAGTAATTCTGTAATTAACATGCATATAACAGTGTTTGTAAAAGGTAAAATATTAGGAATATCAAGGACAAGTCATTTTATAGCAACTTTAATCAGTTTAATGACTGAATGTATCTTTACAAAAAATGTTAATTATGAATTAATTTAACAAATCTTGTTGTTGTTGTTGCAGATCGCATAATCTTAAAAGATTAAGTTTTACAGCCCCTTTCCCTGCTTATGCAGGGGTTGGCCAGTGGCTTCCCACAGCATTATAATCTCCACCACTGGACTCCATGTCTTCCTCGGTCTTCCCCCACCTCTCTTCCTTCCACCTCATATGTCAAAGTTTTCTTCACCCAGTCATCATCATCTTTCTGATGTTTCCATAAAACATGCCCCATGCACCATCTCAACCAATTCCGCTTAACAACGTCAGACACAAATTCAATTCCCAATCTGTCCCTCAGCTCATAAGCACTTGGCACTCGATCCCACAAAGATACACCATACCATCCTCATCTCTGTCTACTCCAATCTTGAACTCTGCTCCACATTCATAGTCCATGTCTCACTTCCATACAACATTGCACTCCTCACACACATAGCATTTACCTTCCCTTTCATCTTCAGTGACACCCCCTTATTTGTCAGGATCCCTCATAAATCGTTAAATTTCTTCCATGTACATTGCACGTACCCTCGTCACAGAATCCAAATTTGCTCCTTTCCCATTCAGCATATAGATAGCAAAACCTTCCAACATTTTCCAAGTACACTCCATTTCCCAGACCCAGATTGATGCTTACATCTAATTGGAATTTTAACAACTTCAGTCCCCTCTCACTCACCCCCCCCCCCCCCCCCCACCTTCCCCCTCCACTACAACCCTGTGCTCAGCTACAGTATTGAACTCAGTTGGTAAAACTTTGTAGGGGTTGGTCGACCAAGATTACGCATCTATTTATACCCTCTGATAAATAATGTTAATAATAGTTGAGTGAGAAATGTGCATTGTACAATGAGCTGTGAAATCTATGTTACCATTTGTGTGTCTATATTCCTCAATTACTGAATTCTAGCTAAAATAATTACAATAACATACTAAAATTAAAATTACTCTGAATCTACTTCATTATAAAGAATTTAAAATATAAACTTTAACAGAATATTTTGGTATGTAATTATTTTAGCTAGAATGCAGTAATTGAGGAATTATAGGTGCACACAGTAACATAGGTTTCACAGCTGCATGGTTGCATATCTCTCACTCGTGCAGCCTAATAATGTGTCAACCATAATTATTAACATTATTTATCAGATATTATTTATCAGATGGTATATTAATAGATGCAAGACAGCTCTAGAGAGAAACAATATGTAATCATGGCAAGTTTGGTCAACCAACCCCTACAAAATGTTATCAACTGAGGTACTGTAGCTTAGCATGCAGCTAGGGAAAAATATCACCAAACAAACAATTATTATTGCTATAGTTGCCAGTTGTGGCATATCAAACAATCATGACAGGTAGATAATCCTGCACTACACTGTTACCAGTAGATAGAATTGACCAACTCAGTTTGCAAGGTTTTATAAAGACTGCAATTTTTATACCATAGATGCAATATTAAAAATGTCTATATTAGGAGTATTGCCTAATTGCTTACTATAACCTGTAATCAGAGTAATTTGCATTTAATTACTTTATACAATGTATAAAATGTACTTTAAAAGCACTTTCCCCCTTTTTTGCAAAAGGCAATAGTATACATAAGGATCCACAGCCCATGTGGGAACCGTCCCAAATTTTCGGGAAAATTAAAAACATCAAGGTGTGGCACTTAATATACCCAGTCATCTATGGTAGTTACTGTAAAATGTCTTACCTCATTTGGAAAAGCAATATGGACATTGACTTCTTGGATAGTTTCCCCGTCATTCCATTTTGCTTTAAATTCCCCTCCATTTGTCTGTATACAAAGAAAATAAGAGAATATGGTGGCTGAATTTCATTGTGCATGAAGTCAATCTGGTAATTTGGTGGTTCACTTTTTTACATTTAAACCAGCTACTGGTTTACCTTAACCACTTTAATGACTGATATTCTGAAATTAAATAAAAGAGGAAACACAATCCCTTCCAATAATTGCACTAATTTATAATAATCCTCTTCCCATTATAACATAAGTATATCAACACTGATTACTATATGGCTTTTGAAAATTAGACAGGCACTTCCACACTTTCCAAATTTTCTTATTATTACATAATTGATAATTGGGTAATAAGCATTTTAAGAGCTCATTGCAAAACCATGCAGCCTCTTTTATTATTTTACTCTAATGCCAAATGAATTGACAATTTATTTTACTCGTCAATTAAAAGGAAGTCTCCAGGATAGAAAGCTGCATGGTAATTAATACAAAGTTTGGTGATTGAGCAATTTTCATTTAATACACTGTAGGTTTGTTATGACGTATCACTTGCATGGGTTTGTTGACATATATGTCATATATATTTCATATTTTTTTGTTCATACTCCATCATGTTTGTAAAATTACTGTTCCAATGAATGTGGCCAGGCACATAAAAAGTGATGGAAGTTGAACATCTGTAGTGAAAAATACCTATCCATGCAAGCACACAAGTGAAGTCATAACAATCCAAATGGTGGCATTCCAGTTGTGATTTGCAACACTGGCCTCCACACTAGATAATAGATACCGTAATGAAAAATAATTCAATCGTAGAGCGTGCTTCATGTTAAGACTATGGTACAGGTAGGTATAATAAGGCTTTTTCAAAGCCCTGCAACTTGTTTTTCTTTGAGAGTTTCTCCTTTAAGTTTAACAATAATTGAACTGACCAAAAAATTAAATGATCTTAAGTATAACTGCAGAACAACATAACAATTAATTTTATACAGTATGCATGACAAAACTACTGCATTCTGATTGGTTGAGAGGAGTACAATTATTTTATTAATTGTATACTGTACTGAGTACAATTAATAATTTTGTAATGTATATAATAAACAAGTAATCATATGATACTGCTCATACAATTAAGGATTTACACTACTCATGATATTTGCCAAATTTTGGCACAAAATGCCAAATAGTGTTAAATCCTTAATTGTACATGCTATTATATGATTACCTATACAAATTGTTAAATTTTATAATTAATATAATAATTATAATAAAATAATTTAAAGGTGGAATGTCAAGTACAGTATGTAGAGTACAATATTTTGATATATGTTACATATATATATTTATATATAATATACTATACACTTGGAATTATAACTTACTGTAACAATATGCTCAATCTTTATCAAGACTCCTAAAATGTCAGGTTCATTTCGAGACTTCTTGAAATATGTAAAATTTAAATCTAAATCGTACATCTCCTTGAAAAAAAAGCAGTGTTTTTCAATTTATATAAAGGGATAGCATTCTAACAAAATAACATTGTATAAATATTTATAATATAATCTTCTTTTTAAAGCTAGACCACACAAAACTAGATTTGTCTGTACTTTTTATCATATACTGTACTGTACTGTACTGTACTGTATAAAGACAAATATATAAATGCCTAAAGGCACTTATTAAATTATTATCATTTCCACAATCCACATGATCTGGAATGCATAAAACTCTTTGTGCTTTCCAATTAATATATCCAACACGAGTCAGTGTTCTTCCTCCGATTTCTAAATACAGCCAAGCAGGTTGAAAACACGAGGCGAAGCCGAATTTAATTTTTAATTTTACAAGATTTGCCAGATAATACACACATACAAAACAATCAACAAATATAAAGGAAATAAATAGTGATATAAAGTAAATACAAAGGCAGGGACTGACCACAGAGATAAATCTCCAATAACGGGGTCATGAATTATTAATGAGTTTGAGAAGTGATCAGTGGCAGTAAATTTAATTCATAATTGTCCCCGAGATATGTAAAAATGATCTTGTTGCATTTCAGCAAGTGCAGAACGCGAGTGAATGCGTGCATTTTAACAACTTCATATCATCCAGAATTCATAGTTAATAGTAAAAATAATTGACTTACATGTATGTAAAATTAATATAAGCAGCTACAATGTCCAAATAATAAGCTTCGTATAGTGGCAAATATGCATGAAAGAGACAAATCACAGTCACAGAATAAGGATTGACCAGAAGTCCGACTACTCAGTCGGCCGTTCGGCATGACCGCATGACATCGTCCGATTCGTCCGATATATAATGGTATCACGTTATCTTTCGTTGTCATGGCAATATCCTAGCAAAAACAATGTCATATACTGGTGCAATTTATCCAAAATGTTTTATAAATTCTATTGAAATTATTTGAGATAAGTGATATTGTTGTAAAGAACAGTGAGTTTAATTTTTAATTATACGCCTTGTTAAGGCGCAGAAAAAAACGAGCAACGTTTTCATCAAACTTGTTGCGCAACGTTGAGGTTGCTGCGCGTTTTATGGAGTATAAACTTGTTACTTCCGCAACAATGTCGGGGGACAAGTTTTGATTGCATTTGAAAAAAACGTTGCTCGTTTCTCCGCGCCTTTAATATGAAATAAACGTATGAACTTTTACCGTAACCATTTGCCTGCACAGAAGTATACACCAGCAGGCGTATTCCAAAAGTGCAAAACAAGGCTATATGACAAAAAAAAACCCTGAAATAAACTGACCTGATAGGGTGCGAGGTTCCCAAAACGACTAATTATTTTACCTTCTGTATATTGTCATCTTGGTGATTTGAAATATCCATCATGGCATTTTTGAAGATTGTGATTTCAACTGCATATTTTGGTCTCCCAAACCCAGACTAGTGAATTTCATGTATGTCAATTTAAGCTGTTTGCGCACTTAATTTATTTCAGTATAACAACTTATGGATCGACTTTTTTGGGCGCTATTCCTGTTTGTGTTGAATCTGTATTGCAGATGTACACAATACTTGTATATGTTCGGTTTTACTTTGTTTTTCTTTCTTGCGTTATAGTCTTACATATTCCGTTATTTGTTGTTGCAGTACACGGTTATGTTCTATGGTGTAATATATAACAGCTGCTATTTACAACGATTTAACTGAATGAATATGCGCTTAAGATTGTCGTCTTTTTTAAACGCGTTGTATGATTATGTCATGCTGCAGCAAAATATATCACTAATGGATAACCACAATTTTTTTGACTAAAAATAGATGGGAAGTCTCCAATCGTTCTACATCAAGTAGTATGCAGTAGTCCATGCGAAATTAAGTTTCACTTTACTTGTTCTCTTGAGTTTATAAACAAGATTGCAAAAAAAACAAAATTTCTTGCATTGAGGCGTTTTTGTAACCTTCATAATCTCCTAGAAAATGTATCACAAAAGTGCAACAAAAAGGCGGATGGTTCTGAAAATTTGACATATTTTGGCTCTGTAGTATTTCTTTACGTGGTGCAAGTTTCAAATGAATTCATTAAAAAGAAAGTGTCATGTCTAATGTTGATACCTAAAATCGTGTTTTTAAAAATTTCGCCCCATAAATCAAGGTGACACATAACAAACTGACTAAAAAATTTTGTGTGTGGAAAAACAAGAGAATCAGGGTAGTGACAGTGAAGAGAATGCATTGCAGAGTGTTAATTGATAGATACAAATAGTTTTTAGTGCAATTCCGAGATTTTTTTACACATTTAAACCCTTGTCACTGCATAGGGCACTTTTGTAACTTACTCAACACAAATACGATGCTTGATCACGCAATATTTGACAAAAATTTGTCAAACTTGATACAGATGAAAAATAGGTAATAGTAAACATTTCCACAAAAGATAGATAACTCCTTTAAAGCAATGCAGAAATTATGGGGATGGAGATAAAATGTTACCAAAGTTCCCCACTTTACCTCTAGAGAGAGAGAGAGAGAGAGAGAGAGAGAGAGAGAGAGAGAGAGAGAGAGAGAGACACAGAGAGAGAGAGAGAGAGAGAGAGAGAGAGAGAGAGAGAGAGAGAGAGAGAGAGAGAGAGAGAGAGAGAGAGAGAGAGAGAGAGAGAGAGAGAGAGAGAGACAGAGAGAGAGACAGAGACAGAGACAGAGACAGAGACAGAGACAGAGACAGAGACAGAGACAGAGACAGAGACAGAGACAGAGACAGAGACAGAGACAGAGACAGAGACAGAGACAGAGACAGAGACAGAGACAGAGACAGAGACAGAGACAGAGACAGAGACAGAGACAGAGACAGAGACAGAGACAGA
>JAWNZC010000112.1:0-57500 GCA_035771165.1 Paragorgia papillata | reverse complement strand
AAGGTTATACAATTAACAGCTCGGCAGCAGCAGAAACTGATGCCAAAATGAAAGCCCTTCTGGAACACAATAAGAAAATGGCGGCTGAAATAGTGACACTAAGGGAAACCGTAGATAAAATAACGGAAGACAACAAGATCATAAGAAGTGTCCTTGAATTAAAACAAAACGAGTGGATCAAAATTGAAAATAAAAGGATCGCTGAGGATGGAAAAACAACTGAGACTGTCGAACTTCAAAACTCCATGATCACAAATCAGAACCGTTTTCAAGCCCTCCCCGTGGAAGATAGTGACGCCACATCCGTAATGTCTGAAAAATCCAGCATGGACAAGAATGAAATCCATGTTATAAGCCAGCAAATGAATGAATACCGATCAAGACAACGAGATAAATTTCAAAATTCGAAGAATGGCCATAAGAAAAGGTCAGCTAAATCCCCAAAACAAATCAAGCGTGACACCTCCAAATCATCTCAAGATCAGCAAGATAAAAAGGTTCTTATCATAGGAGATTCTATGGTCAAGAATATTGATGGACAAAAACTTGGGAGGGCGGCAAGACAAAAGACTGTATATCACTCATACAGTGGAGCGACTGTCCGTCAAATAAAAGAAAAGCTTGACAGTTATTGGAATGAAGATCAACACTACCAAAAAGTGATCTTGCATGTTGGAACGAACGACCTGACGCACAAAGAACCAGATAAAGTTGCTCAGGAAATGGAAGAGTTGATTGGTAAAGTAAAAGTCCATGCTGATGAAGTTGCAGTGTCAAGTGTAATCCACAGGTATGATGGCAAAGTTACAGCCAGCAGTATTATGCATTATAACAATTTATTACAGGAATTATGCACCAAGCATAACGTTGCATTTATTAATAAGAGTAGTATAGAGCAGTCTCTACTAAACCGGTCAAACTTGCATCTAAACCAAAATGGAGACAAAGCTTTAGGAGGAGCATTTTGCACTTATTTGAAACTAAATAGAAAAAATGCTTCCATAAATTCTACCAGGAAAAATGAAAATTTTTTTCATCCAGCTCATGGCCATTGGAAAAGAGACTGGATAACCTACCTAAAATATGTAAGTCAAGTATTGAGATAGTAGATTCTAATGATATAACATACAAAAATATGAGTAGCAATTTTTCAACAAGTCTTAACTCCATTCCTAATGAAAGAGGCTTTAAAATGGCCTTTTTGAATATTGTTAGTCTACCTAAAAAGATAGATGAAATTTGTCATTCAATGTCCAACAAATGCATTGATCTAATTGCATTTAATGAAAAGATAGGTCACGAAATGGAGGTGGAGTTTGTATATATTTGCGTAGCTCCATCAATTACAATGTGAGATTTGATCTAATTCTATCTGAAATAGAGGCTGTATGTATGGAAATTACTAAACCACACAGTCGACCCTTTATTGTTACAACTGTTTACAGACCTCCTAATGCATCATCAGAATTCTTTGACCATTTGGAAAAGTTAATCAAACAAATTGATGATGAAAACAAAGAAATGTATATATTAGGTGATCTTAATTGTGGCATGTCGAAAGAAAAGAAACTTTTTGATTTGCCAACTAAGAAACTAAATACATTATATGAATTGTACCAGTTGTCTCAATTGATTGATGAACCTACGAGAATAACAATGACAACCTCCAGCCTCATTGACCATATTGTTACAAATACACCTGAGAAAATTTCTGATTCTGGTGTTATCCACACTGGAATCAGTGACCACAGTTTGGTATTTGCAGTCAGAAAATTGGAGTTTTTCAAAAGGAAGAAAATGTTACTGAAATAAGGAACATGAAAAATTTTAATGAGAACAATTTTGTAGATGAACTTCTAAATCTACATTGGGAATATGTTTACTTTTTTGGTCATGATCCAAATACTATGTGGGAAATTTGGAAAGAACTTTTCCTAGAAGTGTTAAATAAACATGCACCACTACAACAAAAAAAGCATAGGTCCAAGAAAGTTCCTTGGATTACGAGCAAAATCAAAAACCTCATAAATACAAGAGACAAACTAAAAAGAAAAGCCACTATTAGCAAATTAGAAATTGATTGGTTAAATTACAAAAAAACTAGAAATCAGGTAAATATTGAATTAAGAAATGCTAAAAAAAACTACTATTCCACGAGGATTGCTGGTCAAAAATGTGATCCAAAAAATGCTTGGAAATCAATAAACAATTTACTGGGCAAACAAAACAAACAACCAGTAGTGAATGAACTCAATTTGGGTGAAAATATTTTAAACAATCCAAAAGATATTGCGGAGGGCTTCAATGAATACTTTTCAAATATTGGCCCTGATTTAGCAAGCAAAATCAACATGTCCAATTACAATTTTGAGACATATGTTGAAAAAGCTAAATCGGAATTTGCTGCATTCCAACTTATTAGCGTAAATGATGTTTACCACCTCTTGCATGGACTATCTAGCAATAAAGCCACTGGCATTGATAAGATTTCATGTAAAATTATTAAGATAGCTGCACCCGCCATTGCAGATTCACTAACATATATTTTTAATCAGGCTATTACTCTATCCTCTTTCCCTAATGAATGGAAAATGGCTAGAGTAACACCTCTCTATAAAAATGGCCATCGAAATTTACCAGGAAACTACCGGCCAATTTCAATATTGCCTGCCATAAGCAAGATCATGGAACGAATTCTGTATGATCATCTGTACAATTATTTAACTAAATTTGGACTGCTAAGTAATTCCCAATTTGGTTTTCGGAAATCTCACTCTACAGCTACAGCATTACTGGACTGTACTAATGACTGGTATGTGAATTTAGACAGAAAAATGTTTAACCTAGTAGTTTTCATTGACTTAAAAAAAGCATTTGATACAGTTGATCATCAAATTCTATTGAAAAAGTTGGAGCTCTATGGAATAAAAGGACAGGCTCTTTCCTTGCTAAAATCATATCTCACAAATCGAAGCCAGAAGTGCCAAGTTAATGGATTTGTCTCATCAGACCGTTTGATTAGATGTGGTGTACCACAAGGTTCTATGTTAGGACCACTTTTATTTTTATTATATATCAATGACCTACCTCAGTGTCTTAATAATACAAAACCTAGGCTATTTGCTGATGACACAAATCTCACAGCTTCTGGAGACTCGATAACTGATATTGAAATTGCAGTAAATTCTGATTTAGAAAACCTTAGGGAATGGTTGATGGCCAATAAACTTAGCTTAAATGTAGCTAAAACTGAATTTATATTGATTGGCTCAAAACCAAAGATAAAATGCACTTTAAATGCTCCCCCAAATATTGTCATTGAAAATAAACCAATTAAACAAGTTTATGAATGCAAAACGCTTGGAATAACAATTGAAAATATTTGCAAAAAAATAACAGCAGGAATCGCTGCTCTCCGTCGTGTCAAACCTTTTGTTGATAAAGATGCACTTATTTCCATATATAATGCTATTGTTCGCCCATACTTCGATTATTGTTGTGAAGTATGGGATGTGTTTGGCGAGACAAAAACTACAAAATAGAGCTGCTCGAATTATCACGAACATGAGCAACGATATTGATCATTCTATTGCTTTACATGCCTTGGGCTGGGAGCCACTAAAGATGATGAGAAAAAAGGCAAAAGCAAAAATGATGTTTAAAATTTTAAATAGAACTGGTCCTGAGTCACTCACTGATCTTTTTACTTATAAAAAGCGAGATGACAAACTATAAACTTCGGGACATTTCAAGTAGTCTTTGTTTACCACAACCACGTACTAATAATATGAAAAATAGTTTCATGTATGACGGTGCTCATCTATGGAACTCTATTCCAAACGAGCTTAGGGAGAGCAAATCCCTTTCAAGTTTTCAAAAGAAAATTGCTACTCACATTTTTCAATCATGAAAATATTAACCTTGTAAATAGATTACTCATTAATTATATATTTCCTATTTTGACACTATACCTCATATTTTGTAGATAACTTTAAACATTGTACTATTTTGACACTATACTTCATATTTTGTAAATAACTTTAAATATTATACTTATGTAATTTCTTTTTACAACGCCCCCTGTGGAAATCAGCTTCGGTTGACGGGGTTAGCGTGGTTAAATAAAGTTCTTCTATCTATCTTCTAATCTTTAACGGGTTCTGCGCCGGTATTAGCAATAACGCTATTTGAGGTAGGGACCTTTTATTATTTTAACAATTGCTGTAGAACGTACGCGTACTTTAATTTCAGCACAAAAACAAATATTAGAGAAGTGATACTAAGTTTAAAAATCCGAAATTCTCAACGTCTACCAACGTCTATTAAAGGCACGAAAGGGACAAAACATATTGAAACTTGTTCTAGGTTTTCATTAGCAACAATATTACGTACAACATTACTAATACATACCAAGGTAAAACGCGAAATATTTGCGGAAAATTATTAGAGAGATATAACGTAATACAACGCTTGTACGGTTGTCATGACAAATGTCACAACGTCCACGGTTCTCACCAACGGTTCTCACCACGGTGCTCGCTGAACACCGTGGACGTTAGTTTGCTAATTTACGCTTGGTTCTTTACAAATAGTCAGTGCTGCTGTTTTCTAATATCATCTGCATGGTATACTTTACATTTAATGAGTTTTAACCGGTATTGCATCGACAAAATAAAATAATTTAGAGGTAAAGCGGCGACGGTTCTCACTTCCGCAGTATAAAGATATAGCATAGCATCAAGTTATTTATATTAATATAGCGAGCATCGTTATAAAAAACGCATTTGAAAAGCGTGAATTGTTAATATGCATTATTTTCTTATTGAAAACTAACATATCACAAGGCGGGTGTGCAGAAAATGTCATTTTAAACCACAATCTTCGTTATAATACATGTTTTTCTGGTGAGAACCGTAGTGAGAACCGTTGTGAGAACCGTGGACAGAACAGACGCACAACAGGGGGCCATTTTGACTATTGAATATCATATTTCCTTACTGAATTGTGCACAGAAATAGTTTATTTAGTCTTCTGTAACATTGCTTTAGCTTTCTTGGCTTTAAAGTACGCTCCTAAGTTGGCTGTAACGGCATTTTTTACAATATAAAGAAAATAGCTTTTCAGACAATCAGTGACAAAATACCTTGGGACATCTCGCATTGTTGGTACTTACCTAATATTTCTTTCAATTATTTTGGTAGTAAATTATATCCCTCCCGACCCCTCCCTATTCAATGTTGAATTTAAAGTAAGGAACTCAGTGAGCGTTGAAACGAGCGCCTAAAGAGTCCGCCAACAATGAACAGGGGGGCCGGGGGATAATTGGAGCGGAAAATATTGTCCTTTAGCCGAAGTGTCCCAACACTTTTGTCACTGATTGTAGGTGCGTTACCATGGAATATTTTAAACATCATGTTAGCCTTGTTAATATATCGCCTCTCAGACAATGTTTTCCATCCTAATTGTTGAAGGATGTCATTGGATCTGACTTCATAACTTTGACAGGTAATAACACGAGCAGCACGATTTTGTAATTTTTGCAATCTCTCACCTGTTGTTAAAGGCATATCACAAACAATGTCACAATAATCAAAAAGCGGTTGGATTAAAGACTTGTACATTATTATGGCAGTTTGTATAGGCACAAACTGTCTTACTTGTTACTGTCTTACTTGTTACTGTCTTACTTGTTACTGTCTTACATAGAGAGACACAGAGAGACACAGAGAGACACAGAGAGACACAGAGAGACACAGAGAGACACAGAGAGACACAGAGAGACACAGAGAGACACAGAGAGACACAGAGAGACACAGAGAGACACAGAGAGACACAGAGAGACACAGAGAGACACAGAGAGACACAGAGAGACACAGAGAGACACAGAGAGACACAGAGAGACACAGAGAGACACAGAGAGACACAGAGAGACACAGAGAGACACAGAGAGACACAGAGAGACACAGAGAGACACAGAGAGCATTTATTTCAGTACGGCAGTTTCATAAGTATGAATACTTCTTTCCATGAAAGCCGTACATAAATTAAAAAAATACAATATTTTTATAATTTTTTAAAAGAAATATTAATTTACAATAGATGCTAACTATATACAATATATACATATATGAATGACAATTTCAAAGGAATAACTTCTTTTTAAATTCTGATTTAGATTGGGGTGTTTTCAATTCAGGAGGAAGAGAGTTCCATAACTGCACACCTCTGTATGAGAAACTGCCTTTGTAACATTCTGTTTGAGGAATTCGAGTTGTTAATAAATTATGTTGACTCTCTTCTTACTTTATTCTTATAGGGACACTGCTCCGGGCGCTTAGTAAATAAGTCACTCAAATAACTGGGCGCATTTTTGTTCAAAGCATTGTAAACCATAAGGCACAAATGTTTGCCCCTTCTAATGGTTAGATTGTCCCATTTCAATTATTTTAATATATCTGCTGATCTAACATCATAACCTTGATTGGTTATTATACGAGCAGCGCGATTTTGGAGCTTTTGCAAACGAGTAGAGATTCCTTTGTTCAAATTTCCCCAAACAGTGTCGCAATAATCGAAATAAGGCTGGATAAGCGAATTTTTAATAATAAGTAAAGTTCTGCGTGGAACAAATTTACGTGCTTGCTTTAGACCATTTATGGAACGACAAATTTTTGTAAACAAGTAATCGACTTGTTTGTTCCAGGTCAAAGTTTCATCTAAATACATTCCAAGGCATTTAGCAGACTCGACTCTTTTGATAGGTTTATCACCAATTAATATAGGAAAAAGTGGACCCAAATTGTCCAATTTAAACTGTGTACCAATAAACATACAGTTTACTCAGTTTTAGTGACATTTAAACTTAATGTATTCGCTTGTAGCCATTTATCGACATTTATTAAGTCACGTTTAACTTTATTTTGAAGTTCTGTAGTTGATTTGGATGAAACACTTAGTGATGTATTATCTGCGTACATACGAGCTTTTGTGTATTGCAAAGATGTCGGTAAGTCATTAATAAAAAGTAGAAAAAGTAGAGGTCCTAAAATAGACCCTTGTGGAACACCACATTGAACTTTTTGAAGTTTAGAAGTACAACCTTCAACTAAACAGCATTGTTTTCTGTTTGATGAATATGATGAAAACCAATCAAGAGATATGCCGTAAATCCCATAGAACTTCAGTTTTTCTAATAATATTTCATGTGACACCGTGTCAAAAGCCTTTGCTAAATCAAAAAATGTAATAAGATTCAAATTACCTTTGTCAATATTCAAATGCCATTCGTTAGTTGCATCAAGCAAGGCTGTAACGGTTGAGTGAAGCGAGCGAAAACTGACTGCTATTTATTCAATAAGTTGTTTTCAATAAGATATTCATACAGTTGATCATAGACTATCCTTTCACATAATTTAGAAATTGCTGGTAGAATGGATATTGGCCGGTAGTTCTGTTGATTAGTTGCATCGCCAGATTTAAATAGCGAAAAAACCTTAGCAATTTTCTAGTGAGATGGGGAAATACCGGTTTCAATTGACTTATTAATAATTAGTGTTGGCGAACCGGAAATAATAAAAGCTGATTCCTTAAGAAGCCTACTCGAAATTTTATCTAAACCAGTTGCCTTATGAATAGGTAAACGCTTTAACAGATTTAAAATATATAAAATTTATATATATATATATATATATATATATATATATATATATATATATATATTCCCTTCCACTATTGAAGTTTGAATTTAGAACCTCAAAATTTGCTAAAGTTGTTCTTATTCATCAAAGTTGCCCTTGTTTTTTTATTTCGATCACGCGCAGATCGTTATTCTCGAAAACGAGGCGGAAGGCCCAGTTTATAGTCTGAATACAATCGAATTTTGAACTCAGCACCCAAAAATTGCTAAAGGTGCCCAGATTAAACAAATTATCCATTGTTTTTCGCTTCAATGGAGCAGATATCGTTTTTGCACCAAAACGAGGCTTTAATCGCGAAAACGAGGCTGTAGGCCCCGCCCACAGCCTCTATACCAACGATTTTCGAACTCAGCGCCCCAAAATTGACCAAGTCCACTTGGTCTCATAAATTTCCACATCGGGGGACCATTCCCCCCTTCTCCGCCTGGTCTATAAGAATTTATCATTGTGATCGATCATCATATTGAGACACAGTCTTCAGTGCAAAATGTTCTTCGAGCTATTTTACTCAAAAAAAATTTCCCAAGCGGGACTCGAACCCACAACTTCTGATCGCTGGTGAGACACTCGATCTAACTAGAGCGCTATAAAACACGGGCGGGGAAACGCGCATATAAATTGGCAAGCTATGTGTGATGCATCTAAGGACTGGCACGAGCGCGCTTGGGCTCAGAAAATCAACAAAAACACAATTTCAATGGCGACAAAAAAAATGAAGAGTGCCCGAGAAAACCTCCTCTTTTTGAACGGTAAGTAAAGAAATTACTAACATAAAAAATACAAATAAAGAACAAATAATCCATTTAGATTCAATCCGTTTTACTTGTTGTTATTCAAGATTTATTCTAGATGAATAAAATCACACTTGTTTATCGTACAGGCAAAAAAAAATTCCTAAAAATTAGCAATTTTTAAAGGGCGACACGCTGTTAAAATCATGTTTTTCTCTGCGAATCGGTTGACAAAAGTAAATTTGAATACACCAACATGATTAATAACACCAACATCAATTAAATAGGCTTTCGAACTGATATAGTCACCGAACGTGCTTTTTTGTGCTTTTTTCGTAAAATTGACATTTCGCCAACCCATTTTATCCGCCTACAGTCACTCGCCTTGCTCATAGTCTATTGTCCTAATACGCCAAATTATCGACAAAAGTAATGAAGAGTACTAGGGAAAAACTCTTCTTTTTGAACGGTAAGCAAAATTATGACTAGATCTGGAGAAGGGCGCGATGATATTCCCCAGATCAGAGAGGATTATGAATATCTAAGGTGGTTGGTTATTCACATTAAGCACAGAGACAGTACTACAAATCTATATCAAAGAAATCCTATTCCACAAACGCATGAAAGAAACGAAATTGAACAGGATGTAGTATACCTTCCAGACGACAATTCTGGAGAGATTTCGGTTGGATTAGATAGCAATACTATCAGTAACAATATGGAAGAACCCGAACAACCCAGTACACTTAATGATTCACTTGTATCTGATGAACAATACGAGGCAAGCAAAACACTAATGGAGAGTGAGAATGTTGGTGTTGATAATGAATGTGGACAACAGGAAGAGACTGGATTGGAGAGTAACTCTCTCTCTGTAGCAGACTCAATTTCTAGTTCTACAGCAAAAGCAACCATGCATCAGATGGCTAATACAAAAAGGAAAAGGCCATGGGCAAAGGAAAACAAGAAGAAAACAGCTGCAGAAATGGACAAAGAGTTTTTTAAGACAATGGATTCAATAAACTATGCTTTGCTACTTCAGGAACTGAGCAAAAACCTGAAAATGTTGATGATGAAGACAAGTTGTTTTGTCTAAGTTTGGTCGGCCAGTTAAAGGCTTTGTAGCCTAAATATAAATCGATGGCAAAATTCCAAATAATGAAGTTATTCAATGACATTGAATGGGTGAGGCCTTCACAGCATTCACAAATACCACAACAAAGTAGAAGTACGAGTTTTAATGATTGTCACAATACTACCTACCATGTACAAAGTGGATACGTTCAGCCGTCTCAACATCAGTGGCCTGGTCAAATGCCTCGAACAAATGTACAGTCTTCCGGTTTTCAAGGTGCATTTTATCAAGAACGTAATGGCCGGACAAGCACAGAAGTTCAAGGGAGATATGCATCCACTAATCAACAAATACCATCTCCCACACAACCTGTCAATTCATCAGAAAACTGAACTCTATATATTGCTGGTCTTTGCACAATATTGCGAGTCAGTTTTGTGTCAACAGAAGATTGTTACGTTGACGTGAGTGTAATTGTTTTGCATTATTTCTTTTACATATATATATGACAACAATTTAAAAGTTACTATTTGAGTCTAAATAAATTTTATACCAAAAGTCCAATTAAGAAGTATCTGTATCCCTTGGCTCTTACTTATACAATGCAGTAATTAGGTTGACACAATATAATGTGTTAGATATTTGAAATTATGCATATCGTAAATTCTGTTTGGAACCATGTACAAATTTTGTACAACTTTATACTCGGACTCCATGATTTGATATTATTTTTGGACTGTCTAACATGTTTTCTGTACTATTTATAAGCTGCATTTAACTATTTAAATACAGTAAAGACAAGCATTAGTATAACTGCCAGGGTGATGCAGAGCTTTCTTGTTTCTAAATATTAATTGGACTATTGCATATAATTTTTTACAATTTAAAGATTGCCTTAAACAAATTAAATTACAATTTACAATGATTTATCCATGCAAATGACAGCCGAAAAATCTCCATTTGTCATATCGTACTCTGGGCCACTTACTGTTCTGTTTGGCATACACATCTTTAGTATGTTAAATGTGGATATAAATATTCTGTGGAAATCAGTTTATGTTTAATCACGCGTGGGTAACAAAACATATTTCAGACTATTTTTTTGTTTATTCAATGTAAATGAGAGACTGAGAGTTTTAAAGATCTTTAATGATGCTTTCATGTATTTATTTCTCCAAAAAGTCAGTAAAGCATTACCAGTGGGAGTTGAATAGAGATTTTTATGCTAGTTTGTTGATGTTAATAGTTAAGATGTTGCAATCTACATGTTAATGTCCAGTAATGTTGAAACACTGTTATGAGATTTGAAGTTATAGAAATCTCTTAATACTTTGTTCATATGTTTACAACCTGTGGAATTATAAACACAACAACGTTTCCACAGTACACTTAAGTACTTGAATACATAAATTTACTCGTTTATTGTTGGTCCGCAGTTTCTTACATGTTTGTATTGCCAAGGAATAGATCCTGGTACACTGTTGAAATAGTTCATAAAGTTTTCCCGAATAAACGTTGCTTCTTTCTTATAATTATTACTTCCCACCCTCTGTATATCTTGTATGGCTGAACTATCATCTGCCACAATAGCTCTCCAACCTCCAGGAATTACATTGCCAGAACTGTCGTTTGCATCAATAAATCCAAAAGGAGTATAAAAAGCATTGTCTGTTTGCTATAGATAATTATGTAGACAGACACATGCCTTTGTTATTCTCTCTACTGTCTCTGGGCTTCCTCTTATAGGTCGCCTAAATATACGCCATTTTGCTGCCAAAATTCCAAACGTATTCTCAATGGTCCTTCTACACCTTGAGAGTCTGTAATTGAATATATCTTTCTTTTCGTCAAGGTTTTTGCCTGGGTATGGTTTCAATAGCCATGACTTTAATGAGAAAATTGTATCAGATACAAATACATAAGGCAAAGTAAATCCATTTACTAGTTCAGCCCTTGGAATATCCATTTCATTTTGCTCTATGGCAATATTTATCTCTGATTGGTCAAAAATTGATGCATCATTATCTCGACCATACCCTCCGATGTCAATTAATGAAAAACAGTAATTTTCATCACAAATGGCCATTAAAACTAAACTGTGAAAGCCTTTGTAGTTGAAATAATTAGAGCCTCCACCTTGTGGACAATCCATAGCAATGTGTTTGCCATCCAGAGCTCCTAGATAGTTAGGGAAGTTCCAGTTTGTCTCAAAACCTCTTGCAATCCGTTTCCATTCTTCTGCTGCTGATGGTAGTTTCAGATATGTAATGCAGTCCAAATAGCCTCACAGGTTTCTTCAATAATATTACATACAGTAGACCTTCCAACTCTGAAGTTAAAAGACTGCGATTGTTGCGAATCACCTGTTGCAAGGAAACGGAGTGTAAGGACAAGCCTTTCTGCAGCAGAAATCGGAATACGGCTCCTGCATCTCCTTCTTGTAATTAACGGCGCAACACGTGTAAGAAGATGTTCTAACCTTTCAGGTGACATTCGGAGATACCTGTAAGGAAACTATACATATTGAGTTTAAGATGAGGAGAAATGTTGATTAGCTAAAACATAATCAGTCAGCAAAAGCTAACACAATTTGTATGTGTGAAAGTTTATAAGAAAAACAAATTCCCATATTGTACCAAATACTGATGTATAGATACATATGTAAACATTTACCTGTAAAAGTATTCTCGATCTTGGAGTTGTAGCTCGCGAAATAGCGTATGGTATTGACCATATTCCAGTCTTTGCCGAAATATTTCCCTTACCCAAAATTTGTGCTTTCGTTTTGCCTTATATGTCCTCTGACGATACCTGCGGTATAGAAGTAGCAGCTTAACTTGAAAGAGCAACAACAACCGTTTGTTCATTGCAGCCATTTTTAAATGTCCCGCCACGTGCCGGTAAGCCGCCGAGGTACTCTCAACCAGACGCATGCACCGCCGTCACATTCTCAACTTTGCCGGCGATGACTGCGGTCGGAAGAACGCCGGCACACCGGCGGCTCTTGCGGCTATATGGAAACCAGGCTTAATTATTGTCGTCAAAGATTTATTCTAGATGAATAAAGTCATACGTGTTTATCTTACAGGCAAAAAAAATATCCTAAAAATTAGCAATTTTTAAAGGGCGCACGCCGTTAAAATCATGTTTTCTCTGCGAATCGGTTGACAAAAGTAAATTTGAATACACCAACATGAAGACAATTAAATAGGCTTTCGAACTGATATAGTCACCGAACGTGCTTTTTTGTGCTTTTTTCGTAAAATTGACATTTCGCCAACCCATTTTATCCGCCTACAGTGCACTCGCCTTGCTCATAGTCTATTGTCCTTTACGCCAAATTATCGACAAAAATAATGAAGAAACTCTTCTTTTTGAATGGTAAGCAAATTTATGACTGCCATAAAAATAGAAATAAAGAACAAATAACTTCTTCAGACTAAATTTGTTTTAATTTTTGTCGTCAAAGATTTATTCTAGATGAATAAAGTCACACTTGTTTATCGTACTGGCAAAAAAAACCCCTAAAAATTAACAATTTTTAAAGGGCGCACGCCGTTAAAATCATGTTTTCTCTGCGAATCGGTTGACAAAAGTAAATTTGAATACACCAACATGAAGACAATTAAATAGGCTTTCGAACTGACATAGTCACCGAACGTGCTTTTTTTGTGCTTTTTTCGTAAAATTGACATTTCGCCAACCCATTTTATCCGCCTACAGTACACTCGCCTTGCTCATAGTCTATTGTCCTAATACGCCAAATTATTGACAAAAATAATGAAGAGTACTAGGGAAAAACTCTTCTTTTTGAACGGTAAGCAAAATTATGACTACCATAAAAATAGAAATTGAGAACAAATAACTTCTTCAGACTAAATTTGTTTTAATTATTGTCGTCAAAGATTTATTCTAGATGAATAAAGTCATACGTGTTTATCGTACAGGCAAAAAAAATATCCTAAAAATTAGCAATTTTTAAAGGGCGCACGCCGTTAAAATCATGTTTTCTCTGCGAATCGGTTGACAAAAGTAAATTTGAATACACCAACATGAAGACAATTAAATAGGCTTTCGAACTGACATAGTCACCGAACGTGCTTTTTTGTGCTTTTTCGTAAAATTGACATTTCGCCAACCCATTTTATCCGCCTACAGTACACTCGCCTTGCTCATAGTCTATTGTCCTTTACACCAAATATATATTTGTAATAATGTAAAACTGTATGTAATAAAGTTTAGGGTAAATGCACATGGTTGTACCGTATTTTAATAACTAAACATCGCTATGGAAAGTTCCAAATCACTTATAAATGGATATGACAACAAATTATCTTTGTTCACCATGCGAATATAATGTAAAATAAGAAACTAAACAGTCGTGTAGTTTATATACAAATGTTTTAGGAGATGAACGTTATCAAGCAACAAAATCCGTAAACGCGTTTGCCTTTGTTTATGTAGACATGAATAATTTTTTTTTAAATCAACTCTTATAAAATACCTATATAACTTAATATAGACAAGTATATAGCACTAATCAAACTGCAACGTATTAAAGCAATGTATTTCACTTACACTGGAGTAATGTCTTCTTTCTTCTTGTCACATTCATTCCAGCAAATCTTGGCAACTTGATGTTTTAAAATAAGCTTACTTCTTTTCCAGCCGATAGAACTCGAAAGCATGAAATTTGTTCACGACCAGATCAATTACCACATAAAAATCATAGGACTATAGCTCATGAACACTGAACTAACAAACAAGACAATTATGACCAAGCTCCCTGGCGTAGATGTATTTTCACCAGTTTTCCGCCATCGTACGACTTTCATAATTTAACTATTTATGTTCCTCTGAAATGAAAGTCTGGATCAGCAATAACATGCATGTCCTTGTCGATATTTTTCATCGTTGTACAGATTTTGGAATTTTGGCCGGAAAGCTTTTCTTTTTTGTCTTACTCACCCGCTGGCTTGTACTGTATTTAAAGTTCGGTTTCGAACTTCGAGCTACTGTAGTCATTATCATTTGTACATATATATACCAAAATCAGCTCCAGAAAGCATCAACAAGTCTTCAGAGTCTCGGCATATATAGTCGTAAGGTTTAGTTCTTGCTAGTGATCCGTAGATGAAGTTTTTTTATTCGGCTTAAGAAACTGTTTTCCACTTTTCCTTGCCATCTTTCGAAGCACTGCTGGATCTGGCATGTGGTCCCAGATGTGATCATGTGATCAAATATATCTACACGTGATTAGGAACGATCTTCAATCAACCAGAAGTCGCACACTACCAAAAATAGTGCCCCAGAAAATAAGCATAATAAAAGTAAAATGTTTATTGGTTTACATGTTGTTTAGAATATTTTTTTCGAAAAAAATATAGATTTCTAAACATGGCGCATGTACGTTTATATATATTTTCCTATATTTTACAGGGTCTTTATAACATAAACTGGAGCCAAGGCCCCATGCACCGGCCCTATGTCCCCTTAAATGCTGTCCCTATATATGTATTTTACTTCTTTAATTCTTCATTTTCCCACATCGATCGTATAGGACAAGAGAATGGCCTTGATGAAAATGTACCATCCAAAAAACGTTGTTTGGAAGATATCAGCAATATCCGATCAGTTCCTTGTGCAATGGAGTTTCAACCAGAAGAGAGCAGTATTGTTGGGGGTTGCGGGAGAAATCAGGATGTGATTTTTGACTCTAGTTTAAGCTCTGGGGTACCTACTTTTAATTCCGGAACTCCACTTTCTCACGAAGAGCTTTTCTATACGCCCTAATGCAAATGTCATTCGGGACATCAACATTCGCCAAGCATCATTCATTAGCTCGATATCATCCCATTTCGCTTATTATTTCGAAAGTTACCGGTGTGCATTTTAGTTCCTCCTCCATAAGAAGTTATTTTCCAAAAGTATCTAAAAATTTATTGAAGCGCAATGCTGGAAAAGAGCTGGGTCTATTTCAAGGCGGAAACAGAAAAGTTCCTAGACGTTGCTAGAGGTATTTTGGGGGAAATTTTGCTTGAACCAGAAATTTTAACGGAATCTACAGCCTATTTTCTGGGGGAAAACTTAAAGATGATCTGCAGTCGTAGTATCACAAAAGAGGCTGGCATGGAATTGCACAACGGGCAAGCCTTTCCCGATCAGTTTCGTAGAATCACTCGTTTGTCAAACCTCTCCAGTTGGATACCATAGTATAATGCAGATGTTGATACTATCCATTTGTACTATTTCGGGAAGACGCTAGGATATGCTGACAAAGAGGTTCGTATATCCAGAAGTGGTGAATGGAATTTTCGTGTACATGGAGTTGAAAGAAATAAGGCAAAAATAGATGCGTTTAAAACCGGTCCAACGCAAATCGTTAAAATGGAATCATTAACATTATTGCAACTAATTGAAAGCTGTAAGATATGTAATGGCTGTGGAAACTTAGAACAATTTGAAAATTTGGTTTGTGAAAATGGAAAAAGTATTTTTAGGAAAAAGGACGGTGAAGAAGGAGTTTTCATTGAAAAGGAACTATTGAGATCAACTGACTGTTCGTTACTTGTACATGTGGAAGATAAATCTGGTTCATGTTCATCGTGTAAAAACTGTACTCACTACTCAAGAACTCTTTTGTCTAGGAAAAAAACGGCAATGGATAACAATTCGTCAGCATCAACTAGATACGACTACAAAACTAAGCAAGAACTTATTGAAACTGCTAGGGAGTCCGCAAAGACTATTAAGACACTTAAGTCAAAATTTCAAAGAGTTAAAGAGGCCCAAACCGAGATTATTGATGTGGGACCAACATCGCACGCTGATCTAAAGCACCTATTTAATGAACTATATGTTTGTATAGCAAGAAACAAAGAACGAAGATGTCACCTTCTTTGTCAGTGGGGCGAGTGTAATTCCTCTGAATTTGAGAACGTTGAAGTGCTGTACATTCATTGTAAAAAACACATCGAACGCCTCGACACTAAAACAATCGCTCCAGTAGATCGATTATATCGCTGTAAATGGAATGGCTGTACAAAAAAATACTCGAAAATCACATGAGAGCATACTGGAAAGTTGAATGATGAATTTCTGGAAATACTTTTAAGCGATCAAGCTAAGGCTTTAAATAAGGATTCAAGACAGATGAGATGGTACCCCCTTGTAATAAAATGGTGTCTTCGAATATATATCAAATCGCACGGCTTATACGAAGATCTTAGAAAGTCTGGAGGATTAAAACTACCCAAGATGAAAGCCCAGTTCGACAAAATGAAGTCTCCCAAGCACGCGTTGATGAAGTTAAGATAAATGAAGGCCTTGTTTTTGATCACAAAAATTGGGAACTAAACGGCTTCACTGATTTGGAAGATGATGGATTAACTAGTGGCAATGCTACGACCGCGGAACAAACTGATAAACTAGCTACACACGTTTTACAATTCTTTTTTAGAAGTCTCTTTTTTAAGTTTGATTATCCATGCGCCTTTTTCCTTACTAAGAACACAACAGCGTTGCAATTGAACAGGTTATTTTGGTTGGGAGTGAGCATGCTTCACAGTTTCGGGTTTGAGATTCTACTCTCCTGTTGTGATGGTGCCTCCTCTAACAGATCGTTTATAGTCATGAACGTTGAAAATACAAATTACAGTTTTTGCCAAAACAAATTTTCTGGAATGCCACTAGTAGTAATAGACCCCACTCTGGCCGATTCATAATTAATTAGGTAAATTGAATTTTTAATGAGCTCTGTCAATATCCTGCTCAGGCTCCTTCGGGACCTCTTAACCCTAGCCTCATTAGTATTCATGTCTTCCTGAAACCCCTAAGTCTATCTGTTACTCAACCCCCCGGTTTTCACTACGTCATACAGACTCTTTATTTGTTCATTCTCAGGCTCCTTTGGGCCCCTCTAACCCTAACTTCTCCCCCCAATCCTAGCTATTACTTAACCCCCCGTCATAACCAATAGCTTTCTGATTGATTCCCGACGATCGTCATTATCAAAATGCCACAACATTGGCCTTACTATATAATATTTCGTTCATGTATTTATACACATTATCGTACTCTTTAAATACGGTCTTGGTAAATGGATCACCTTTCAGGACGTTCAGGACTTGTACAGTGTTCATCTTAACTGCTATCGTATCGACTTGTCAAACGAAGCGAAGGTTGAGTGCACTCACGGACAATAGCGCGTGGGTCATTAATGTGTACAACTCACATGTATTTGCATACTGTAGAATATGTAATTAATTGTGGGGGTTCTGAAAGGATTATAAGGGATATAAAGAGGTATTAATGCGTGGGCATGTTTGGGCCAAATGGTCATTAGCGCTGGTGTTACCATAGAGAATGTACAGCGTCGCGTCGTCTCATTCGAACTCTGTTCTCGTACGAGTATTATCGAAAGTCTTTTGGAGCGTGTTTTCGGAAGTGTTTGGAAAGTGTTTTATTGGAAATATTCTTGGCTATAATCAAGATGTCTCAAACGGTACGTGACTAAGTGTGTGTGTGTGTGTGTGTGTGTGTGTGTGTGTGTGTGTGTGTGTGTGTGTGTGTGTGTGTGTGTGTGTTTTGAACGTTTTTTGACCTGTTTATATTCGAATGAAACTTGAGTGGGTATTTACGAATTCTCCCTTTACCTTTTAGATTGATATGATTGATATGATCAAACGGTGTGAGAACGAAGGCGATTTGGAGTTTCTCGAAGCGTCGTTTGTGCTCACCGAGAAGCAGAAGCGGGCTGTCCTTCAACAGAAAGTGATCTTTTGGACCAACGCTATGGCCGACGAGCTTCGCCGTGAAACCGAGACACCTTCCGACGTGGTACCCGATTTAATGGCTAATTGGTCTGATGATGAACGCCGCCAGTTCAATGAAGATTGGGCCAACGACGAGTTCTTGTGCCACGACGAGGAAGCTGAACAGCCCGAAATCCCTGAACCGAAGGAAGACCAAATCGGCGAAGGCAGCAAGCGAAAGCGTGGCAACGACGCTGAGACTTCCTCTAAGCGCCCAAAGCCCGAAGATTACTTCACCATCAAGTCGGCGAAACAAGTAAACGTACGCAAGTTTAAGACTACAGGTACCGACTATACTGTACAGTTTTTACCATTAAATATACATGGGGTTTCTGACATTATGTCAGTATTGAACAGTGCTTTTCAGCACTTATTTGATCGATTAACCACCGATATGTCTCCTCACGATCAAGTCCGTTTGATCACGAGTTCCCACCAGTTAGACCGTCCCATTTCCTTGCCTTTCCTTCAACGAGACCGTTTGACCCCTGAGAAATTCCTGGCCGCTGTGGAACGTGTCGTTCAATCGAACACTCAGTTTACGCTGGATGAGTCGGTGGATGTGAACGTGGTCCACGTTGAAATGCCTCAAAGTGGTGCACGAAAACGGCGAGATGTAGTGAATCTTCAGAGCTACCTCAACAAAAAGCGGTGTTTCATTCAGATCAAAAACAAATACGAACTATGTTGTGGACGGGCGATCGTGGTTGCCAAGGCAAAGCTGGATAAACACGAAAAGTATAACCATTCGCGACACAATTAGTCAACTTGAACGTCGTTAAGCGCGCGAACTCCACGAGACTGCTGATGTCCCCCTTGGTCCCTGCGGTATTCCTGAGATCCAGAAGTTCCAGACTGTCCTCCATGGTTACCAACTCAATGTCGTATCCAAGGAACATTTGAACGCTCTGATTTATTCTGGTCCCGAAGCTGAGAAAAACCTTTACCTCTACTACCACGATAACCACTACGATGTCATTACCAGTATGCCCGCCTTCCTCGCTCGAAAGCAATGCTGCCACAAATGCAAGAAAGGGTACGACAAGATCACCAGCCACCCGTGCGGAGATCTCTGCAAGCTGTGTAATACCAAAAACTGTCCCGTGATCAGATGGAAGTACTGCAAAGATTGCAACCGATTCTTCAAGAGCGACGAATGCTTCGCCCGCCACAAAGCTGCCACCGACAACAAGAAAGCCCTGTGTTCTTCACTGACTAAGTGTGGAAAATGTCAAGGCGTGATAACCCGTGCCAGTTTCAACGACCATCATTGTGGCCTAGTGCAGTATAGGTATCTTGTTGTCTAAGCCATGTTTTGATCTTGTTTCGGGATATCTGGAATTTACCGTCACTTTTTACGACACGGTATAAGGCATCTACCCTGCCAAAACTTGCCGGACTTTTTGGCTTGTAATACAGATCGTGAAGGTACTGTTCCGCCATCTAATTCAGATGCCTGTATCACAATTCCCCCCCACAGCACGCTGATATACAGCGAATCTTTCGAAAAATATTACGAAGGGCTATTTAAGCACCCTCTTAAACCCCATCTGGAGGATTCATAATTAATCAGGTAAATTCAGAGACCCCACAGAAGCCTAAAAAAACCTGAACCCCAGCAAGCTGAATGATTCAATCTTAGGATTTAATGATTCAATCTTAGGATTCAATCTTATAAAAAAGCAGTGATTACAAAAAACTTAAGCTAATCGATTTGAAAAATTTGTCAAAAGCCCGGGGGTTGGCCCGTGGGAGGGAGGTGGCAACACGCTTGGATTTGACTGATATATAACTCAAATCTAATGTTGACTTTGGTATTTTACTCTAGCTAACGCCAGACGGATTTACTTATCATGGTGAGAGTTTCAAAGAGTTAATTATGTTTTGCCTTTATATTCTGTAATGTGTTTTTCGACCCATGGTAATTCATGCTACTATGCTTGTTTCAGTTACTAAGAGATAGAGCATATTGTGTCAATCACTAACAAAGGTCACGCTTCTCCGCATACTTTACAGAATTTTGATAGCGATAATATGTATGAATGTTTCAGTTAGTATTGTTTCATATCACAATGATCAAATATGAAATAATATGATTATTCATTGAACGATCCTATATAATGAAAGCTCAAAACACATAGAATCACACATACACATCAATTCAAGATGCAACAAATCGCAGTTCTGCCGTCTCCTGAGTTAGTCCTTCCGACGAAATGTTTACACCTGTTTGGGTTCTTGGCAACTGCAGAAAGCTCCAACAGGCAAGTGGAAGCCTGGCACATATGTTTGGTGTGGTGGAAATCGAGAGGGAAGAGCTGTGCACACTCACGACTCCCTGTTGTCAACATTTCGCACACTCGGGATGGTTCAACAAGTGGGTGTTCACCTCCTCATCCGAGAATGGCATCGCACGGTGTGTGTACGAGAGAAGCAGAGTGGCCAGGAACTGGTGGAGACATCATGCTGTCGTTCTACGATACATAAAAATTGCGTTAACGAATTACGTTCTGTGATCCTAGAGATTGGTGTACCACTCATGATGGTTTGCGGATAGCCACAACGTGGTGTGGTTGCCACTGGATTGTAGTTTAACCACAAAAAAACACAAAAACAAACCCGGCTCTTTTAAGGGCCACCAAAATGTTCTGAGAGAAAACAAACTATATACTCGAGCAATGACAAAAAGCAATTCAACATTTTTGATAGCAAGAATTATCAGTAGTGATAATGATTAAATCTTGGGATTCAATGTTTCAATCTTAAGATTCAATGATTCAATGTGGGATGTTTTGGGGGCTTCGTTTTTTTTCCCTTAGATGCCAATATTTGTAGACGCCAACTCTACTTATCAAACCCACGCGACCAAACAAATATTCACACCCTAAATCTATGAATGTTTTTCCTAATGATGCCAATATTTGTAGAAACTTATCAAAATACTATATTTTTAATACTAAACGTGTAATTTAGATCTTGCATTACCTCACATTCCTCACTCTGACTTACTCTGTTTGAATATAATATTCATGATATGCTATTAACTCATGAGTAAACTATAATATAACTCGACAAGACCTTTCATACGAGAGTTGATAAGCGGTAGCTGATACATTTAACATGTATCAAAGGAATATCAGAAAGACATATACATTATTTGTAAATACTTTATTTAAATTCAGCATAGTACAGAAGATAATGTTTCAAAGATTCAACAGTAACTTTAATTCTTATAATTGGTGTCATTCCATTACTATGGCGTTTAGATTGATTGTAGGAGTACACTAGTTTTTGTAATACTGGTTTCTTTCGTTTGATGAAATATAAACATATATTCAAAATGCACAGTCCTATATAGCCTTTAATAAACCATTATCAGTAGATCTCAATGTCGCTTTTCTCAGGTATTCAGCACGTATTTTTATACCCTGGGTTGATATACATAATGTGTATCAGTCGGAAATATCCCGGATCTTACTTGGATTTATCGGAACATGTCGGCGTGAGATCGACAAACAGGTAAGAATACGGCTCTTTGGTTGCCATCTGGTAGGCTTGCTGGAAAAACTTTGTGTTGTCGGGATACAACTGTTTGGCAAGATGAGTCACTTGACTTGCATCACGAACATTTTTTGTTACGATGGTCTTTGCTTTGATGAAACAAATTTTGCACAATATAAATCACGCTGAGATTACCATGGTGGGATTTCTTCGTGAACAGTTTGGCAATAGTCGTATCTTTTTCACCCATCATATCATCAATGATAAATAGAGTTCTTATTTGGGGATTAATACTATCCAATATAGATTCGGATAAACCTTGCACAAACTGAATCCCAGGAATAAGAAGTTCCATTTTAGCAAACGTGTCTTGGTACTCAGAATAAAAATAAATTATATTTTCTGGGACAGGGTCGATCGTCAAAGCTTGTCTTCCCAGTCTTGATCCCCCCTGAGACCAAGAGCCCAAACGGATGCGTCAGTTGTATCGAATATGTTTTTCGACCCTCAGCTTCAGAGGAGAATGTAGATGTCATATTAGTAAATGGGGCAAACGTTGTTACTCTATCACTGATAGACCTTTTGTGATGAAAATATCTCATATGGCGTAGACGATTACTTGATGTGGCGAATGATTTTTCACAGACTTCACAAACGTAAGACATGTTCACACAGTGACTGTCAAGCATAAACTGATATCAATCTTTCGTGCAATTGTTTTTTATAAGATTGAATCTTAAGGTTGAATCATTGAATCCTGAGATTGAATCCTAAGATTGAATCATTGAATCCTAAGATTGAATCATTGAATCCTAAGATTGAATCATTGAATCCTAAGATTGAATCATTGAATCCTAAGATTGAATCATTGAATCCTAAGATTGAATCATTGGATCCTAAGATTGAATCATTGAATCCTAAGATTGAATCATTGGATCCTAAGATTGAATCATTGAATCCTAAGATTGAATCATTGAATCCTAAGATTGAATCATTGGATCCTAAGATTGAATCAATGAATCCTAAGATTGAATCATTGAATCCTAAGATTGAATCATTGAATCCTAAGATTGAATCAATGAATCCTACGATTGAATCATTGGATCCTAAGATTGAATCATTGAATCCTAAGATTGAATCATTGAATCCTAAGATTGAATCAAAGAATTCCCCCTCCTATCCCTCAAACCAGATTAACACAAATGAAGAGTGTATTAACTAAGCGTGAGAATAAGGACTATAGGATTATATATAATAAACGTGTGATTGTTGATAAATTTGATACTTTACCTTATGGATTTTAAAAATAGACTTTAACTTTGTGTGTTTGTAAATAATTTTTAACTTCTGTGTGTGCTTATAAATAGGAGAATTATACATTTTTATAAACACTATTCATTTGTGTTAATCTGGTTTGAGGGATAGGAGGGGGGATTCATTGATTCAATCTTAGGATTCAATGATTCAATCTTAGGATTCAATGACTCAATCTTAGGATCCAATGATTCAATCTTAGGATTCAATGATTCAATCTTAGGATTCAATGATTCAATCTTAGGATCCAATGATTCAATCTTAGGATTCAATGATTCAATCTTAGGATTCAATGATTCAATCTTAGGATTCAATGATTCAATCTTAGGATTCAATGATTCAATCTTAGGATTCAATGATTCAATCTTAGGATCCAATGATTCAATCTTAGGATTCAATGATTCAATCTTAGGATTCAATGATTCAATCTTAGGATTCGATGATTCAATCTTAGGATTCAATGATTCAATCTTAGGATTCAATGATTCAATCTTAGGATTCAATGATTCAATCTTAGGATTCAATGATTCAATCTTAGGATTCAATGATTCAATCTTAGGATTCAATGATTCAATCTTAGGATTCAATCTCAGGATTCAATGATTCAACCTTAAGATTCAATCTTATAAAAAACAATTGCACGAAAGAGTGACATCAGTTTATGCTTGACAGTCACTGTGTGAACATGTCTTACGTTTGTGAAGTCTGTGAAAAATTATTCGCTACATCGAGTAATCGTCTACGCCATATGAGATCTTTTCATCACAAAAGGTCTATCAGTGATATAGTAACAACGTTTGCCCCATTTACTAATATGACATCTACATTCTCCTCTGAACCTGAGAGTCGAAAAACATATTCGATACAACTGACGCATCCGTTTGGGCTCTTGGTCTCAGGGGGGACCAAGACTGGGAAGAGAAGCTTTGTCAAGGAATTGTTAGCCAACGCCCAAATCATGATCGACCCTGTCCCAGAAAATATAATTTATTTTTATTCTGAGTACCAAGACACGTTTGCTAAAACGGAACTTCTTATTCCTGGGATTCAGTTTGTGCAAGGTTTATGCGAATCTATATTGGATAGTATTAATCCCCAAATAAGAAATCTATTTATCATTGATGATATGATGGGTGAAAAAGATACGATTATTGCCAAACTGTTCACGAAGGGATCCCATCATGGTAATCTCAGCGTGAGTTATATTGTGCAAAATTTGTTTCATCAAAGCAAAGACCATCGTACCATCTCTCTCAACGCTAGTTACTTTGTCCTAACAAAAAATGTTCGTGATGCAAGTCAAGTGACTCATCTTGCCAAACAGTTGTATCCCGACAACACAAAGTTTTTCCAGCAAGCCTACCAGATGGCAACCAAAGAGCCGTATTCTTTCCTGTTTGTCGATCTCACGCCGACATGTCCCGATGAAATCCGAGTAAGATCCGGGATATTTCCGACTGATACACATTATGTATATCAACCCAGGGTATAAAAATACGTGCTGAATACCTGAGAAAAGCGACATTTAGATCTACTGATAATGGTTTATTAAAGGCTATATAGGACTGTGCATTTTGAATATATGTTTAGATTTCATCAAACGAAAGAAACCAGTATTACAAAAACTAGTGTACTCCTACAATCAATCTAAACGCCATAGTAATGGAATGACACCAATTATAAGAATTAAAGTTACTGTTGAATCGTTGAAACATTATCTTCTGTACTATGCTGAATTTAAATAAAGTATTTACAAATAATGTATATGTCTTTCTGATATTCCTTTGATACATGTTAAATGTATAAGCTACCGCTTATCAACTCTCGTATAAAAGGTCTTGTCGAGTTATATTATAGTTTACTCATGAGTTAATAGCATATCATGAATATTATATTCAAATAGAGTAAGACAGAGTGAGGAATGTGAGTTAATGCAAGATCTAAATTACACGTTTAGTATTAAAAATATAGTATTTTGATAAGTTTCTACACATATTGGCATCATTAGGAAAAACATTCATAGATTTAGGGTGTGAATAATTGTTTGGTCGCGTGGGTTTGATAAGTAGAGTTGGCGTCTACAAATATTGGCATCATAAGGAAAAACCCCCGAAGCCCCAAAAACATCCCACATTGAATCATTGAATCCCAAGATTGAGTCATTATCACTACTGATAATTCTTGATATAAAAAATGTTGAATTGCTTTCCGTCATTGCTCGAGTATATAGTTTGTTTTCTCTCGGAACATTTTGGTGACCCTTAAAAGAGCCGGGTTTGTTTTTGTGTTTTTTTATGGTTAAACTCCAATCCAGTGGCAACCACACCACGTTGGCTGTCCGCAAACCATCATGAATGGTACACCAATCTCTAGGATCACTGAACGTAATTCGTTCACGCAATTTTTATGTATCGTAGAACGACAGCATGATGTCTCCACCAGTTCCTGGCCACTCTGCTTCTCCCGGAGACAGAGGAAACAGAACCTCGTCTCGTCGAAAACCGTTCGACAATACGCACACCGTGCGATGCCATTCTCGGATGAGGAGGTGAACACCCACTTGTTGAAGCATCCCGAGTGTGCGAAATGTTGACAACTGGGAGTCGTGAGTGTGCACAGCTCTTCCCTCTCGATTTCCACCAAACATATGTGGCAGGCTTCCACTTGCCTGTTGGAGCTTTCTGCAGTTGCCAAGAACCCAAACAGGTGTAAACATTTCGTCGGAAGGACTAACGCAGGAGACGGCAGAACTGCGATTTGTTCCATCTTGAATTGATGTGTATGTGTGATTCTATGTGTTTTGAGCTTTCATTATATAGGATCGTTCAATGAATAATCATATTATTTCATATTTGATCATTGTGATATGAAACAATACTAACTTAAGCATTCATACATATTATCGCTATCAAAATTATGTAAAGTATGCGGAGAAGCGTGACCTTTGTTAGTGATTGACACAATATGCTCTATCTCTTAGTAACTGAAACAAGCATAGTAGCATGAATTACCATGGGTCGAAAAACACATTACAGAATATAAAGGCAAAACATAATTAACTCTTTGAAACTCTCACCATGATAAGTAAATCCGTCTGGCGTTAGCTAGAGTAAAATACCAAAGTCAACATTAGATTTGAGTTATATATCAGTCAAATCCAAGCGTGTTGCCACCTCCCTCCCACGGGCCAACCCCCGGGCTTTTGACAAATTTTTCAAATCGATTAGCTTAAGTTTTTTGTAATCACTGCTTTTTTATAAGATTGAATCCTAAGATTGAATCATTGAACCCTAAGATTGAATCATTCAGCTTGCTGGGGTTCAGGTTTTTTTAGGCTTCTGTGGGGTCTCTGAATTTACCTGATTAATTATGAATCCTCCAGATGGGGTTTAAGAGGGTGCTTAGGGAGACCAAGAGGGATTTTGGAGTGCATATAGGGATACCAAAGGATAATTGAGGGTGCTTCGGATTGTTTCGGGTGTATCTCTGGAGCTGAACAAATTTACGAATATAATTCCCTCTCGACACATATGTCCCACGAAAGGATATTAATATGTATTAAAAACGAGCAACTTCAATCTACACGTTTATTTCACGCAAGTAATTTATTTAACTTAAAACATAATTTAACTTTGGATTAACTCGATAATGTTGTCATAACACATATAACATTAGTTCAGATTGGTTTTCGTCGTTAAGTTTCTAGACTTTTCAAGAAGATACTCCTCGTAAGCCTCCCGAGGATTCTTTATCGTACTCGTAAATTTTACACCAGTGTATTTTACTTCATACAGATGCTTTAATGGACAGCTAAACGGAACAGATGTAGAAAGAATATTTGGCGAGTCGTCAATTTCCATCGGCTCGACCATTGTCTCTGAAGTTTTTTGAGAGTATTTATTTAAACTGTCTCTTTGGTTTCCTAATTTCAGAGCCTGTCCCGCTTCGTTGAACTCTATCCAGATACGTTCATCGACGTTTGTCCTGGTCTCTTCGTAGCACGTCGATCTCCATTGCTCATCATCTGTCAGGCAACTATGTTGTTTCTGACTAGGATGGTCATTCCTACAACCGTTGCACTTTTCACGACAAAGCTTCAAATATTCTTCCCACAGTCTCATTGTAAATAACCTCAAACATTGAAAATAATTTTTCATATTGGTTCCTATATATTACTTATATAAGTCGAGCGTCTTTTGATGACGATCTTCGGGAATTAGTCGGAGAGCTATCGGTTATGACGTATTACAAGGGGGGTTGAGTAACAGCTAGGGTTGGGGGGGGAAGTTAGGGTTAGGAGGTCTCAAAGGAGCCTGAGACGAACGAAGGCCGCGACGCGGTTTCGCTATGGTAACACTGCTAATGACCTTCTCGCCCAGAGTTGCCCAAGCGCTTAATCCTCGTAATGACCCCTAATGAGTTTCTCTTTTGTCTCCTGCACGTGCACTGAGAATAAATATGCAAATATCACACTTAGTAACAGAAAGCGTAGCAACGCTTTCAAAGTAATAAATCGCTTTGCCTTTATATTTCGACACTTAAAATCGTTCTTTTCACGACTTCTCGAAGTGATTCCTCATCTCAAAATATATCTTAAATTCTTCTTACTATATCTTGACTTGCTTTATAAACGAGGGTTTTGTTAGCAATGATTCTAGGATGACTTACTCTGTTTGAATATTTAGGTTCTAATATAATATTCATAGCTTATTCAAATAATATTCGAGCTAAGTTATCTCAGCCAATTCAGCCATTTAGATTGCTCCAAACTCTACATATTCCTCCAGCCAAGGTTTCAGATAAAAAATATAAAGTGTCTCTATCAATTTCTCTTTAGTTCCTTGGGAAGAACGTCTATTTTGTTAAAGTTTACTGTACGCATGCTCTGTGCACACCTACAGGTCCCACAACTGTTTGACTATCAGTAGGGTAAAGTGTATAAATGAAAAGGTAATTACTATTACTTATAAGAGATGTAAGTCCATTGCCTTTTGACAATGACATAACTTTGGAAATTAGTCGGTGAGCTATCGGTTATGACGTACTACACGGGTGGTTGAGTAACAGCTAGGGTTTGGGGGTTGGATAAAAATTAGGGTTTAGAGGGTCCCAAAGGAGCCTGAGAAATAATTAAGCATAACTAATGAGATTAGGGTTAGGAGGTCCCACAGGAGCCTGAGAATGAATAAATAATAAGTTGAATATTTAATGAGGGAATGGGGTTGAGTAACAGCTAGGGTTTGGCGCTAATGACGTAACGCGCCGCTATAAAATGAATAACTAATGAGATTAGGGTTAGACGGTCTCAAAGGAGCCTGAGAATGAATAAGTAATAAGTTGAATATTTAATGAGGCGGCATCCCTTTGGTCCCTATATGGGGGGTATTACTACTGCCACTATTTTTCTTCTCCGATCCTCCTCATCTCATAAAAAAATTAAGAAATAACATTAACAGCAGTGGTTTCAAAGAAAACAACGCTCGTTATACACGAAGTCTTCTCTTGAACGGAAAATACATTCTTTGGGACCACATATACTCTGTTTACGCCAGGGAGAAACGTAGGCACCTTTACGTCACAGACCTACGTAAGTCGCATGTGGACATCGACAGCATCAGTAAGATGAGGGTCAAACTAGCCGTTCAAACTCTTTCCACGAAAGTGGCACAGGAGATGGAGATGTGCCAAAACGAAGCTACCGAGCAGACCCAGAACTACATTCAAATGTGCGAAAAGTTTTGGAACGTTTTTAATGACTGCAAGCCTCTTGACACAGTGCAGGACCAAAGGATAACAGAACTCGAGACGGTTGTCAACTTTTTTGAAGAATGGAGGATCTGGCTAACTCGACAGTTCAAAACTAAGTCAGAACAATCAAAGCACTTCATTTCCTGGCAAACCAAATTTGACCTCGAAGTAAGTTCTACGCATTTTAGAATTTTGTTTTTTAGAATTTGCACCAGAGCAATTTGCACCAGAGAATCTGCACCTTTCAAAATAGTAGGATATGCAATTATAACCGATTTCACTACGAAATCTATGATTCGTAATAACTAATAAGCCCCCTCTCTATTAACACCCCGCTCTTTAGGCCCTGAATTTAAATAGCTTAAATATAAATAGAATTTTTAAATAGAATTTAAATATAAATTTTTACGGTGATATCGATTTGTTTACATTTTAATGAATTATTAACATCCTAATTATTTAAATTAATTAGGGTACAGTCGATGCTTTGAAGGAACTACTGAAGTACATAAAAACTGAAGCTTTTGTCCATAAATATGGTGACAAGTTATACCTAAATTTAAGTAGGATCAACCAAGATCTCGTTGAATCGTTTGGGTTTTTTTCATGTCAACGGCAAATGTGTGGTGGAACGCAGAATATGACCGCGTACGCGTATGGTTACAATATCAACAGCCTGACCTGTCTTCATTCCTCGAGATTATTGATTAAAAAACAGACTAACGTATATGAGGTTGAAGAATCCCTCCCGTATTTAAAGGAAGATGAAAAACTGCCCAAACGAAAAGCCAACGATTCTATTTGGGAAACTGTTTCATGGTTTATTGAAATCTAATTATTTTTATAAACATTTCAATTACATTTGATAAACAAATAAATAAATTGATTAATTATTTATTTAGCACTGCTACCTTTTACACATTAATTGACGGTACGGAAAAAGATGGCGACGGTACATTTAACCACATGCTTTGCGACCTCAAATCACCTCAAATAACAACTAAACATTGTTTATCATAAAAAATGGTTTAAGTAAGCAAGAACTTCATTCGTAACAAGGTTGATCGTTTTAAAACCATACCTTCGAATAATTCTGCAAAGAAATAATATTTACTGCACACAAAGGATTGTGGGTAAATGTACAAGTCGCCATCTTTTTCGGTACGATCAATTACATTTTTCTGCTACATACAATCAATTTAACTTATATTATTCATAATTTAAAAATTAAATTATATAATTGATATATATGATAGATATTTATTGTAATTATACTGTAATTAACTACATTGTGAAAGAAGTAAAAATTTACTATAGCATAAAAAACATCTATAACATACTGTTCAGAAAGAATGAAAATGATAGAGCAAGATCATTCATTAGCTGTTGACAATTCAGACCTACCGACGAATCTGAATTGGTTTAACACACCAAAAAAGGATACGAAAATTACTGACAATCAAAGTTCTTGAAAGAATCACTGTTATAGCAGAAAACAGAGTAAATACTGAATCAGAGATTGCAAAATAAAGTTAAATGCAAGTGAAAGAAATGTTCAAGTAGTATTTGATTTCCTAAAAGAAGTATCTAGAGGTTTATCTTAGTTTGCTATATGAATGTCGAGAGCAAAAAGTTCCGTTCAAAGAAAAGGATGATTATATCAGCGATTCAAATAGAACAGTTAATTCATTGGTCAATAACAATGTAAGAAATTATGAATGTTTGAAAGTTTTCAGACAAAATTTTGAAGATTCAGTTTTCATAGCTACAGTACAATAATTATGTTTTAACTGAGATTTTACAACCTCTACTGAGACACTGAACATTTTAACAACTTGTAAGGAAGAGAATACTTATATTCTGTAGACATATCTTGGACACAGCATGTAATAGTCGACCAGGAAGGCTTCGTCAATCTACAATCGTTGACAAAATGGTTGGCACACATTACACGTTTAGCAGGTGCGGACCGCCCTTCCCCCATTTCATCGTAATGGGAGCAACATTGAGACGGGGGATGGGGGGAAACAGAGGTTAAATTAAAATTTTCCAGCAATATAGGACTTTAACACAACTCCGCTGTGTCGTGCCAACGATTTTTGTCAATGATTGTAGCTATGATATTCTTTCAACTGTTGATAAAAATAAGCATGTTTAGTAAGTACTTACTAAAAATCAAATACAGAATGAGAAGAAAGAAATAGAACAATTTTGACCAGGATATCTCACTAGTGAGCAAAGCAAACAAATGAGATATCCCATTCAACATACATGTACTGTGTATAATTGGAATTAGCTGGAAAGTAACTTCTACCAACAAAGAATCAGAGTAAGTTGTAAGACTAACTTACCTTATCAGGAAAACTAATAATCCAATCTTTTCCATCTGCATTGTGTTTCAGTAGCACATCAATTTGCCTCTTCACTCTTTCCAGAAAAGCTGGGTAACCCCAATGACTTTAAAATTCTCGAAATTTCTCTTCCTTGCAAGTTGTTAAGAATGTTTGGTGCCTCGGGAGGGTTTGCAAAAACCTCAGTTAAAAACATAGCTACACAAGTTGAATCTTAAGAATTTTGTCTGAAAACTTCCAAACATTTATAATTTCCCACTTCCTTCTCTGTTGGTTGTTTCTTGACTTTCTTAGCTGATTTTGTTTTAATTAATGACTGTCTAAATGACGAGCCTTGCTTCTGGGCTTTCAACTGTAGTTGCTCCCTGATGATCTGTTGTTTGGATTTCACAAACATGGATACAATTCTTTGCAGGATCAGTACACGAGCTGCCATAAAAATTTCATCTTCATCTCCACAAAGTACTTTGCACCACAATTCACTCCTTTCACTCAAAACGTGCAGGCAGTGTTTGAGTATGTCTTTATCTGCAAGGCCAACTTTAACAATGTTTTCAACTGCTGTGTGCAAATAAACAAAGAACTGAACAATCTCTGTGGAGGGAATGAATAAAAATTTACCAGGTTGTACAAGCTTATCTTCTCCTAAACGCTTTATCTAACCCATGACATACTGTCTTTGAACTTCAATGCATTTGTTGTTTGTTTTTGATAATTGAATTTTACAAGTTTGTGGGCCATCTTTGAATGTATCTCTAACTCGTTTGCATACCCAACCAGAATGTTCCTTAATAGCTTGCAGTTCGATATTTTCAACTGACGATGTACTGGATTTTGTTGGACATTCAGTATTGTTATTGACAGATGGATTAACTGCTTCACTTGAATCACCCAAACCGCATGGGATTGATATAATAGCAAACAATTCCAAAAGTGTTGAAGAATGTGGTTCAGAACGACATCATTTTGACTGGACGTTGATTCCAAATCACAAGAGATGAGTAAAGAACACCAACACCGAAGAAAGGACACATTATTTGAAAGAGACGTAAAGTTTCTTTCGAGCTCTATCATCTTTTTCTTCGAACACTTAATCTTCTCGACATTCATATAGCAAACATAAAAAGCTGTAGATACCTCTTTTAAGAAATTAAGTACCACTTGAAGATTTCTTTCACTTGCATTAAAAGTTTTTTTGCAATCTCTGATTCAGTAGTTTCAGTATTTACTCTATTTTTCTGCTACAACAGTGATTCTTTGAATTCTTTCAAGAACTTGGCAGTAATTCTCGTATCCTTTTCGCGAGTTGATCCTATTCATATTAGTCGATAAAACCAAATGGTCAACAGCTAATGCATTTTCATCTTCCTCAATATCTTCACTGAATAAAGCATCGTACACATCCGAAAGAGAAAACGACATAATTTTCAATAAATATTCAACTCTTCGACTATTTGTCCACCATTTCTTTTTTTTAAATAAACAAAAAATTACAAATATGCGCGGGGTACGCGCATCACACGTAGATCAGGGCTCCCATTGCCGTTTCCCCGCC
The DNA here is from genome assembly GCA_035771165.1 of Paragorgia papillata. Lineage (NCBI taxonomy): Eukaryota > Metazoa > Cnidaria > Anthozoa > Scleralcyonacea > Coralliidae > Paragorgia > Paragorgia papillata. The sequence goes on along the minus strand of JAWNZC010000112.1, from coordinate 24,715 downwards.
CGTGTTTTATAGCGCCCTGATCTAACCATTGAGCTTACTGCTATGTGCAAGTATGATCATGATATTATGTTAATGTTGTAGTGCATGTTGTTAAGAGAAGAGAGAAATACACTAGCTCGGATATGAGAATTGAGTGTAAAATGTAAATGTTCAAAAAAAAATTTTGAGTTCACAACCTTCTGATCGCTGGTAAGACACTCTAACCATTGAGCTACTGGGCATGGCCAGAAATCGCGGACATTTGAGTCAGCGTTTTCCTAACAGCGGGTTATCGCATAAATCCTAAGCGCTACGTTCTATCCCCTTATAACCCCTTATATCCTTCGTCGTCAACAGTTCTCAATATATAGTTCTCAAGATGGCGGCTAGTTTAAAACGTGCTTGTGCGAATATGGACTATAAACAGCTAAATTCGTTTTCGTCGGCGGTCCTGTACGATTCAGTACCAAAAAGAAACAAGGCATCCAAATTTTATGAGGTAGAGAGGGTGATAACGAGGCGACGTGTTCGTTATGTAAGTATTTATTAATTTATATAAAACATTGTATTGAATTTGTTTTGATTTTTTTAAATATTAAATGATTTAAATCGATTTATCGGCATATAAACAGTCATAACTCGGTCAAGTGTCTCAGTATAGTCCAAAGTTTACATTCCCACCTCGGATTGTTAATCTTATATGACTCAAATTTGTTTTTGCAGGACCACGAGTATTTGATAAAATGGCGTGGATGGTCGTTGGAATTTTGTTCGTGGGAAACTTCGACAAACCTTACTCCGGATTTATTAACGTATGTAGTATCACTAGTAGTCTAGTATGGACCATACCGTTTTATTGACGCACCCCCACCCTGGGTTGACTGTTGGTCCCTTACTCCCTTTGGGATTAAGATGTTAGTCTACACTCTACCCAGTATATTGTTAATGACCTTTGGCCATAAAAAAACTACAAACCCTGGATGTTTTTTCAAGCCCTATGCCCTTACCCACTAGGATATTATATACTGCAAGACCCTTTCCCCAAACCCAGATGATGTTCTTGTGCTTTTCTTCTTGTGCTTTGTTGGCATTAATAAGATGAGTTCTGGTGCAAACTGTAATTTTATGGCATTCTATATGGCATATCTAAAATGTATTTTAATATGTTTCTTAAAAAATGATTTAATTTTGTTTCCCAATTTGCAGTAGCTACGATAAACCAGTGGTAGCGGATGAGAGGCTCCAAGTGGCATCCCTTCAATTTTCTTGCGGGGTCACTAGTGCCCTCAGAAGCCTGCGATCAGCACCTGTGTATGTCAACATCGACTTAGATGTTTGGAGACATACGATGTCTGGAAAAGGAGTTCCCTCCGAACACCGTGGGCATAATTTATTTGACAAGAGTGATTTTAACAGATTCAAATACCTTCCTGACAATTGGTGGTACAACCTGGATGGAGCTGGAAATGGCATTTCGGTTGACTTCCCTTTGAAGGCCAAACCGGTGTTATCTTGGTCACCAAAAACATTTTTAAAGAAAAATGGTGGTATGGTCGAGGCAAAAAGATATCCAATTGAAAAAGTCTGTCTCACTATTATTAGAAAGTCTTGTACTGCAGAACAAATTTAATTATTCAAATAACACTTCATTTATTGGTTCCAATCAATGGAATATTTATATTTTAGCTGAATATTGCAACAGAATTTTGTAGGCTGCTTGAACATTGAATCGAATGATAATTTAATTTAACTTTGCATATCCTGTTAGGAGGTAATCAACTATACTAACACTTGTAATGTAACATGCTACATATTATATAATAATTATCAAAAATATCAGAAATGGGTCATAATTAATAGGGAACATGGACAATTTAACATAGATCAGGTCTTGAAATACAATATTTAAAAGTACTTGACATTTCATGCAAAGGCCTTTTGAAGGCCTTCGCTCAAAATGCCGTTATACACTATTTTATCCAGTCTGACATGCACTATTAATTATGACCAGTCATTAGTATATTTATATATTTAGGTAATATTTATGTCAAAAACTAATATAGGTATTTACAAATTACAATATTTACAAACTATATGTTCATGCCTAAATGTTGTTTGGTTGGTTCTCCTTATTTTTTAAGCTATCTGTAAGGAGCTCCTTCAATTTCTTTAAGCTCCTGAGTTTTGTTGTAACACCCAAATCTTTAAGTTTTTGTTTGACTTCATTTGTAGTCAATGAGTCAAGGTCAATTTCCAGTTCTGTTTCCTCATTGTTTTGTGTGGACAGACGGAGCCTCTTTGAACGACTTTCCTTTATCAAACTTTCCCAGTAATTTCCGTCCTTTTTGTTATAGTTCCTTGTTAGTCGTTCACAGTTTGACAAGTGCTCGATCCGTTTTCCAACAAGAAGGACATCTGTTGGAGCGTCCCATTTGTTCGATCTTTGTAGATGGACTCGTCTACAGTCGTCATTGAGTTTTTCCACACCTATCAGCAAATAATGTAAATTAGATTATAATAAAATAATGCACTATATATACACCATTATCACCTTTTCCAACAAACATGTAGTACCTTGGCCAGTAAATTTCTTTATCCCTTTATGGATTTGAATAAAACGCGGGACATGGTAAACCATGGCATGCATGTACGGAGTGATCCTGGGAGGCTCATATCCCATGTTCTTTCCATTCAATGACAGGAACAATTTAACCCAATTCACAGCCTAAAATGACAAATATGGTACTTAATTTCTTTGTTGCCTTATTTATTATTTTAATCTGAAAACATATACTTCTGAAACGTACCTTGCCAAAGTATTCATTTGTTTGTTCTTCTGTTGGATCAAGAATCCCCATTATTTCATAAATTTCATTAAATTCCTAAAAAATAGAAGTGAGCAAATATTTCAACCAAAAGATGTACACACTCGCAAGTCACAACAGACCAAAACATTTCCAAATCCACAATTAGTACCTGCCAGATTCTAACAATTGTCCCACTTGTATCATCTGGTAAAATTGTAGACAGCTTATTTGGCAAAGTCTTTAGGAGCAGGCGCTTGTCTGACCCCATAAGACTTGTGAAGTCATACAGGCCACTACCACCTCTGCCATCTGCTTCAACTTTCTCCCAGACATTGAAAGAGATGCCACAACTTCGAATAGTCTTAACTAAGGCATCCAAATTCTTGTTTGACCTATCCATTGGTCGTTTATTCAAGTTTTCCTTCCTGTCCATCTCTATTGCATTTACAACCAGATTTTTGGTCAGCTTGTCTATAAAAGTATATACAAATTTTTACAAATTAATTTCATTTACATTGAAGCAGAGATGCCAGAACATTTATATAATAATAATTTAATAATACTTTTAATAACAATTAAATACGATTTATTGGCAATACATCCACACAGTGCCTCTTCGCTTGCCAAATAGCTACATCAATGCAAATATAACTAAGCATTATAAAAATAGGCCAAACTAATAACTCTTCAATGTTAACGCTCTATATACAATATGTCCCTCTGATCAAAGTATCTAAACCATGCCTCACCTGTAACACGCAGCATCAAATGAAGTTCGTCCAACACTACATTACAAAGAGGAATATTCAAGAGAGGCTTGAATTCACAAGAAAACTTTTTTCTTCAACACACAATCAACTATGTCTTCAATGCTCCTTGACAAGTTTTTTTCCCAATAAAAATCTTGGTGCTTCGACACATCATATCTAAACGTTTTAAGCAGTTAGACAACAAAATCCCCAAAAGGTACATAATGGCATACAAGTTTGCAATACAGTACTTGTAGTAACTGAATAATAACATACCTATCTCTCTTATGAATCTTGCACCATATGCATGCATAATCAGATGTTGCGCCCTTCATCCCCATCATTAGAAGCAAAAACTAAAAATAATAAGTGGCAAGAAATGGAAAAATAATTTTTCTAAATAATTCTGCCAACCCAGCACATATAATAAATGTGACCTGTGCAAATATTTACATTACCTTGTAATCTCCTCCAAGATAAACTTCCACTGGAATATCGGTGCCATTTAGAACAAGCTTTTTACTTTCAACCAATTTGTTGACTTGCTTAAATATGGCTGAGCAAGAACTTTTGAGCAACTTGTATGACTCTTGACCTTTTATAATGGCAATAGTGTGGTTACCTATCAAATAAATAAAAGAAATTATCAAAATATTATTGTGAAACAATTTTAAGTATTTAACCCGGACGTAGAGGGATGTTCAGCTCAGGGTTAAGACTATATAGCCATCAAACCCCTGAGCTGAACATCCCCCACGCCTGGATTAAATTGTCACCCAATATTGATTCAACATAAATTTACACCCAATGTTCAACTTTGAAAATTTCAAATTATTGTATCGGTCATACCTTTTGATGACATAACATCTTTTTTGTTGTTCAATATCGAAAATGATATGACAACAAAATTTGTCAATCACGACATCTTTGCACCGTCCCCAGATATTTTAACATTTAATTTAAAACCAGGATCTGTCACATTGATGGTGCCCTGTTTTATCTAAAAATAGAAATATAAAGATGAACATGATACCTTTAACCTTTAGGCTTAGTAAAATGGTTGCAACATTGGAGTGCAACAACATTTAATGCTGTGGCAATAAAATATTTTGTGGAAGTTTAACTTCATTTGAACTTGATGCAACAACTTGCGATATGATGACATTGTTGATATAATTATGTAGCTGACCCCAGGTAGATAATATGGTGATTGATTTAGGCTGACTAGGTGGGGTCTTATTTGATTGTCCAGTATAGCTGTTCCCACAGAATGTCAAGCCATTGCAACATTTTGATGCACCAATGTCGCAAGTGAAGTTGCATCGAAATGTTGGAAAAGGTTAAAGGTTGAGCAAGTTTGTATTAATATTTATTTCAACTTACCATGTTCTGGACAACTGATTCCAATTCAGAAATGAAGTCCAGTTGCGCCCCCTGTGCTGTGCCTGGATGTGCGGACAATATGACTCATCTTATTTTCTTCATCTTTACATTGTTTGATCAGGTATGATCTTGGCAACCCTTGACACATCATTGTCAACTCGTGATATGCCGCATCTCCAATACAAAATTTGTCAAGGATGAAAAGGATACTTTTCACATCCCGTTGATCTTCCTCTGACAAATCCTTATAACCTCGTTTCTCCTTTGGTTGGTATGACAAGGTGCGCTGTGTACCTTTCTCGTCAACAAAGCTGACTTCCTGAATGTCCAAGCCAAATGTTTTTGAGAACCATAACGCTTTCTCTGTGTGGGTCTTCAATTTGGACAGTTTTCGTCTTTGCTGCCGTTCGGTTACCTCTGTGATCTTCCTTCCATCATTTTCAAATTGGAGATTCTGGCCAAGTTTCTCTACATAGTCCTTTAGGCCATTGTTTTGAGAGATTAATTCCTCCATTTCCCTTTGGGTATTGCAGAGAACCTCAGTTTTCGCTTGATCAGCCACTTTTGCTTCAGACAAGGACTTGTTCAGTTCTTGATTTTCCTTATCCATCTTTTCCCACTTTATTCTTTCTGTTGCCAAGGCAGATTCCACTTCACCAACCGTTACCACTTCATTCAACCTCAGGGCCAGATGTAGGTCTTTCTGGCAAAGCTTTTTATAGGCTGTACCATTTTTTCCAACAAATTTCACCTTGATTTCCCTGCACGCTTTCTCCAGGCGTTGCTCCACACGCTGGCATTTCTCCTTCACTCTGTAGCCACAATTCGGGTACAGGAAAGTATTCAGCAATTGTGTATAGCTGCATGGTGTTGAAAGCGAGGCTTTCCTTCTGGCATCTCCCCATTTTTCGTAAGTTTTCATAAGGCAAATGGACAGTGAGAAATATCTCTTTGTCTGTGACACATTGCTTATTGGCATGAGTGAGACAATGCTTCGTATCTATCCGAACACGATCTTTAAATCTTTCCCAGCTCACGATCTCTCGAAGGTTTATTCCCTCCGACATTTTGACTGAACTGAAGGCAAAACTATGCCATGAGATCGGATTTCATCGGAGCTAATAGCAGCCCCGTATGCAATCGATAGCCAATAGCGTGGCGACTTTTATAGGTAGCTTAGCAACGACTGCGGAGAAAGAAAGGCGAAGATTGTCTGAATATTTTGATACTAATTTGAGCATAATCGGAGCAATACTACGGGAATAAACGGGATTTCTAAACATAAACGTTGGAAGAAAAGCTGTAATGTCGTGTGCTCGCGCTATTTACGACAGATGCTGGCTTTAACTGCTTAAATAACTTTTTAAATCGAGAATGCAGAGCGGTTTCTTCATGTATAAAGAATCGAGATGGCGGAACGGAACACTTGGACACATTACTCAATTACCTATAAACTAAGACAGAATTTGGTCGATATCAAAACATTGGCGAGAAATCATGGCTTTAATCGTTTTCCTCACGGAGATGTCAGATATTTTGGTAAGGTTTAAACTATGATATTGTGCTTATATTATTTGCGAAAAGCAGAGCGAGTATTACTTCTATTGACCATGTGTGTTGTTAAAATGGCTCACTTGAATGACTCGATATTGGAAGTAAGACAGATTCTGCCCAACAAAATGCAGGAAATTATTTATTCATGAATAATCAATTTTCCAATACATAAAACATTGGCAAAAGGTCACCATTTTGAAGAGCAAATTTCACGGATGCGCAGTTCCGATGTCCATAATTTCTGGCCATGACTCAGATGATTTGAACAGTCATATGTTCAGTTCGATGTATGACATTATATATACCGTACTGCTACACTGTATGTGCAAGTATGATGATATATGTTAATGTCGTAATGCATGTTAAGAGAAGAGATGAATATGCTACAATCCTGGACAAAATTGTTGAGACACTTTGCTGTTTTTAACGATTTTCACTTGGTGTCTCAAGGATTTTTGTCTGGGATTGTAGCTCGGATATGACAGTTGAGTGTAAATGTTCTTTGAACTATTTTACTCAGAAAATGTTTTTGAGTTCCCAAGTGGGACTCGAACCAACCTTCTTATCGCCGGTGAGACGCTCTAACCATTGAGCTACTGGGACTCAGATGATTTGAATGTAGGTTGAGTTCGATGTATGACATTATATACTGCTATGTGCAAGTATGATGATACAGTCGAACCCCTACAGTATTAAGTGGACACCTTTGGGACCTCACTGAGGTGTCCGCTTAAGAGGGGTGTCCGCTTAAAAAGTGGTTGCACAGTAGGTGGTACGCATGTGGTGACAAGCTTTTTGTGTTTATATACGTAGTTTGTTTTACTTTAATTGAATTTAACTGTACCTAAGTTTTACTATAATAAAGCAATCAACACAGCACCAACTGACTTAAACAGGTTTACAATTCAAAGTGTTGGTCTCTCTGTTAATCTCAAGTGTTGATTATTACTGTTATTAAAGAAAACGTTAATTTTGATATGGATTTGTCCACTTAAGAGACATTAATTTGCTCACTGGAACTCAAGATAGGTGTCTGTTTCCACATAAGAGGGGTGTCCGCTTAAAAGGTTTAAAAGGTTAAAAGAGGTTGTAACAATAGTGTTTTATTAAAGAAATAGCCGGGACCTCACCTAGGTGTCCACTTAAGAGAGGTGTCCGCTTAAAAGGGTGTCCGTTAATAGAGGTTCGACTGTATATGTTAATGTCGTAATGCATGTTGTTAAGACAAGAGATGAATATGCTAGTTCAATTCTCATGAATTGAGTGTAAATGTTCTTCGAGCTATTTTACCCAGAAAAATGTTCGAGTACCCAAGCGGGACTCGAACCCACAACTTGGTGATCACCGGTGAGACGCTCTAACCATTGAGCTACTGTGACTCACATGATTTGAACGTAGGTTGAGTTCGATGTATGACATTATATACTGCTATGTGCAAGTATGATGATATATGGTAATGTTGTAATGCATGTTGTTAAGCACTCAGAAATTTTTTCTGAGTAAAATAGCTCGAAGAACATTTACACTCAATTCTCCTATCCGAAGTAGCATATTAATATTGAGACACTGATGCAAAAAAAAAAGTAGTTGTTTTAGACAAATTTATGCAATATATTTGGTTCTTGAATTCCATTCAAAGAAAATGACCAATGTCACAAATACACATGCGTGTATACTTGGCAGTATGATTTAGCATCACAGACAACCAGTTGCAATCGTAACACTCATTTATGGATGATTTATACGCCTATAGCATGTACATCGTCCATACATGTACCTTTTTACTATAACGATTTCCCCTTGTTTAGATTGGCGGGCACTCAACTTCGATAATTTTCTGCAGGGGTGGTGGCCGGTGGGGTGTCCGCAATGTATTTTATCTTGCACTATGTCTCGATCAATTCCAAGTGCCCATTCCCCCCGGGCATTAGACAGGTATTTGACATTTATGTGTTAGAGCATTGCAAATCCCCCACCTTGGGTTCAGCATAATTATAAAAAATCCCCACAAAGGGGCCTTGAAATTGATCGAATCGAGCTTTGAGAATTATTTGAGGATTATCTCAAAGGGGGGAAGACGTAAATGTACCCAAAAAATGCAAACCTTGGATTTTTATCCTTGTGCATGCCGTATACAATGTTTTCTGAGATTAATTTTATAATAATTTATAATGTTTTAAATAATCTGAAATGTCCAGACCAGTTGAAGGGAATGTCGAAATTACGAAGCACTGTGCTAGAAAAGCAACTTAGGGACAAAACACTACTATATAGATCTACCAATAGTAACAAATAATATGGGACAATCAATGTTTAAGTATGCAGGAACAATACATTATCTTTTATAACATGCCAAAATACATGACCTTTTAGAATATGACGTTGGTGATGTATTACAGTAATTTGTAGTCTTATATTATGTTCTTTCACACTTTTAGACATATTTCAATATATATATATATATACTATAAGTGAGCTTACCTCAAATGTTGATGGTTGCTACTGTCAGTTTCACGCTGGGCGATCTTCAGGCGGCTCTGAAGGTCGCCCAGCGTGAAACTGACAGTAGTGACCATCAACATTTGAGGTAAGCCCACTTATAGTATATTCGCTCTCTGAGCACTTTTCGACATTTCGCGAACAACACTTTGTTTGTTTGTTTGAATATATATATTTATTTTTTTATCAATCGTGAGCGGGCGGAATCCTAGGTAATGCTGCAATTTGATTGGCTGCGTGAGCGGGCAGGTTTTTACGATATCTGACCACGGTCACGGAATCCTAAATTTAATTTTAAAATTCATTTAAAATTGACCGATTTTCATAACTATTTCGCTTGCCACAGAAAAAATAAATTCAATAGAGAGCTACGGGGATGCAAATGAGTTTTATTATCCAAATGGTTTTGACAACTTCGTGTGTAAACAGCGAATTTTAAAAGAAACGCTGGGGAAACTGTGACAAAGCAAAATTTACGAGTTGACATTTATAAAGAAAACAGTTTAAAACGGTAGGAAAAACATACATGAACTTGTGAACACAGTATTTTGAATCACTAAATGAAACTATATAGAAATATATATAAAAAATCATACCACGAGATTAAGATGGAAAAGCTCAGTGAAACCTTTTGACACTAAACTGTCTTTCTTCTGTTATCCAACCGCTATACTCAACAAAACCGCTACAAGTCTTTTACCTTTTAGCCAAACATTTTCCACATGCCAACCTCATCGTCTCATGTCCTTGAAACTTGAAATTACAAATGGCTTACTGACAAGCATTTTCGTCTTCAAACTCGAGGACCACACTTTCAATTTTCATGCAGTCAGCCAAATATTGAAAGCGACTTTCCAAGCAAACAGCCAAAACCGAGCAAGCGACGAAGAAGAACGACGAAGAATCTTTATCAACTAAACTTTAAAAACACTTGGACTGCATTTTGACTTCCCTTCGTAACTAGATCTTCGAGTTTTGAATGTTTTTTTATGACAAAAAAGGTTGCAAGCTTCCCTGTAAGACTGCATGTCGGCAGTTGTTTACTCTCGAACGATAAACTTTGGACTTTTGAATATCACGTGAACGTCATCTCGATTACGCAACTTAATTCAATTATGTTAATTTATCTAATTATGTAACAAAAAAATAAATAAGTTATTTACCGTTTTGGTCTGTCCGTATAGAAAAATATTTGCCCTCGGTCTCAAAAATGTCCCTCGGCCTGTGGCCTCGGGCCTTTTTTAAGACCTCGGGCAAATATTTTTCTATACGGACCTCCCAGCCGGTAAATAACATATATATATACATATATATATATATATATATATATATATATATATATATATATATATATATATATATTCATTTAGTTTGAAATGTCAGTATTAATATTTTGTTACGAGTAAAATTGTCTTGTGTTCACCATTTTTGGCCCGGCATCTCTATTTAACGGAATCAACGGAATCTGCTGGAAATTTGGTTAATCGCTTACTAACAAACGGTTAATAAAATACATTTATTTACGTTTATTAGCTGGGACTGAAACTGATCTGTCGTCGATACTTCAAGTAAGGTTATTGGATTAGACATATTACGTACATATATATACGCGTAATTGTTGAAAGAGATTTTATATTTTTGATTGCTATGATTGCGCAGTGTTAAGTCGGACACAACCTGTGGGTTGATTAACAGAAAAAGATTTTCGATTTTTAATTAAGGATCATAGCAAAACCACCTTTTGAAGCTTGGTTAAATGTAAATAAAAAAATCAGGGGTCTTCATTTATAAAGATATATATATACAAGTTCTCTCTGTCTGTTGAACTCATTCTTTGAATCATAAACACGGGTATTTTTATTAAGACGATTACATTTAGCGTTTTCCTCACGTAGAAGGTATACTATTGCGTCATGATTGCACAAATGCAACAAATAAATTTTGTAATACAATTTTGTAGACAAATTTACTAAATATTTCCTGTCATCAGTGCCGAGTAAACACCTTTGCCGCGCGCATGAAATGTCCAAAACATGTATATCTTCCGCCTAAATATTATTTGTGCCGCTAGTAGGAAATCATGTGCGTAAATTTTAGCGTATTTTACGACCCTCGGCTTGCAACCCTCGATACTCGACCAAAACCCAAACTCCTCCAGGAAGATCTAATGTTGAGGGGTAGTGTGGCCGTCTTTCTTACATGCCTATATTTACTAGGGGATTAGGGATATAAGATTTTTATTTTAAAAAATTGCACAATATTTTCAAAGATGTGTTTTATAGCATAGTCAAAAACATGCGTGAATGTTTAATATGATCTAATTAATATATATGTTGAAGCTTCGAGCTTTAGTTCACTTAGGCAACTGTATGGTTAAAATCCAATATAACTATCAGTTGTCTGTGTGGAATATCCAATCAACAATTTTATTTGTTGCATTTGTGCAATCCATGACGTAATAGTACCTTCTACGTGCGGAAAACGCTAAATGTAATCGTCTTAATAAAAATACCCGTGTTTATAATTCAAAGAATGAGTTCAACAGGCAGAGCACTTGTGTATTTATATCTTTATAAATGAAGACCCCTGATTTTTTTATTTACATTTAACCAAGCTTCAAAAGGTTGTTTTGCTATGATCCTTAGTTAAAAATCGAAAATCTTTTTCTGTTAATCAACCCACAGGTTGTGTCCGACTTAACACTTAGTAAATTTAAAATGAGACACGTATATTTGCGCAATCATAGCAATCAAAAATATAAAATCTCTTTCAACAATTACGCGTATATATGTACGTAATATGTCTAATCCAATAACCTTACTTGAAGTATCGACGACAGATCAGTTTCAGTCTCAGCTAATAAACGTAAATAAATGTATTTTATCAACCGTTTGTTAGTAAGCGATTAACCAAATTTCCGGCAGATTCCGTTGATTCCGTTGATTCCGTTGATTCCGTTAAATAGAGATGCCGTTTTTGGCCGGCTCCAACAGGAGTGGGTTAATGACTATAAATGCAACTTACTATTTTGAGGTACCAGTAATTAATTATGGCTTTGTTGGCATTAACTGGGGATGTGTAAGATAAGATTAGCTTGAAAAAAATAATTCATAGGAACATTAAATTATAGAAAGTAAAAAAATAATTTACTACTTTATACCTCATCATTGTTCACACCATCTTCACTACTTATTGCTAAATTGAAGTAGATTAAATTATAATCATTAATAACTGAATTCCTGTAAATGGTGTTACTGTCAAAAACAAATAAATTATGCTGCAATATAGCATGGTTAGTCATCTAAGGCCACTAATCTGGCAAAAGTTGTTTCCAGTGCAAAGTTGCAAATAAACTATGGTGATTATAATAAAACGTTTGTGGATACAACCATGTAAAATATATTTATTCTGCATGAGTTTTTGTCCTGTGTTGCTCAGGACACCATCAGAGCAATCTGATGATTTCGTTCAACACAGGACGAAAGCTCATCAGAATAAATATATTTTGCATGGTTGTATCCACAAACGTCTCATTATAAGACTTATATACATTCTTCACCATGCATATAGCAGTTATAAAACTACTAAACTATAGTGAATTAGTATTTTGTAGAACAACTTTTCTAGCCATTGAGTAATTGTGCAATCAGTATAAAATACACATTCAATCAGTTCTCTATTACAGAATCATCCTCAGAGAAACATGAAGAATAATCACATGATATTCTGACACTGGTAAGTGAATGCGAAAAATGTGTTGACTCGAGCGGGATTTGAACTTGCACCTTCAGGATACTGGTCTGCTGCTCTGCCTGTTGAGCTATCAAGCCCACAGGGATTGGAGTGAGGATGACGATTCTGTAGTAGAATTGGATAAAACTTGCCTCTAATTCCGGTGGACCTGATAGATAGCTCAACATGTTCATGTGCACTGAGAAGTCCGATTACCGAAAACCTGCACTTTGATTTGTTCATAATTCGACTAGCTGCACTCATCTTGGTTTATACCAAAAAACTTCAGTCTGATATTTTATGTAATATACAGAACGAACATGCCTCCTGTAATGTTGAGTTATATTTAGTAACCAATCAGAATGGACCAGATGGCGGGAAAAGGACACATGTTAGTGCCAAGCGTGGGAGTAAGAAGGCAAACGTAGAGTACTGTGATTTAGTTTATATATTGTGAATAAGTAATAAAGAATTAGAACATTATATTTGGCGACGAGGATAAAACAAATTCCGCAAATGGCAAGCCATCTTCTTCAAGCGCCTCCGATTTCGCCATTTGACATAGACGACCCAAATAATATAGGAACTCGCTGGGACATGTGGAAGAAACGATTGGAAGTATACATAACCGCTACGGGTCTTGAAGAGGACAAAAAAAAAGGTGCATTATCACTATTCTGTGCTGGAGAATCTGTTCATCAACTATTTGAAAACCTCCCTAATGCTGGAGATGCAAAAGATTACAAAGATACCTTACAACTTCTCACCGACCATTTCTCGCCAAAGAAGAACCGCACATTTGAAATATACCAATTCCGACAAGCTCAACAACTGGATGGCGAAAGCGTCGATCAGTTTTACATTCGTGTACGCCAGCTAGCCTCCACTTGTCAGTTCACCGATACCGACAACGAGATCCGCACTCAGATAATTCAACGATGTCTGTGAACAAAACTACGCGAAGCTGCCTTACGAGATGACGCCATAACTCTAACTAAACTACTTGACCATGGTCGTGCCCTTGAAAACTCTACGAAACAAGCGTCCGATATGGAAAAAGTCGTCGCAACCCAAAGCAACGAATTTTCTGCTTTTGCAATAAACGATGGTAGACCGAATGAACGTCGTGATAAAAGCCCTTACAGAACAACAACATACCGAAATAAAGGTCATCAGTCAACAGATCGCAACTCACCGAGAAAACCTTGCGTATTTTCACATGGAAACAACAGTGATCGTCGCACTATTAACCAACGCCAATCCGCATCGAAATGTTATAATTGTGGCAATTCGTGGCCACACGTAGATAGTCCATGCCCAGCCAGAGGAAAATCTTGTCGAAACTGCGATCGTCTGGGACATTTCGCCAAGGTATGTCGCTCAGCAACAACGATGCCTACTACCCATCCAACTCACCCTTCTATTTCCACCAAAGATTCTTCTACCAAACAGAAGATGAATATGCTGATGAAAGAAATCATGCCAAGTCACGCAATTTCACTGTTGGAGACCTTGTACTGCCCAAACAACAGAAAAAGAATAAATTCTCCACTCCCTTTCAGCCTCAGCCATTCAGAGTCATTGAAGTAAAAGGGTCCATGATTACTGCAACGTCAAAGGGAACAAAGATTACCCGTAATTCCTCCTGTTTCAAGCCGTTACCTCCATATATTGATCTGTCCATACCTGTACCACAAATGCATACAGAAGAAGAAAGAGGGGAAGAAAATAATCTAAATCCTAGTTCCAGATCTGAGCTATTAAACAATGATGAAAATCGTAGATATCCTATCAGATGCAGTCGGAATACAAGACCAGACTACTACAAGGCGTGAACTGTTTATGTACTATGATTTGTATATAATTCCCATGTACATTTACTTCCATTGAACCATTAACTAATGAAGTTTAAATTATAGTTATTCCTTCATTCATTAAGGATGGAAGGGATGTAATGTTGAGTTATATTTAGCAACCAATCAGAATGGACCAGATGGCGGGAAAAAGGACACATGTTAGTGCCAAGCGTGGGAGTAAGAAGGCAAACGTAGAGTACTGTGATTTAGTTTATATATTGTGAATAAGTAATAAAGAATTAGAACATTATACCTCCCCCTAAGAAATGTTGTTACAAAACTGTTGCAAGATATTATAATTCCGTTGTGACGTGTGATGTTTAATGTTACGATATGGTAATGTTGCGAAACGCTTTACGCTATGCTTCTAAAGGCACAAGTTATGTTACAATTTTTTTGCTTTTAAAAATTCGCTATGGAATCACATTTTTATGCAATCACGTTTTTAACCACATTTTTAACATTTTAATCTTAAACATTGTAATAGCAAGATGCCTGGGTCAGTCGTTGGACTCGGGCTACGTACTGGCAAGTGCAACGGAGCCTGACTCAAAGGGTGAATGTGGTACATACTTCACACAGGTGAACCTACTTACGATCAAGAGAGTTGTCAGCCACATCACCATTACGGCTGTTTTCCATTACGTCCGCTTTGCGCGGGCGGAGCGTGCATTGTTCTGTTCGCTTTAGGAGTTGAAAATTTTCAAAATTTCAAAGTCCGCTCCGCCCGCATTGGCAAAGCGAACGTATTTGATTAAAGTACAACTACTTCGAATAATTATTATGGGACAGTGAACTCGGGTGGAGAATAATAATGTGCCGCCCTAGCGTTCATTTGAATAGCGTTCACAGATGACGTCGAATTCATGTTTGTCTGAGTTTATAATTTATTCTTGCATTTCCAACAAAAAAAAAAAGTTCATTAGAAACAAAGTTTGTCTTTGTTTGTCTGAGTTTTGGTCTATAAATAGTAACTGTGCGCTTCGCTATTGTAAATAGCGAATACTTAGTGTGAACAGACTCGGCACGAAACGGCAAACAATTACGCCGTATGATACAACCAATCACCGCGCTCTATTCTATTAATTTTACTTCCGAAACGATTGCGATCTCCGTTCACACTGGAGCTGAAATTGACAGCCGGGCTTGTAGCAGGAGATGGTTTGAAACAATCAGGAACGATATGGCGACCTCACAAATCGAAACCAAAAGTCAACGGAAGGAGAGAGAAGCTGAACTCGAAGTCGAAAGACCTGCATCTGACGTATTTGATACAAGACCGCCGGAAACGGTCGAAACCGGAGATAGGGTAGCTTTGATTGCTGAAACATTGAATGAAGTGCAAAGGTTTTTGCATGACACCGAGCGAGCTCAAAGAACTATGAGAGAAGAAATTGCTAAGGCGGCTGAAGGAAACCAAGTTCTTTTAGAGCGCTTGAATGAAACCGAGCTTAAGTGGAAGGAAGAACAATTAAGACTGTTGGACTTCGAAACCCGGTTGTTAATTGTCGAGGAGAAATTGATTTCCAACGGGTGCCTGAGAACTATTAGCCATCATGTCGAAAACGTGTATCGGAGCCGCGCGACAAGAGTACAGACCTTGCAGAGGCATTTACTAAACTGTTGACCGCCATTGAAAGGCTTGACAGTCGAACGGAGCTGATGGAGACAGATTTGCAATTCCAAGTAGTATCAACCAAGTTCCACTGGGCGAGGTAACGCGCAGTCAACCCTCAAGTTCGTAAACGACGACAGAAAGAGATACGAATACGTTGCAGAGCCAGAGCTTCACTCGCCAGAGTCAAAACCAGTTGGTGAAAAGAAGGGGCCAGCTAGAAAGCCAGTACAACACCCACCCATCTTTGATGGAAAGTCTTCTTGGGAAGCATTTCTGGCCCAATTCGATATCGCGGTGCGCATGAATGGGTGGAACGACGGTTGAAAAGGCTTCGTTTCTGGCCACATCGCTGCAGGGCACTGCAACACTGATTTTGAGCACCCCAAGGGGACAAATGGCTAGATCCTAGGTCTGACGTCACCGCTCAATGTGCTCCAGAACGCCTAGCAGATTTCAGTATTTTGAAGAATGGACAAGGTTAAAACGCAAATTGTTTACGCTTACTGCATACTGCGATTTTCAGTTGAGCTTAGAGATTGGAAGTGTTATTGAAAAGTTTTATCGTTTCGCAATTTCACAAGTTCCCACAGGAAAGTTGAATGTTTGAGCATTTTGACCAATAGAAATTAAGGCGCTGCCCAAACTTTTAAAATTTGCCCTTGACAACATCATAAATTGCCCTTAGTAACGTATGCGTTTCAATGTTTAAACTTTTCAATAAAACTTTCCGAATCTAACCTTCAGTAGGAAAGAAAGAGTAATTTTCAAGATGGCAGTATTTACACTTGATGGTTAAAACACAAATTGTTTTCGCTTGACATACCTTCAATAGGAAAGAAATAGTAAACCATATGCAAGTCTTAAACATGCACGTTTCAATAACTAAGAAATTCTAAAAATAGGGGCTTTAATTAACGGGCCGATAAGTCGGTATATTCGTTTCTTCTAAGTCCAGCAGTTCACCTAAAGTTAAATGAGTTCATCACCTATCAATATTTTCTGTACTTCGTAAAACATTCGTTGTAATAACTTACCAATGTTAACGATTCAATTTTAAATATCGATCCACGACATTACACAATGCGAAATACAACAATTAAAGTCACAACATTCTGCAAACACGGAATTATCGATTAAGACACAGCGTCATTAATACTCAAATACAAGTCAAGTGGTGTAAATATCAAATAATAAGTTTGATTTAATCACAGATCGAGGTCAAGCAGGTTCTTATTAGGTTGGAATAAATAATAAAACAAATCAAAATTACTCACCTGGTTTGGTAGCCGTTGTGAAAATACTTCTTTTATTTTACGAGCAGGATGGGGCCTGGTGACCACCAGCATTCCTTTGACAAAATATACGAAAGAACGCACGCCCTTCAACTTTTTTAAGCGAAGTTTTGTCTCAACAATTTCCGCGTTAGGATTTTGGCCGTCGTTAGTCGTTACATAAGGAACAATATCACAATTATCACCAGGTGAGCGTGATTTTGGTATAGTGTTTTGTCACAAAGTTTTGACGATTGATGCAACTTATAGCCATTTGAAACGTCGTGGTTCTGCCGTGTCAATTATTAAAATGCCGTGAGTAGTAACACCCCCAACTCTGGCGGCGGAAGTAATTAGTATGCAAATGGCCATCTAACCCTAATCTCATTAGTATTATTTTATAGCGGCGCGTTACGTCATTAGCGCCAAACCCTAGCTGTTACTCAACCCCCTGGTTTTCACTACGTCATACAGACTTATTATTTATGCATCGTCATCGTTAGCTTTCATCCAACCCCTGGTTTTCATACGTCATAACCGATAGCTCTCATTGATTTCCGAAGTAATGTCATTATCAAAAGGTATTCGACTTATATTCCTTATAAGTAATAGTAATTACCTTTTCATTTATACATTTTACCCTACTGACAGTCAACACTTGTGCGACCAGTAGACGTACAGAGCATGCGTACAGTAAACTTTAACAAAATAGACGTTTTTTACAAGGAATTAAAGAGAAATTGATAGAGACACTTTATATTTTTATTATTATTTTTTTATTTTATATTTTAGATGAGGAATCACTTCGAGAAGTCGTGAAAAGAACGATTTTAAGTGTTGAAATATAAAGGCAAAGCGATTTATTACTTTGAAAGCGTTTGCTACGCTTTCTGTTACTAAGTGTGACATTTGCATATTTATCCTCAGTGCACGTGCAGGAGACAAAAGAGAAACTCATTAGGGGTCATTAACAGGATTAAGCGCTTGGGCAAGTATAGTCGAGAAGGTCATTAACAGTGTTACCATAGAGAAACCGCGTCGCGTCCTTCATTCGTCTCAGGCTCCTTTGGGACCCTCTACTCTTACTCAACCCCCCGTGTAAATACGTCACAACCGATAGCTCTCCGACTAATTCCCAAAGATCGTCATTATCAAAAGATGCTATATATATATATAAAACACAGACATGCGTACATGTAATACAGAATTTAAAATATTTTTATTGAGAAATATATCTTTACACAAAAAACTCTTGATTATTTAGTGATCTATCGGTAACACTAGCATATGGGCATACAGTACATCTTATAATCCGAAGGCATGGATCACGAGCCTTGAATTCTGTACCACAAACATTACATATCAGACTTCGATTAAACGCATTTGTTAAAATATTTCCACAAACACTTAGGACACTCAATTACATGTGTAAAATTAACAGGATTCTGACAACGTTCGCAATCAACAGGTTCGTCAATTATATCTCTTTTTTTCTCATAAAACTACTTAGACACTGACTGTCAAATAGAGATGTTGATCAAAAAGCACAAACCGTTTCTTGAACTTTTATGTACACGTGAACCTATTCAACAACGAGCTCTGTTGGAGACTGCTAGCCCTGAGCAAATTAGATGCATTTGTGATTGTATGTTGAACGTTTCGTCAATGCAATATCAATTATCACCTGCTTTGCTTGAAGACGTTAGGCCTTATAGCGACGACATATCAACTTTGGCTAGTCCCCGAAGTAGTTTTATGAGAAAAAAGAGATACTGGTTAAAAAAGGTGAAGGATTTCTTGATATCCTACTTGGTCCAGTTTTAGAAGGACTCGCAGAACTAAAATAAAAAGAACGATATTTTTTAAAGACCATCATTTGAACCCTGAACACTATGGGAGAAAGGTTACATGACGATTTTCGTGTTAAAGAAATACTGTCACACTTTGACTACGCAGTCGTATGAAGCGAAAGCGTCCTCTTTGCTGAATAGTTTACTCGCATCCTATGTCAACTTAACATGGAATCCCAAAGGAGAAATTGTGTATCAAGGAAGAAACTATACCAAACACAAAAATAGCCGAATTGGTAGAATACTGTGTATCACCTTACTTCTCAGGAGTTCCCGAACCAGCTGGTCTAAACGTACTTGTAAAAGGACCCGCCGACATTAACATTACCAAAAACCTTATCGAAAATGTTCGAGTGCTAATAATGTTGGCGCAGGCAGAAGAAGAAACAGAATCAGAGAGCGAAAACGAAGAAACTTCCTCCGAAGAAGATTCAGAAAACGATAAGGATTACACCGAAATAGAATCAGAAAATTCTATAATTGACGAACCTGTTGATTGCGAACGTTGTCAGAATCCTGTTAATTTTACACATGTAATTGAGTGTCCTAAGTGTTTGTGGAAATATTTTAACAAATGCGTTAATCGAAATCTGATATGTAATGTTTGTGGTACAGAATTCAAGGCTCATGATCCATGCCTTCGGATTATAAGATGTACTGTATGCCCATATGCTAGTGTTACCGATAGGATCACTAAATAATCAAGAGTTTTTTGTGTAAAGATATATTTCTCAATAAAATATTTTAAATTCTGTATTACATGTACGCATGTCTGTGTTTTATATATATATATAGCATCTTTTGATAATGACGATCTTTGGGAATTAGTCGGAGAGCTATCGGTTGTGACGTATTACACGGGGGGTTGAGTAAGAGTAGAGAGGTCCCAAAGGAGCCTGAGACGAATGAAGGACGCGACGCGGTTTCTCTATGGTAAACACTGTTAATGACCTTCTCGACTATACTTGCCCAAGCGCTTAATCCTGTTAATGACCCCTAATGAGTTTCTCTTTTGTCTCCTGCACGTGCACTGAGGATAAATATGCAAATGTCACACTTAGTAACAGAAAGCGTAGCAACGCTTTCAAAGTAATAAATCGCTTTGCCTTTATATTTCAACACTTAAAATCGTTCTTTTCAGGACTTCTCGAAGTGATTCCTCATCTAAAATATAAAATAAAAAAATAATAATAAAAATATAAAGTGTCTCTATCAATTTCTCTTTAATTCCTTGTAAAAAACGTCTATTTTGTTTAAAGTTTACTGTACGCATGATCTGTACGTCTACTGGTCCCACAAGTGTTGACTGTCAGTAGGGTAAAATGTATAAATGAAAAGGTAATTACTATTACTTATAAGGAATATAAGTCGAATACCTTTTGATATACAATACAAAGGAGCCTGAGACGAATGAAGGACGCGACGCGGTTTCTCTATGGTAACACTGTTAATGACCTTCTCGACTATACTTGCCCAAGCGCTTAATCCTTTTAATGACCCCTAATGAGTTTCTCTTTTGTCTCCTGCGCGTGCACTGAGGATAAATATGCAAATATCACTTAGTAACAGAAAGCGTAGCAACGCTTTCAAAGTAATAAATCGCTTTGCCTTTATATTTCAACACTTAAAATCGTTCTTTTCACGACTTCTCGAAGTGATTCCTCATCTAAAAATATATCTTAAATTCTTCTTACGATATCTTGACTTGCTTTATAAACGAGGGTTTTGTTAGCAATGATTCTAGGATTTCTTACTCTGTTTGAATATTTAGGTTCAAACCTTAATATAATATTCATGATATGTTATTAAGTAGAACTACCTCAAGTTATCTCTGGCCAATTCAGACATTTAGATTGCCGCAAACTCTCTCTCTTCCTCCGCATGAGGTTTCAGATAAAAAATATAAAGTGTCTATCAATTTCTCTTTAATTCCTTGTAAAACAACGTCTATTTTGTTAAAGTTTACTGTACGCATGCTCTGTACGTCTACTGGTCCCACAAGTGTTGACTGTCAGTAGGGTAAAATGTATAAATGAAAAGGTAATTACTATTACTTATAAGGAATATAAGTCGAATACCTTTTAGATAATGACATTACTTCGGAAATCAATCGGAGAGCTATCGGTTATGACGTAGTGAAAACCAGGGGTTTGGATGAAAGTAACGATGACGATTGCATAAATAATAAGTCTGTATGACGTAGTGAAATCCAGGGGGGTTGAGTAACAGGTAGGGTTTGGCGCTAATGACGTAACGCGCTGCTATAAAATGAATACTAATGAGATTAGGGTTAGATGGCCGTTTGCAGAGGGGGGTATTACTACTGCCGTGGCCGGGGAGTGCCAGAAAACTGCCCCGGCCTGAGGTTTTGTGTGTATAAATAGAAAACATTTTCCGTGTTTTCCAAAGAGTTATAGGAACAGAAGGGGGAGTTTGGTCGAAGAACGAGAAATTAGAGAGGTAAATGGCGTTTGGAACACTGTTTCGAAACTTCCCAAACCTGATGTTTTATATATTGATACTGCATGCCCGGCAGCCTGGCATGATGTCTGTCATGATATATATGTATCCTATATGTGGAATGTTTGAGCACTCTGGCCCTATGCGAACTTCACGCTATCTGAATGTACTTCACCGGTGCTGTCCCACATGCGGTTGTCACCGACGATCGCATGTGGTATAAGTAATTGATGAAATTCATTTCAGATTGTTTCAAGCTTCACTGATGAGCTGTAGTACAAGCGAAATCACCGTGTCTGTAGATTGAACTAATGTACGCTCTGTTCACTTCGGGCGTGTTGTTGAGGTGGAGCACTCTGAGAAGTTTGCTGTGCTGGTACCTATTATCGATAATGCAACGCTCACTACCCTTGTGGATGTGTGAGCACTCTGGGCCAATTGCGCAACTTCACGCTATCTGAATGTACTTCACCGATGCTGTCCCACATGCTGTTGTCACCGACGATCGCATGTGTATAAGTAATTGATGATAATTCATTCAGATATGTTCCAAGCTACACTGATGTAGCTGTAGTACAGCGAAAAACACCGTGTCTGTAGATTGAACTATGTTACGCTTCCTTCACTTCGGTGTTGTTGGGCACTCTGTGAAGTTGCTTTTGTGAGGTACCTATTAGCGATAATGCAACGCTCAGACCCTTGTGGATGTTTGAGCACTCTGGGCCCATGCGCACTTCACGCTATCTGAATGTACTTCACCGATGGGGGGTTGGGTTTCTGCCCCACATGCGGTTGTCACCGACGATCGCATGTGTGTACATTAATTGAAGAAATTCATTCAGATTGTTCCAACCTACACTGATGAGCTGTAGTACTCAGCGAAACACGGTGTCTGTATGGTATTGAACTATGTTCGCTCCTTCACTTCGGTGTTGTTGAGCACTCTGTGAAGTTGCTGTGGGTACCTTTTAGCGAAAATTGCAACGCTCACTACCTCTTGTGGATGTTTGAAGCACTCTGGGCCGATGCGCACTTCACGCTATCCTGAGTGTAATTCACCGATGCGGTTCCACATGCGGTTGTCACCGACGGATCGCATGTGTGTGAAGTAATTGATGAAATTCCATTTCAGGATTGTTCCAAAACGTACACTGATGAGCTGTAGTACAGAGAAACACCGTGTCGTTGTAGATTGAAACTATGTATATATATATTTATATATTTCAAACAAACAAAAGTGTTGTGTGCGGAATGTTAAAAAATTGCTCAAGTTACCGTAAAGCTAGAGCTGTATAAGTGGGCCTTTCGTCTCAAATGTTGATGGTCGCTACTGTCAGTTTATGGGCTGGGCGATCTTCAGGCGGCTCTGAAGATCGGCCTGCGGTTGTGATGAAACTGACAGCAGCGACTGTTCTGATCCTTCGGGACAGGGTGCCCTTCTCCAGCAGTTTAACCAGCGATAAATGAAAAAAAGGGTTTTAATTCGATTTATTGAAGTGGTAAAAAGATGGTGCTGACTTAAGTCTAGCAAAGGTAGTGAACAGCAGACATGAAAATGACAAGAAAAAGTACCCCATGGCTGAATTAAAGAACCAATGAAAACCGCCAAATTAACAAAACGGCGGGAACAAAAAACACATACAGGCCAATTTAGATCTTAATATCGTAAGCGGCCACGATGGCCAGACACACTCCTCGCCTGGTATGAATAATACCACTCTCTGTAATGTACTGAGTAAATATATTCAACAGTCAGTTAAGTTCGTCTACTGTCTTAAGCAAAATAAACTTCTGTGACTGGTCTGATGTATGGTTGCTTCGTCCCGTCTTTCGACAGTCACCAACTCCACCTTTCGAACTTTTTTGTGTTTCCTTAGGTATGGCTTTGGTAACCCGAGCAAGAAGGCCACTGCTTTCTTGCCACGTCTTTACGACGAAGTAGGTCCAGGTCACCCTCTTTTAGATGTGGCAATTCAATCTCCTACATTTTCTTATGGGCTGAAGAATGGGTTAGATAGAAACTCTTTCCTCAATCGGGACCAAAAGAGGTTGGCTATAGGTTATTGTACTTGTCGCCATTGTTTGGCGTTGTTAGATGCTGTTTGACTGAATACCACTGGGCGTTGTGGTAAGTGTTGCTGATTTCTGGGTTAGTTGGGTGGATGGGAGTAGGGATTTCCGGCATAGATGGATCGTTGGAAACTGGCACCAGAGGTCTGTTGTTGACTATGGCTGTGACTTCCGCCCATGAGAGGGTTGGAAAGGACCATCGTGGGTATGTTGTCTGTGTCCAAGATCCGTGGGAGCATTGAGTCTAATATCATTCCTGTGAGATTTCCAATCATTTGCTCCTTTACCCCGCCTGGGTGAGATGCGTGTGTTGATCCTGTGGAGGGTTGTGAAAATCCATTCACTGCCTTCGTTATTGATGGGTAGGGTTCGATTGTCCTTTGTGTTCATCTCTTTGAGAGCCGCGGCTAGTTCAGTTGCGTCCCCCTACAAATTTTGTCCCACATTCGGAACGAAGTTGTGCAACTGATCCCCTTATCACCTAGGAATCTAGCGTAAAGCGCTAATGAAGCTTGAGGTGTCTAAGGACTCGATTAGCTCCAATGTGGATTGCTCTGATAGTCAAGCAGGTGAAGATTTACTGCCCAGCGTTTATTGCAAGCAGCCCTTCCTCTGGTTGCGTCGATAGTCATTACTTGCCACGGCCCAAAAACGTCAAGGCCAACGTAGTTTGTGAACGGCGGAACTGGAGTAAGGCATTGAGCTGGAAGGTCGGCCCTTTTTTGGTGTTGCGCATTTCCCCTCAAGGGCTTCTGTGCATTTTTAACTTCGGTGGATGACTTTGCTCACGCGCCGGTTTACCTAAACTGATCCGGTAGCCTTTTGCTCTCACTATACCGTGCGTGAAGTGACACCCTTGATGCTTGACTTCGTTGTGGAGATGCTCA
>JAWNZC010000111.1:600000-893919 GCA_035771165.1 Paragorgia papillata | reverse complement strand
CAAACATCATTTTCACCGATAATTTGGCTTTTGGAGCCTTATTTCAGATAAAAACTTTTTTTCCACTCAGAATGGCGAGATATAAGCGTTTTTTTTCATTATTTTTGAACGTGGCAAAAACTACCAAAAATCGAAATGTTCTAGGGAATCATTCCCAAATTGTGTGTCTTCCTGTGTTTTGCTAGTTTCTGGTCAGAAACAAACATTCATTTTCACCGATAATTTGGCTTTTGGTGCCTTTATTTCCAGAAAAAAAACACTTTTTCCACTCAGAATCGGCGTAGATAAGCCGATTTTTCATCATTTTTGAAAGGTGTGGCATAACTGGCCAAAAAAAAATACGAAAAGTTAAGGGATTATGCTAGGGGAATCATTCCAAATGTTGGCTTGTTTTCTGCTTGTTTCTGGTCAGAAACATCATTTTCACCGATAATTTGGCATTTTGGAGCCTTATTTTCTAGCGGCCCTAAAAAAAACTTTTTTCCACTCTAGCAATGGCGAGATAAGCGTTTTTAATCATCATTTTGAACGTGGCAAAACTACCAAAAATTCGTTCGAAAAGTTAAGGGAATCATTTCACGAAATGTGTTGTTTTGCTAGTTTCTGGTCAGAAAACTATTCATTTTCACCGATAATTTGGCATTTTGAGCCTTATTTCAGAAAAAAAAAAAAACTTTTTCTCCACTCAGAATTGGCGAGATAAGCGGGTTTGCATCATCTTTGGAACGTGGACAAAACATGCCAAAATCGAAAAATGGTTAAGGGAATTCATGACAAATGTGTTTATTTGTTTTGCTAGTTTTCCTGGTCAGAAAAACATATTTTTCAACCGATAATTTGGCATTTGCAGCATTATTTCAGAAGGAAAAAAAACTTTTTTTTTCCAATCAGAATGGCGAGATAAGCCTTTTTTCTTCATTTTGAACGTGGCAAAAACTGCCAAACAAAAATTCGAAAAGTTTAAGGGATCTTGGCGTATATTCACCAAAGGTGTTTGTTTTGCTAGTTTCTGGTCAGAAACTTCATTTTTCACCGTGAATTTCGGCATTTGGTGCCTTATTTCAGATAAATTCTTTTTCCGACTCAGTATGGCTGAGTTAAGCAGTTTTTTACATCATTTTTGAACGTGGCAAAACTGCCAAAAGATCGACTAAAGTTATGGGAATCATTCACAAATAGTGTTGTTTTTGCTAGTTTCTGGTCACAATACATCTTTTTCACCGATTAATTTTGGCATTTGGAGCCTTATTTCAGCCTTTTATTAAAAACTTTTTTTACGACTCGGAATGGCGAGTTAATGCCTTTGTTACATTCATTTTGATGTGGCAAAACTGCCAAAATCGAAAAAGGTAAGGACGTGCGAGCTTCGTAGGTAATCATTCCAAATGTGTATGTTTGGCTAGTTTCTTGGTCTTTGTAAGAAACATCATTTTCACCGATTAATTTGGATATTTGGAGCCCTCTTATTTCAGATAAAAAAACTTTTTTTCCACTCACATAATGGCGAGATAAGCTTCTTTTTCCACACATTTTGAACGTGGCAAAACTGCCAAAATCGAAAAAAGTTAAGGACATCATTTCCAATGTGTTGTTTTGCTAGTTTCTGGTCAGTAAGATACAGCACCTTTTCACGGATAATTTGGCATTTGGTGCCTTATTTCAGAATTTATGGGGGGTGTAACGAGGAAAAAAAAACATTTTTTCCACTCTGAATGGCGAGATAAGCTGGTTTTTCATCATTTTTGATCGTGGCAACAATACTGCGTAAATAGAAAAGTTCCCCGAGTCCCTCCAAATGTGTTGTTTTGCTAGTTTCTGGTCAGAAACATCATTTTCACCGATAATTTGGCATTTGGAGCCTTATTTCAGAAAAAAAACTTTTTTCGACTCAGAATGGCGAGATAAAAATTTTGGATCATTTTGAACGTGGCAAAACTGCCAAAATCGATAAAGTTTTTAAGGGAATCATTCCAAATGTGTTTGTTTGCTAGTTTTGGGTGTCCACATAACATTCTTTTTTCACCGTTTATTTGGCATTTGGAGCCTTTATTTCAGCCCGCGATAATTTGGCCGCCATACTCCCCAGGACGCTCTAACAACTTTTTTCCACTCGGATTGGCGAGATAAGCCTTTTTCATCATTTTGAACGTGGCGAAACTGCCAAAATTCCGAAAAAGTTAGTTAAGGCCCAATCATTCCCAAATGTGTTGTTTTGCTAGTTTCTGGTCAAGAAAACCAATCATTTTCACCGATATATTAAGTTGGCAATTTTGGAGCCTTATTTCAGAAAAAAAAAAACATTTTTTTCCACTCAAGACTGGGCGTAGATAAGCGTTTTTTCATCATTTTGAATCCACCCCAGAGGCAAAATACTGCCAAAATCGAAGAGTTAAGGGAATCATTCCATATGGTGTTGTTTTGCTAGTTTTCTGCGTCAGAAGAAACATTCATTTTCACCGATATATTTATGCATTTGGAGCCGATTATTTTTGAGTTGTCAGATATTATTAAAAAAAACTTTTTTCATCACTCGGAATGGCGAGATAAGCCATGTTTTTTTTTCCAATCATTTTGAACGTGGGGCTAAAAAAACTGCCAAAATCGAAAAGTTAAAGGGAATCATTCAAAATTGTTTTGTGTCTTTTGCTTTGTTTATGGTCAGAAACCATCATTTTCTACCGATAATTTGGCATTTGGAGCCTTGCCTTATTTCAGAAAAAAAAAAAAAACAGAATGGCAACATAAGCGTTTTTCAAGATTTTGAAGATAAAAAACAACTATAAAAATAAAAAGAAATAAAAAAAAAATTAAAAAAAAAATAAAAAAAAGAACTGAAATAAAAATGGCGAAAAAAGCCTTTTTCATAATTTTGAACGTGGCATAACTGCCAAAATCGAAAAGTTAAGAGAATCATTCCAAATGTTTTGTTTTGATAGTTTCTGGTCAGAAACAACATTTTTCAGCAAAAAAAAATGAAGCCTTATTTCAGAAATAGACTTCTTTTCCACCTCCAGAAATGGCGAGATAAGGTTTTTTCATCATTTTGGATGCGTGGCCGAAATCCGCCAAATTCGAAATGTTGATTGTGTTTATATATGAGGTCTCGTGATAATATGAACTATGACGAATTAACATCCGCTGTCTGTCGTTTTAATTACGCCGTGCTAGCCTAATTAGTTTTTTTTTTTTTTTTTAAAATGCTTTTTTGTTTTTGTGTTGGCGGGAGATTTGTGCCTTCTGGAGGGGCTCGGTGTTTACGGGCGGTGGAGTCCCGAAACACGTGTGTGGCTAATGATCGGGCTGCCAATCGATCATGGGTCTGTGCCACCTTGTTCTGGAGACTTTTTTTTACAAGTTTTATAAGAGAGCGTTGAATTTATGTACTACATTATGTAAATTAAAAAATAATCGTATAGGAATAGCGCTGGAGAAAATTGTGTTTAATTATCTGTGGTAATCTTGAGATTAGCAAAAACATACGCCATGTCAATTTAGTTTTAGTTTCTCCGTATTGGTTTTTTTTTTACTTCCATCTTTGGTGCTACGATTGTTTCATTCTGCTTTTGACCTTATTCACGTGCGTGCGGATCTCCCCCCCCCACACATCCCGTTACCGAGCAACACACACCCGTCCCTCGCCTTCGCTGATATTTGTCGTTTTAAAAGCTCGCCTGCGTCGTTCATGGGTGCGTGTGCCACCCTCTGGAAGACTTTTACAAGGAAAAATTTTTTTTTAAAAGAGCTATTGAAATTCTGTACAACATATGTAAATTTTTTTTAAAAAAATTGCAATTAGAATAGCACATGAGAAAATTGGTCGTTTTTGATACTCTGCAATTCCAAGCCGGCCACCTGATGAAATATGACGGAGATATACAGCATGACTAACTTCGCTATTTAAGATGGCGATAATTGAATCGGCGGGATGATTCGAAAGGCCGAATCGAAGGCTGAGATATATGGAGTCAATGTCGGGGACAAAAATTAGTATACTTAACTTACGTGGCGTCAGTACTCTCGCTAGTCGTCGTTGGGTCGCCCGTACTTCGTGGCGTAATTAATACGTTTCGTGCGGCTTGACAACATGACCATTAAATCTCTTCTCACATGGCGTGCGTGTCGACATGGCCGTAAACTCCTTTTTCGTGGCACCGTCGATTGGCTCTCTTCGTCTTGCCCCTGATTCGTTGGCATCATTATTCTGCTTCGTGGGCGTCGTGTTTGTCTTCGTTCGTGATTTCTTCACGTTGCGGGGCGGCATGTGCCAATAAACATAGTCACAGCGCCGGCAGCACATATCACAAATTTTAACATTTACATGGTTTTCTTGGTTTTTTACTATCCAAGTTCCTAGTATCCCATGGGGATAAACACGCAAAATGTCCTTTAGTTCTGCATAGTTTGCCTTTTGATAATGTCAAAAATTTTCTACTTTCAACAATTGCTGAGTTAATCCGTTGTCTGGAAATTGTTAACAGTGAGCAATGTCAGGAAACGTGTTCGAATCTTTGCCTTTTTAAACTGGATCAAGTTTATTCGTGTTTCTCTGCAAGGCCAGACGTTGTGGAGCGACCATAATAGTTTGGGACGATATTATTGATCGTCTTACTGATGCATAACCAGTACTCGGTGGGGAATAGATGAACACGAAACAGTGAAAGGCCCGACCAAAACTCATACACAGTGGCAATATAGGCAGACCGAAGTTTGGAAATTCCTTTGGTGTAATCTTTAAAACTTTACTTGGAGTATGGATTCTCTCTCGAACAAATATCGCTGAAATGATTGGGGTATGTCGCCGAAAGACTGTGAGTTGGTCGTATTGACGAATTTAAACTTGAGGGAAGAAGTGCCAAAAGTATACGGATATTTCAGCAGATGACTCACTTGATTCCTTAGTGAAATTCCTATTGCATGTTTTTCCAAAAAACTGGGGAATACGTAGAATGAAAGGTCTTTTGCTTTTGCTTCAAGGTGTTTCGGGTACAATGGGATCGTGTAAGTCAGACCCTTTGGAGAACTGACCCTGCTGGTATAAATATTGCGATCTATTTCACAGAATAAAACATAGTAAGTAGACGCCACTATTTTCAGTTCCTGGCCACCAGGGCTCTTTATGAATTCTAGATGGCCATCACAAACTTATAAGGTGTGGGGGATTGTTACTCATGGTTGTGTAGATGGGTTATTCTCGGAGAATTATGTTTCTGGTGATGCAGCTAATAATAACAAGGCATCCACAGTCCTAAAGTCTATTTCAAGAAGCTTGTGACCACTTTTGGCCTTCCTTCTAGAGTCCGAGGAGGATCATGGTACAGAAAACGTACATGTGGCTACCTACATGTTCTCACACCCAGACCAGAGAGGACCTAGGGGAGGAGGAAGCTTTTATTGCAGGTCAAAAGGTTTGGCCACAACCAAAGAATTGTAAGGTTCTGGCGAGACCTTTTTTCATGGATGTATTTTTATTTGTTTTACTCACATCTTTTGGTACCTTGAAGGGACATAAGATATGGCTTGACCTGAGTGAGTGATATGAGTTGCATCTATTTTGGTCTGCATTACATCTTCGATACCCAGGAATAAATCAAAAAAGTTGAGACTCTTTGCAAATGGATATGATATATCACCCCCTGCGGTCCAGAGTCAAATATGACCCCTGGTTGCAATTGTGGGATCTATGGTCTGAGTACTAGTAACACTGGATGAATGATACAGATGACAATATTAGATCATTATGGTATTGATTTTTGATGGGCCACTTCCCTCTGAGGGAATATGGTGGGAAAATACCGTGGAATGAATCAATCAGGTTTGATGTGCCTGAAATTTTTTGCCCTTATCAATGTGAAGCTTTGGATATTATGCAAAGAGAATTAGATCCTCTTGATCACTCCTACCTTGTTATGGTATAGACCTTTATCTAAAAAGCAATAGAAAACTGTCCAAAGATTACAGTAACATTTGTTTCTATGGTAGTTAATCATCTCTGAACAACATACTATTTTCACCGTTAATTTGGCATTTGGAGCCTTAATTTCAGAAAAAAACTTTTGTTCCACTCAGTAATGGCGTGAGATTAAGGCGTTTTTTCAATTCATTTTGAACGTGGCAAAAAACTGCCAAAATCGGAAAAGGTAAGGGAAATCATTCCTAAATGTGTTGTTTTGCTAGTTTCTGGTCAGAATACATCATTTTTCACCGATAATTTGGCATTTGCAGCCTTTATTTCAGAAAAAAACTTTTTTTCACTCTGAATGGGCGAGATAAGGCCTTTTTCATCATTTTGAACGTGGCAAACACTGACCAAAATCGATAAGTTAAGGGATATTCATTCCAAATGTGATTGTTTTGCTAGTTTCTGGTCAGAAACATCTATTTTCACCGAGAATTTGGCATTTGGAAGCCTTATTTCAGATAAAAACACTTTTTCCACTCATGGAATGGCGAGATAAGCGTTTGTCATCATTTTGAACGTGGCAAAACTTGCCAAAAATCGAAAAGTTAAGGGAATCATTCACAAATGTGTTGTTTTGCTAGTTTCTGGTCACAAAACATCATTTTCACCCGATAATTTGGCATTTGGAGCCTTAATTTCAGCTAAAAACTTTTTTCACACTCGGAATGGCGTAGAATAAGCCTTTTTCATCATTTTGTAAACCGTGGCAAAACTGCCAAAATCGAAAAGTTAAGGAATCATTCCAAATGTGGTTGTTTTGCCCTAGTTTCTGGTCAGAAACATCATTTTCACAGGATAATTTTGGCATTTGGAGCCTTATTTCAGAAAAAAAACTTTTTTCCACTCACAATGGCGAGATAAGCCTTTTTCATCATTTTGAACGTTGGCAAAACTGCACAAAATCGAAAAGTTAAGGGAAGCATTCCAAATGTGTTGTTTTTGCTAGTTTTCTGGTCAGAAAAAATCATTTTTCACCGGATAATTTGGCATTTGTTTTAGAGCCTTATTTCAGAAAAAAAAAAACATTTTTTTCCACTCAGAATCGGCGAGGATAAGCGTGTTTTCATCATTTTGAAACGTGGCAAAACTGCCAAAATCGAATAAAGTTAAAGGGAAATTCATTTCCAAATGTGTTGTTTTGCTAGTTTCTGGTCACTAAACATCATTTTCACCTGATAATTTGGCATTTGGAGCCTTATTTCAGCTAAAAAACTCTTTTTCCACTCGGAATGGCTGAGATAAGCCTTTTTCATCATTTTGAACCGTGGCCAAAAAACTGCCAAAATCGAAAAGTTAAGGAAATCTATTCCAAATGTGTTGTTTTGCTTGGTTTCTGGTCAGAAACATCATTTTCAACCGATTAATTTGGCATTTGGTGCCTTATTTCAGAAAAAAACTTTTTTACCACTCAGAATGGCGAGATAAGCGTGTTTTCATCATTTTCGAACGTGGCAAAACTGCCAAAATTCGAAAAGTTAAGGGAATCATTCCAAATGTGTTTGTTTTGCTAGTTTCTGGTTCAGAAAACCATCAATTTTCACCGATAATTTGGCATTTTGGAGCCTTATTTCCAGATAAAAAACTTTTTTTTCCACTCACAAATGAGCGTGAGATAAGCCTTTTTCCATCATTTTGAAACGACCCCCCCCCCCACCCCCCCCCCCCCCCCCCCCCCCCCCCCAACACCCCCCACCCCAACCCCCCCCCCCCCCCCCCCCCCCCCCCCCCCCCCCCCCATGGCATAAACTGCCAAAATCGAAAAGTTAAGGGAATCATTCTTCAAATGTTTTGTTTTGCTAGTTTCTGGTCAGTAAACATCTATTTTCACCGATAATTTGGCATTTGGACGCCTTATTTCAGAAAAAAACTTTTTTCCACTCAGAATGGCGAGATAAGCGTTTTTCATCATTTTGAACGTGGCAAAACCGCCAAAATCGAAAAGTTGATTGTGTTTATATCTGAGATAATCTGAAATATGCAAAACAACCGCTGTCTGTCGTATTAATTACGCTCCTGCTTTGCTCCGCCGAATTTGTTTAAAGACTTGCCTGCAATCGCTCATGGGTCTGTGCCACTCTGGAGACTTATTACCAGATTAAAGAGTCTATGAAACTTCTGTTACATACATATGTACAAATTAAAAAAAATCGTATAGAATAGCGCCTCTGAGAAAATTGTGTTTATATCTGAGGTAATCTGAGATATGCAAAACAACGCCCGTCTATCGTATTAATTACGCCTTGCTGCAAATTTGTTTTAAAGGCTCGCCTTGCGTCGTTCATGGGTCTTGTGCCACTCTGGAGACTTACTTACCAGATGGGAAAGGAGCATGAAAATATCTGTACTAACATAATGTAATATTAGAATAGAATCGTATAGAATAGCGCCTGAGGAAAATTGTTTATATTCTGAGGTAATCTGAAATATGCAAAACAACCCCCGTTTTGTTCGTATTAATTACGCCGTGCTCGGATTGTTTAGTTTAAAGCTCGCCTGTCGTTCGTTCATTGGGTATGTGCCACTCTATGGGAGGACTTATGACCAGATTAAAGAGCATGGAAATTCTGTACATCAATATGTAAATTTAAAAACTAATTTGCATAGAATTAGGCTCACTATTGAGAAAATTGTGTTTATTGATAACTATGCGATAGCGCGGCCATCCTGATGATTTATGGTAGATAACTTCGCAATAAGATGCGGGATAATGTGAATCGACGGCCTGAATCGAAGTAAGGCCGAATCGCCAAGGCTGAATTTATGGAGTCATGTCGGGGGACAAAAATTAGATCCATAAACTTCGTGGCGTCAGTAGTCTCTGCTAGTCGTCGGGAGTCGCCCGTACTTCGTGGCGTAATTTTACGTTTCGTGGCGTCGTGACAACATGACCATTAATTCTCTTCTCCACATGGGCAGTGACTACATGGCCGTTAAACTCCTTTTCGTGGCGTCGCTTGGCTCTCTTCGTCGTGCCCCTGATTCGTGGCATCCTTTATTTCTATTCGTGGCGTCGTGTTTGTCTTCGTCGTGATTTCTTCGTTGCTCGGGCGTGTGCAATAAACATAGGTCAAGCAGGCGAGGCACATATACAATTTTTAACATTAACATGGGTTTTCATGGTTTTTACTATCCAAGTTCCAGTATTCCATGGATAAACACGCAAATTACTGTCCTTTTAGTTCTGCAAAGTCCTGCCTTTTGATAATGTCTAAAAATTTTCTACTTTCAACAATTGCTGAGTTTAATCGTTGTCTGGGAAAAATGTTAACGTGAGCAATGACAGGAACGTGGTTTCGATCATTGCCTTTACAAAACTGGATCAAGTTATTTCGTGTTTCTCTGCAATGCTCAGACGTTGTTGGGAGCGACATAATAGTTTGGGGACGATATTATTGATCTTCCTTACTGATGCTCACAGTACTCTGTGGGGAATGAGATTGAAACACGAAACAGGTGAAATGGCCGACCCAAAAAACTCATACACAGTGGCAAATGTTAGGCAGACCGAAGTTTGATAATTCCAAGAGAATCTTTAAAAAACTTTTACTTGGGAGTATGGATTCTCTCTCGAACAAAATCGCTGAAATGATTGGGGGTATGTCCGATAAGAGAACTGTGAGTAGACGTATTGACGACTTTAACTTGAGGGAAGATAAGTTGCCCAATAAGTATACGGATATTTCAGTATGACTCACTTGATTCCATTAGTGAAATCACTATTGCATGATTTTCCAAACTGTGGATATACGTAGAATTGAAAGGTCTTTTGCTTGCTCAAGGTGTTCGGGTACAATGGGATCGTGTAAGACTGACCCTTTGGAGAACTGACCCTGCTGGTATAATATTGCGATCTATTCAGCTAAACATAGTAAGTAGACGCCACTTATTCAGTTCCAGGACCCAGGGCTTTTATGCATTTAGATGGCCATCACAAACTTATAAGGTGGGGGATTGTTAAACTCATGGTTGTGTAGATGGTTATTCTCGGAGAAATTATGTTTCTGTGTTGCTAGTAATAATAACAATGGCATCCCACACAAGTCCTAATGTTATTTCAAGAAGCTGTGACCCACTTTTGGCCTTCCTATCTAGAGTCGAGGAGATCATGGTACAGAAAACGTACATGTGGGCTTACCTACATGTTCTCACACACCCAGACAGCAGGGAACCCTAGGAGAGGGAAAGCTTTATTGCAAGGCAAAAGTTGCCACAAACCAAAGAATTGAAAGGTTCTGGCGCAAGACCTTTTTCATGGGATGTATTTATTTGTTTTACTACATCTTTTGGTACCTTGAAGGACAAAAGAATGGCTTGACCTGAGTGATGAGTTGCATCATATTTTGTCTGCAATTACATTTCTTCATACCCAGAATAAATTCAAAAGTTGAGACTCTTGTGCAAATGGATATTTGATAAATCACCCCCTGCGGTCAGAGTCAAATATGACCCTCTGTGCAATTTGTGGGATCCTATGGTCTGAGTACTGAGTAACCATGGATGAATGTACAGATGACAATATTAGCATCTTATGGTATTTGATTTTTGATGGGCCACTTACCCTCTGAGGAATATGGTTGGAAAGATACGTGGAATGA
Organism: Paragorgia papillata; assembly: GCA_035771165.1. Classification (NCBI taxonomy): domain Eukaryota; kingdom Metazoa; phylum Cnidaria; class Anthozoa; order Scleralcyonacea; family Coralliidae; genus Paragorgia; species Paragorgia papillata. The sequence goes on along the minus strand of JAWNZC010000111.1, from coordinate 883,365 downwards.
TCAATCAGTTGATGTTGCCTGAAATTTTTTGCCCCTTATCAACGTGAAGCTTTGGGATAGTTATGCAAAGAGAATTAGATCCTCTTGATCACTCCTCCTGTTATGGTATAGACCTTTATCTAAAAGCAATAAGAAACTGTCCAAAGATTACAGTAACATTGTATATATGGTAGTAAATCATCTCTGAACTTATGGTATTGGGACATGCCAGCTTTTTATTGTGTTAATTCAAACACTTTGTTTTAAGGTAAACCTTTCAATGTCAACTTCAGTGTAATAGGCAAAGTGGTTATGTTTGCTGAGTTTTATTTTAACATTAACATTTTTTTAACAAAAAAGGCCCTTGGTATTATTTTGGTGGTGAACTTAATAAACTAATATAGGAATGAATAATACAAGTAATAACTAATATTAGGGAATCGTAGACTCCCTCGCAGCCACTTTTAGTGTCAATCACTCATGAGTGGACTAACACTAAGAGTGTTTGTCAAGGAGGACTAAGGAAGGTATAGGAATGTTCCAGCAGAGAAACATTGTATTCCTGCATTGTTTTTGTCTTGTATTATAGATGTTAATTGCCTAGTAGTGAAAAAATAGCTTGGGGCTATTGCATTTTTATTAATTATTCTCTATTTATTATTTTGATAATGTTATTAGGTTGCTTCACTTGTATAAATCTACTGCTACAATTCACCATCATGGAGTCACCATCAAGAGTGGAGAGGAGAGGTGGGGGAGCGGGGGGGGGTAAACAGACTGTACCTCCTACTTCCTGGGCAACAAAATATTGCCATTGTACAATAGCGATACATAAAAACTAATAAATATCTCTGTTTGGAAAAACTTTTGCTTATTAGTTTCTTAACAGGGTTATAGTATTAGCCAAAATATTTGTGGTACCGGTGCTTCCATGTGTATTACTTGATTTGCAATAAAATCTATATAAGACACATGGAAGTACCACAAATGTTTTTGTTATTTACTAATATAAATATCACTGAATATTGTTTACTGTTATAACCCAAACCTTTGAACCATACTGTGCATTTTTGATAATTAATGTACTTTAAAAAAGTATTGGAAAAAAATTGGAATGTGATAAAGATTAGAACACATTTTTACCTCACTAATTAAGATTAAGTCTTAAATCAGGATTGTTGCAAATTACATTAAAAAAAATAAAAAAAATACAGCTTCCAAACTTGCTAGCCTTGCAATAGAGGTGTTCTGCTAGTCCAAACTTTTCCTTGATTACACAATGGCTTGCACTGATAGGCTAACTTAAAACAGATAGCAACTGAACACAACTGATATAGCCAAACTTAGATAAAACAATATCAAAGATTACTGTAAATCCATATCTTAAGGGAATCGTGCTGCGGTAGCACTAACAGTAAAATAAAATGTTGCAAGCCTACACGTGTAGCATATAGTTAAAGGATTGGGGAAACCCATTCCTTTCAAACTTTTTAAAAGCCTATATTCTATGGTGGCTTCAAAGAACTTTGTTCTTGTGTGGAGTGAAACTGTAGGGTGATGCGAAGGATGGCCAGGCATGCAGATGTTGTAGGCAGCTTGTAACTAATCATCATCTGCTAGGTAGGGTAACTTTTATTTTGGTGTTGTAGACCACCCAATGGAACCACTTGCCATCCAGGTACTCAAAATTGCAAAAGGGCACAAGGCTCTTGGTCCACCAGAATACCCACCACGTGCACTTTCTTGCTCAGTTTATGTACGACCATAATGCCATTTCAGATGCCTGCCCTCTCTGAAAAGTTTCTTGGGCTCAGATAATCTTCATTCCAGTTCTTGGAGGTCTGCTTGTGCTAAACTCAGAGCCAAGATGAACACAAAAAAAAACATGACGGAACTTTTTCTTGTGCTTTCGAATATGCTGGAAGGAGAATACTACCAATTGATTCCCAATCCTTCACGATAAACTCATCTGATTTCGTTGCTTTCGTGAGGGGAAAAAGGAATGCTCATTGAGAAAATATATTTGCTGAATCAGCAAAAATCTTTTATTAGACATTGTAATGGCCTGTTTCTTTTTGGCCAATGGAGATAGAATGTTATCACTTGTTCTCAGTAAGCTTCAGACCTTGGATTACCTTCATGAACCCTCATTTAGGGCAGCTTCATCCTCACACAAAAATGAGGTCGTTCATCAAGCAAATCATGTAGAATAATTGTTGCTGCATTCTTTGGTACATGGTCTCCCTTAGTCATCTTGCAGGTGATTTCTTCCTCACTGTCTACAGTAAGATATGAGTAGATGTTATGGTGACAAAACTGGGAAACCAATTGAGGCTTTCTGGATAATCGAATGAGAAACCATCATACCAAACAAGCCTAAAAAGAATTGACTTGGTAGCATCCTTTATTGGAATCATGTTTGGTTCCTCCCCTTCAAAAAGGCCGTAACTTAGCTTCTCTCAAAGAAATGGTAAATAACTCTACTTTCAGTGCACCACCATCTAAACCATCTTCATTAGCAAATCTCACCATGAGCTCTTTTGTGAGTCTATCTGGGGCAGACAGAGTATTCTTGTAATATTTGATTACATCAGCCCAAACTGTTTCTCGGTCGACCTCAATGAATTCTTCACCATCTTTTCTTACTTTTGAAATAAATTCTTCAATTATATCAGCAAATGGCTTTTCTTCATCCGTTTCTTGGTTCATGTCCATCAGTATTAATGCAGCATTCATCAATATTTGATGATAATTGGGCAACATTTCTGATATCATCTTCTTCTGCTGTTGGGAATGTTTCATGAAGCTGACGAGGTCCACTGATTAACATCTGGAGCCCATCTTCCACTATCACTTTCTGTGTCAGAAAGCTCAATTTTATCCACAGTTGACACTCCCTTTGGCTTGGCCGCACTCAGTCATATGCTTTCTTAAATCAACCAATGGTACTTGAGCACTACATTTCTGGCATTGCGTGGATGGAGATGTACCACTTGCCACTTGAGGCATGATATCCATGGAAATGTTACTTTTCATGGGACGAATATAGATCAGTGTGTTGTTACTGACTACATTTCTCATATATGGTATGGTGTATCCATCAGCAGGTATGGTTATTACCTTTAGTGGTCTTACAGAACCCCCTGATTCAGCCACGTAGGAATTCAAATGCTCCATCTTGTGATTTCAACTTTTCATATTCCTTTTCAAGAGCTTCTTTCAGTTTACAGCAAGTTTGCATTCTTATCTGGAAATGTTACTTTTGTTAGACCAAGTCCAGCATCTTTCATGCGTGCAAGGTTGCTTATGGTTGGGGATGTATTAGCTATAGTGCTTGACAGTAGGCAAAAATCATGAGTCCAGGTTTCCTTGGGTTGAATGATAAACTGCACTCCTGTTCTTTTTGCTTTTTTTGGCTTCGGCTGTGCAGCAGCTCTATTTCCTCCACCTGATAGAGTAGGGAGGATCGTCTAAAAACAAACACTTATTTTAATTTTTTGTCCCATTATTAAATTGCCTAGATAAAGAATCCTCTACAGTATAGTACACTATTTTAATACTCAATATTTAAATAAATATTTACAAGAGAGCAACTGATTTTAATACTGTCTAATCATTCGAAGACATCTTTAACTGATATTTGGTATTATCAACCATGTCCATCGTATATGAAAAACATGAATATTTATACTTTAAAGTAATAAATTAAACCGACTTCTGAGAAACCAGTTAATATAACAGATTGTTTTTATACTTGTACGTACCTGAGTTCTTCTCTAACTGCATTGGACAAAGATGCAGAAGTACATGGTTGTTGTTCAGACGACGTAATGGTACTTGTGGAAGATGATCTGGACTGTGAAAGATGACGGATTCTCTAACTTTGTTATAGCTTCTCTCAAAACATTGACCACGCGACCGCTCGTCGTCCGCCATTTTTTCGGGAAACCTTCTTGTGGTATTTTTGCGTGTTCCACGAGAGAATTTTCCCGCGCAGAACGAATCGACTGTGTAATGTTAAAATTGATATGTGCTGCCGCTGACTATGTTTATTGCACACGCCGCAACGAAGAAATCACGACGAAGACAAACACGACGCCACGAAGAGAATAAGGATGCCACGAATCAGGGGCACGACGAAGAGAGCCAAGCGACGCCACGAAAAGGAGTTTACGGCCATGTAGTCACGCCATGGAGAAGAGATTAATGGTCATGTTGTCACGCCACGAAACGTATAATTACGCCACGAAGTACGGGCGACTCACGACGACTAGCAGAGTACTGACGCCACGAAGTTATGGATCTAATTTTGTCCCCGACATGACTCCATAGCTGAATGTGGTGCATACGTCACAGTGGTGTTATTAGCAGGAATCTCTCCGGCTTCTGATTGGCCGATTGTGGCATAAATTTATCGCCGGCAAAATGTTGAATATTTAATTATTGGGAATCTGAAATGTATTTCAATGTTTAGAGTTTTATAGACAACGAAAATAAACTCTAAAATTTAAAATGATGTATACTGCATGCTATTCGGAAATCGTGGATGAAAATGTTTTTGCTTCGCAAGTTTGACGCTATCGTGATTCAAAGCGTGGTCGTAGTTCAAGTCAACTATTTATAGGAATTCAAATCAAAATATAGTAACAAAGTTGGAGTAGTGCCGAAACGTAGATGTCTAACGTTTCTCTTTGATGAAGGTCGCTCGTAATAGTAATAGTAATAAAGATGTCTAACCAAAGCGATTGAGTTGTGTCCTTCCTTTTTAATTTTAATATGCTCTGGATTCCCATGGAGGACTTTGCCAATTGTTTTACAAAGCTTTATATATATATATATATATATATATATATTATATATGTATATAAATATATATAAATATTTATTATATAGATGCAAGTGTTTTACTAGAGAATATGCAGTGCCGTATTTTCCATATCCTCACTAGTGAAGATACCGATGACATCACTAAGAATTTTACCTCTTTTTGCATTGAATCTATATAATAAAAAGAAAATTACACTCCTTCACTTCGGTGTTGTTAACAGCACTCTGTGAAGTTGCCGTGGGCACCTATTAGCGATAATGCAGCGCTCACTACCCTTGTGGAAGTTTGAGCACTTTCGGCTCATGCGCACTTCACGCTATCTGAATGTACTGCACCGATGCTGTCCCACATGCGGTTGTCACCGACGATCGCATGTGTATAAGTAATTGATGAAATTCATTCAGATTGTTCCAAGCTACACTGATGAGCTGTTGTACAGCGAAACACCGTGTCTCTAGATTGAACTCTATATATAATATATATATATATATATATAATTTCGATGGATTTTTTAATTTTAACCGGCTTTCCTATATACCAAATTGAAGCTCATTCTATCGTCTTGCTGGCCCAAGAAAAATTAGAAGTGGCCCAGATCTGGTTCAAGAGTTATTCGCTTTTAAAGCGAGACGTCCAAACTGTCAATTACACAGCGCCCTAAAAATAGAACACTTTATTATTAAATTCGTCGGGATGGTCTTGGGGGAAAGATTTCGAAGGCTTCTTTTAATTTTAACCGGCTTTCCTGTGTATCAAATTGAAGCTCATTCTATCTTCTTGCTGGCCCAAGAAAAATTAAAAGTAGCCCAGATCTGGTTTAAGAGTTATTCGCATACGTCGCAACTGTGAAGGTATCACCACATTCACTTGCGGGAAAAATTTCGATGGCTTCTTTTAATTTTAAGCGGCTTTCATATATATCAAATTGAAGCTCATTCTATCCTCTTGCTGGCCCAAGAAAAATTAGAAGTGGCCCAGATCTGGTTCGAGAGTTATTCGTTTTTAAAGCGAGAAGCCCAAACTGTCAATTACAGCGCGCCGGAAATATAAATCTTTATTAATTGTGGTTGCCGACTTAGACGTTGGGGGGGGGGGGGGGGGATTTCGATGGCTTTTGTTAATTTTAACCAGGTTTCCTATATATCAAATTGAAGCTCATTCTATCGTCTTGCTGGCCCAAGAAAAATTAGAAGTGGCCCAGATCTGGTTCAAGAGTTATTCGCTTTTAAAGCGAGACGTCCAAACTGTCAATTACACAGCGCGCTAAAAATAGAACACTTTATTATTAAATTCGTCGGGATGGTCTTGGGGGAAAGATTTCGAAGGCTTCTTTTAATTTTAACCGGCTTTCCTGTGTATCAAATTGAAGCTCATTCTATCTTCTTGCTGGCCCAAGAAAAATTAAAAGTAGCCCAGATCTGGTTTAAGAGTTATTCGCATACGTCGCAACTGTGAAGGTATCACCACATTCACTTGCGGGAAAAATTTCGATGGCTTCTTTTAATTTTAAGCGGCTTTCATATATATCAAATTGAAGCTCATTCTATCCTCTTGCTGGCCCAAGAAAAATTAGAAGTGGCCCAGATCTGGTTCGAGAGTTAATTCAGTTTTTAAAGCGAGAAGCCCAAACTGTCAATTACAGCGCGCCGGAAATATAAATCTTTATTAATTGTGGTTGCCGACTTAGACGTTGGGGGGGGGGGGGGGGGGATTTCGATGGCTTTTGTTAATTTTAACCAGGTTTCCTATATATCAAATTGAAGCTCATTCTATCGTCTTGCTGGCCCAAGAAAAATTAGAAGTGGCCCAGATCTGGTTCAAGAGTTATTCGCTTTTAAAGCGAGACGTCCAAACTGTCAATTACACAGCGCGCTAAAAATAGAACACTTTATTATTAAATTCGTCGGGATGGTCTTGGGGGAAAGATTTCGAAAGCTTCTTTTAATTTTAACCGGCTTTCCTGTGTATCAAATTGAAGCTCATTCTATCTTCTTGGTGGCCCAAGAAAAATTAAAAGTAGCCCAGATCTGGTTTAAGAGTTATTCGCATACGTCGCAACTGTGAAGGTATCACCACATTCACTTGCGGGAAAAATTTCGATGGCTTCTTTTAATTTTAAGCGGCTTTCATATATATCAAATTGAAGCTCATTTCTATCCTCTTGCTGGGCCCAAGAAAAATTAGAAGTGGCCCAGATCTGGTTCGAGAGTTATTCGTTTTTAAAGCGAGAAGCCCAAACTGTCAATTACAGCGCGCCGGAAATATAAATCTTTATTAATTGTGGTTGCCGACTTAGACGTTTGGGGGGGGGGGGGGGGGGGGAATTTCGATGGCTTTTGTTAATTTTAACCAGGTTTCCTATATATCAAATTGAAGCTCATTCTATCATCTTGCTGGCCCAAGAAAAATTAGAAGTGGCCCAGATCTGGTTCGAGAGTTATTCGTTTTTAAAGCGAGAAGCCCAAACTGTCAATTACAGCGCGCCGGAAATATAAATCTTTATTAATTGTGGTTGCCGACTTAGACGTTGGGGGGGGGGGGGGGGGGGGAATTTCGATGGCTTTTGTTAATTTTAACCAGGTTTCCTATATATCAAATTGAAGCTCATTCTATCATCTTGCGGGCCCAAGAAAAATTAGAAGTGGCCCAGATCTGGTTTAAGAGTTATTCGCTTTTAAAGCGAGAAGCCCAAACTGTCAATTACAGGACGCCGGAAATAGAAATCTTTATTAATTGTGCTTGCCGCCCACTTAGACCTTGGGGGGAAAATTTCGATGGCTTTTGTTAATTTTAACCAGCTTTCCTATATATCAGATTGAAGCTCATTCTGTCATCTTCCTGGCCCAAGAAAAATTAGAAGTGGCCCAGATCTGGTTTAAGAGTTATTCACTTTTAAAGCGAGAAGCCCAAACTGTCAATTACAGGACGCCGGAAATATAAATCTTTATTAATTGTGGTTGCCAACTTAAACCTTGGGGGGAAAATTTCGATGGCTTTTGTTAATTTTGACCAGCTTTCCTATATATCAAATTGAAGCTCATTCTATCGTCTTGCTGGCCCAAGAAAAATTAGAAGTGGCCCAGATCTGGTTCAAGAGTTATTCGCTTTTAAAGCGAGACGCCCATACTGTTAATTACACAGCGCGCTAAAAATATAACACTTTATTATTAAATTCGCATGAAGCTTATTAAGACTTATTTGCGAACAACAATGTCATCAGAACGACTTAGCTCCTTAGCTACTTTAAGCATTGAACGAGAAGTTGTCCTTAATCTGCCATATGATGATATCATTGACCCTTTTGCAGCGTCCAAGAAAAGGATGGCTAAATTTTAGTTAATTTAAATATCGTTTTATATATTATAATATAAATTATCAAACGAAACAATGTCATCCTCAAAATATGTTCACTTTTGTAAAGAGTGGTTTGTCGAGGCTTTACACGTAAGGTATTTTGGTTGGTGTAATAATTCCTTCGTGTATACAATTATATGTAAAATTTGCATCTGCTCGCTGCCCCGCTGTAGAATTAGCTGATAAAGTTCGCTCAAATTGCTGCAAATGGTGTTTCCGGGGTTCTAGATTTCAGGGTAGGACCCCCGGACCCCCTAATAATGCGGTCACTAATTTCCTTTGTTAGATTTGTTGGGAAATTTTGGACTTTGCCCCCCCCACAAAACAAACCCAGTTACGCCACTGCTACTTGTCCGGTATGGTTCGTCACTCGGAGTAACACCTAATATCATTATTCTCCACCCGAGTTCATTGTCCTGTAATAATTGTTCTAAATATATATATATACAGTATAAGTGAGTTTTGGTTCACGAAATGTTAGAGAGTGCTCAATACCATATATAGATAGAGCAAAATACAAAGTATGAAGTATAGTTTTACCTTAAAGTCTTCGCTACCAGAGGTTTCACCCTAAACGGGATCATCAGCCGTTTAGGGTGAAACCTCTGGTAGCGAAGACTTTAAGGTAAAACTATACTTCATACTTTGTATATATATATATATATATATTTGAAACTGATCTATGTAAAACTTTATTAAAAGCTAAATTTTCGATCACTAACTGTGATCTTCATCAGAACTAAAAACTAAGAATACAGAACGCCTGCGTCCAATCATTAAATATCATTACACGTGGTCCTTAGGGACGTAACAATGGAGTGTAAGATTGCGGAAATATACATCTTTCATTGACCGTGCTGCTATCTATAGTAGAATGTAAAGAATCTAAAAATAAACGTTCACGTTTATTACTAATACCCTGTTCTAAAATAATCACATCGTCCGGATGTATATCATGTCCAGTACTTTCGGCATGATTTCTAATGGCAGAGTCATTCTGTCGTCTTGTGCTGGGCTTATGTTCAAGACCACGCGAACTCCATGATCGTTTACTTTCTCCTACATATGTAAATGACCACGATTTACATCTGACCTTGTATATAATACCTTTAATCTGTTTTTCTGTGGGACGGTCCTTAGGTTTTTAAAGATTTTACACACTGTAAGTAACGGTTTAAAAGCAGTCTTTATATCAGCTTTACGTAGGATGCGTTGAACTATCTCTGAAACACCTTTCACATAAGGGATAACAGCAAACGATTTCGGAGCTGTTGACTGTTCGTCGTTCCGGTGGACAGCGTTATTGGCATTTTCGATAAAATGATTAGGGTAATCTGCTTTTAAACCGTTGCTTACATTGTGTAAAATCGTTAAAAAACCTAAGGACCTCCCACGGAAAAACAGATTAAAGATATTATATACAAGGTCAGATGTAAATCGTGTTCATTTACATATGTAGGAGAAAGTAAACGATCATGGAGTTCGCGTGGTCTTGAACATAAGCCCCGCACAAGACGACAGAATGACTCTGTCATTAGAAATCATGCCGAAAGTACTGGACATGATATACATCCGGACGATGTGATTATTTTAGAACGGGGTATTAGTAACAAACGTGAACGTTTATTTTTAGAGTCTTTACATTCTACTATAGATAGCAGCACGGTCAATGAAAGATGTATATTTCCGCAATCTTACACTCCATTGTTACGGTCCCTAAGGACCACGTGTAATGATATTTAATGATTGGACGCAGGCGTTCTGTATTCTTAGTTTATAGTTCTGATGAAGATCACAGTTAGTGATCGAAAATTTACCTTTTAATAAAGTTTTACATAGATCAGTTTCAATCTTTTTATCTATTAATAATGTCTACTGATCGCTTCTACCATATATATATACAAAGTATAAAGTATAGTTTTACCTTAAAGTCTTCGCTACCAGAGGTTTCACCCTAAACGGGATCATCAGGCGACTGAAAAAAAAACTATTTCTGATCTTTTGTTTAGACGTTACTTTCGACCTAAGCAATGGAAAATACAAACCTTTTCGAAAGCCCAATGACGATCCATTATACATAAACAAGCAATCAAAGCACCCACCAAGCATTTTAAGACAGCTACCTACATCAATCAACAAGCGCATTTCCCTCCTCTCGTCTGACGAGCAGACATTCCATGAAACCGCACCAATTTACCAAGATGCATTAAGGCGCAGCAATTTCAACCATGAGCTAAACTACACACAAGAAACACCACAGCAAACACGCAGAAATAGACACCGCAATATCATCTGGTTTAACCCTCCATTTAACAAAAATGTCAAAACAAACATAGGACGCAATTTTCTTAGCCTTATTGACAAGCACTTTCCAACAGGACACAAGCTTCACAAACTTTTTAACAGAAACACAGTCAAGATTAGCTATAGTTGCATGAACAAACGTCAAGTCCATTATCACGAAACATAATTCACGCACAATCAGGAAAAGCAAGCCACGAAGCATAGTTACAAGCAGTTGCAATTGCAGGATTAAGGACAATTGCCCCCTACGTGGGCAATGCATGACAAACAAAACATAGTATACAAGGCATCTATTTCCATAAGCAACACGAACATCACTAAGCAATACATTGGCATGACAGCAAGTACATTTAAAGAGCGATATCGTAACCATACTAAATCTTTCCAGAATAAAAAGTATTCAAATGAGACGGAACTTTCGAAATACATTTGGAATCTAAAAGAAAAAAAACAAAGTTTCGACATAACCTGGTCTATACTAAAACACTCAATTTCCTACACGGGAGGATCAAAAAGATGCAATTTATGTTTGGACGAAAAACTTTTCATCATGAAGGCAGACAAACAACTCTTACTAAACAAAAGATCAGAAATAGTTTCGACGTGTCGGCACAAAAATAGATTTCGGATCAACAACCTAAACAATCAAAGGAATGTGCGCGCAACGTTTCGACGCCCACACCACGCTCAAATGAATCCGCCGGACGTTTCGACGCCCACACCCACGCCCCAACTAACGCATTTAAGCAGCCCACTACCGATATTTTTCAGTCGCCTGAATGATCCACGTTTAGGGTGAAACCTCTGGTAGCGAAGACTTTAAGGTAAAACTATACTTTATACTTTGTATTTTGCTCTATCTATATATGGTATTGAGCACTCTCTAACATTTCGTGAACCATAACTCACTTATATATATATATATATATATATATAGCACTCCGGGCCCATGCACACTTCACGCTATCTGAATGTACTTCACCAATGCTGTCCCACATGCGGTTGTCACCGACCAGTTTGGAATGAAGGAGCTCTGACCTGCACATGTTCGGTGCACGGCTCTGTTTTTCGGCGCACAAATCGGCGCACAAAAAAACGTAGAAACCCGGAAGTTGTTACTTGGCGCACACAAAATTAGAGCAAAGTCACCAATGTCAGTAATAATAAGATTAATTTACATAATTACGTATACGTATATGTTCATAACATGTTAAAAGAATGTGCGGAGGTGTAGTGAACTATAACGCTAGTAAATGTCAGTTATGGAGTTTTAAAAATCAGAGGTCATCTCGTTCCCAGCTTTGGCCTCCCGTGTTGGTGGTCAATGGCCGTAAGGAACGCGGGCTCTGATATTGGCACTGTTTAAAAACGTTTTAATAACGTTTTGTCCTTCGCCCTTCGGACCTTCAGTCGAACACTTTATACAATTTATATACACAGCACAAAGAGTGAGAACTGAGAAGATGGCTAGCCGAAGACTACGAGCAACGATTATCACAGCTCACTGCATGACTGCACAGCACAAACTCACAACTGAACTTAACAGGTGGGCTGAATTATTAATTAATTTGAATATTTGATTACTAAATTTAGTAAATATTCTTTGTTTTGCGGTCACTCATTATTGTTGTTTTAATATTTTTACGGAATACGGATTTGTCTAATTGTCTTTCACCCGCTAGGGCAGCCCACAAATTATCTTCGCAGTGCATTAGCATATGTACTGGAAGATATCTAGATGAGAATAAGATGTCTCAACTGGTTTTAGGAAAAGGCGATTATTGGCGCAAACTAAAGAGTAGCTTACTTCAGGACATGATATGTGCAAATGACGGTCAAACGCACTTTAAAGCTCTTACATTGATTAACGAAGAAGCGAATTTGAAGAAGAAGTATTACGAAGCCACACAAATACTGCTGAAATGTGCAATCACTGCTGTGAAATCAAAATCAGCAGCACTACACTATGAAAATCAAATTGCATTCGCCTACTCTGTTGGTGCACAAGTTGGCCAGTGTGGTCATTCCAGGAAACTATTTCCCGATATTTTGAAATGTTTGTTGACTGCTGTGAATGAGAAAACCAAGGCAGAACTCCTAAAATCCCTTCCAAGCACAGGATTCCCACCCCGTTTTTATATGGCTGTTGATAAGGCAACAGTCAACAAAAGATCAAACCAGGCAGTTATTATCTGTCCTATGCATTCTGGGCGAAGGGTAGCAATAGCTGTTGCAGCTCCCGAAGTGTACAGCAGCATTGAAGATGGTGGTGTAGAAGGAGAGAAATTGACTCATTCCGCCATTCAGGCTTTTGACCAAGTTGAGAAAGCGTATGGAAAAGAAACACTAGATCAGTTGATTGGTAAGCGTCTTTTGATCAAATGACAATTTAATATTCACTCATTCATCCTTGCAGTATTGTTTTTTTTTCGCCGTTTATTCATTTCATCAAGGTGTCTCTGCTGATGGGGTTTATCAAGCCAAGGGTTTTCGAAACATCATCGGGGAAGACGTTGCCGCTGACAGTAGCTTCGTCTTCGCCAGTTGGTTGGGATGCATCGCACTGGATTGATTTGGCAGTCAATTATGTCAAGGAAGGAAAAGTTGGAACGTCAAAAGTTTTTATCAAATTTCATTAGTTGCACAACTACATTTGCGGACATGCTGAACAGAGGAAAAGGTCAGTCATTTAATTACTGTATTTGAAAAGTTTAGTAATTAGTAAAAAATTAATTATATATACAATACAATATAATTCAATAGGTAGAAGCATACTGGAGTCAACGGCTAAGAAGCTTGGAGTCAAAGTAACTGTTTCTACGGTTTATTCTCAAACACGCCTCTCTAGTTCTGCTTTCGTCCAGTGGAAACGTCTTGTTAACTCCTACGGACTTTTCGTGGAAGCTCAAATGCAAACATCAGATGAGGCGACTGAGGAAGACTGTCCTTTACAATATAAGGTGAAGGGCCAGGTAAGGGGTAATTTTTTATGTTTTTCGAAATTTGCTGCAATTGATGGTTAATACACAATGCATTTATGAATTAAATGTATATTGTATTGTTGTTTTTTCCATTTTTATTATATGCGAGTGATGGCCAGAGTGATGACTCAGCTCCAAAGCATCTCTGTTCCTGCATGGAAGTGTCTTCGGTGGATACGCCAACTAGTTGATTGGCTGCGCAATGCATCCAAGGACTGCTATGATTCTGGAAACATGGAATTTTTCCCGAACATGAAAGAAAATGCTAAGGTATTGTAATTTATTATTATTGTGGGAAAGAAGTTTAGAGTTCTTGAAATGTAATATTACAAAGCTAGAAATCTAAACTATAAAATACATACAACTTTTCGAATATCCTAGAATATCCTTGAGAAAGATCCAGAGAATGAAGAATTATCACATAGACCAGTTTACCAGAAAATAGAGCTTTGTGTAGGATGGAAAGTTACTGGGCAAGAAGTTACAGAAAGTGATGCTCCCAAAGGAAAACGCCAGAAAAAGACAATTCTTGCCAACTGGGAACAGCGCACATTAGAGGAATCATTTACTGATGTAAGGTATTTTGCAGCAGACCTTGCTGATTCCTTGGAACTGAGGTTAGAAAATTGCGCTTCTGAAGCTGCTTAATCAGCAACGTTCTTTGATGTAGAGGAAACTGCAAAGCTCATGTGTGGACAAATAAGGTCTGGCAATGGCAGGGCGCAGATTAATGAGGGAGAGCTGGAAGAACATGGAGTTCAGGAATTCCGCACCTTCTTTAAAGAAGTTTGCGAACTGGAGCATATTAAAGATGCCGAGGATAGCCGCTTTGACCATCGAATGTCTTCAAGCGTCCTTCACGACTGGAAAAAAGGCGTTAGACATCTTATCTGGGATAAGGACATGAAAGCAACGTTTTTACGTTGTCTCAGTGTCGCCGAGAATAGTAGTTTACACACTTCATGACTTGCAACAGATTTTGAAACTATGCTGGAGAAAATGAGTGTTGTACCGCAACCAGTGCAAAAGATGACAACCCGCGAATTGTTTCAATTTCAATATGCAAACTATGAAGCTTTTGAGGCATATATTGTGGAAGATGAAGTTGTTTGTGCTTTGTATACAAACGAGGTTTTGTATAATCTAACTGGATCTGTCGCCAGTACTTCTTTCGATATTGCAATGGCCATGGGAGGATGCGATGCAATCGTAGAGAGTTTTTATAGCGTCATGGACACACAAAGGCAAGTTGGTCAACATCTTTGTTATTTAGAAGACAGGACACTCGTTGACTAGGCTATGTCGAACGTATTGAGATCAAGTAATGTGGTTTCTCGTGCAGCTCAACTTTACATTGATGGAAAGAGTGAATTGGGATGTCCGCGTCACAGGGTTTGTAGGTTAAAGAAAACGTCCTCTGACTCATTTTTATAGAATAAACCCAGAAATTATGTTATGTATGACAGTGTATAATTATTGTAATGATTCGAATAATAACTTCACTAATTTCTCATCTTTAATCGTCTTTACCATTACTTGGTAAAGACCACAAGTACACTAACTATATACATTCGATACGTTTCATACAGTTGAATCACATGATTCAACGTCATCAATCAATCAATTATGGATTATATACGACACTCCCCGCATCTGATTCACTAGTGAACAGATGTATTATTTTTTTTTGAACAAGAACAAGGAACAATAACAAATTAATGCTAACGTAATATATGAGTACAAGTTTTTTTTGCTGTCCTTGAAGCCAAAGTGCTTCTTCCCTTGCAACTGTAGTTTGATAATATACGTTATGTAAAGACTAAAATGTTGAATTAATTAATACGCTTACGACCGCAGTCTGCGTAATAGTTCTCTGTCTATCGCCGCCCTGCGGCGTAGTTTGGCTCCAGCTTCGTCTGGCTGTCTTACATTCTCCGGTTTCCTTGCTTCGGTCGTCTCTGCGTGTGAACTTACCTCTAGAGGAATCAAGTGCTTTACACTCCTCTTAAGTAAGTTTCTGGTATCAGGTACTCTAAGAATCGCTGCCCTTATCTTGTCGTCGCTCTCCGCTATCAATTCTTGTACAATTGCTAATTTCCACAGCACTCTCTTGGTCGAGCCGTTCCGAAGCAGTACTACATCACCAACAGCTATGTTTGGATTCTCCTTTTTCTTCGATGTAATCGCGGCATGCGACTCTCTTAGATTGAACAGGTAATCCTTTCTCCAGGTGGCCGTAAATTGATTCAGCAGTCGTCTTTGATGTTTAACTCGTCGGGTCAATGATTCATTAGTACTGATGATTTCAAAGTGACTTGAATTTGGCGTTGGTTGTATACGTCGCCCATTTATCAGCTGCGATGACGATAATGCAAAGCTTATGCCATCCTGGTCATCATGAACATACGTAAGTGGTCTGGCATTAACAATCCCTTCGACTTCAGTGAGCAATGTACTCAGTTCTTCAAAACTCAAACAGCTTCGTCCAATTACCTTCCTGAGGGTACGTTTTACTGTTTGGACCATTCTCTCCCAGAAACCTCCCCACCATGCAGCCTTCTCGATGATAAATTTCCATGTCACGCCATTATTTGCTAAGTATTGGAGAACTTCTTTGGATCTTGCTAACTTCGCGACATCCTTCGATGCAGCCTTGAACGTCTTAGCGTTGTCTGACATTAGGGTGACTGGTAAACCTCTCCTACTCGCAAATCGACGGAATGCCATGAGAAACGATCCAGCACTTAGTCGATTTGTCAGCTCCAAGTGAACCGCCCTGGTAGAAGCACATGTAAACAGGCAAACATCCGCCTTGTTACCTTGGTTAGTTGACGACTTCTCTGCCGTGTATAATGGCCCTGCAAAGTCCACACCAGTGTGCGAAAAAGGTAGGTCATCCGAGACTCTTGATTCTGGTAAGTCAGGTGTTCTTGGTACGTTAACGGCCTTCCTTCCAATTTTTTGCATCTCACACATCGACGTAGGATCTTCTTCACGATTTGTCTCCCACGTAATATCCAGAAATGTACGATTGATTTAGGATTCTTTACGATTTCCTTCATGGCGAATTCCGGTTCGTTTCTTTTATTACATTCTTGAGGCCATTCGCTTTCTGGCTTGTACAAAAACTCTGGACCATTCTACCAACGCGTTTTCTTTGCTAAGTCGCTCGCTTTCATTCCTCGTGACGGGATGTCTGCTGGATTCCTTTCCCCTGGGCAGAATTTCCACGACTCTGCTGTAGTGCTCTCTCGTATCTCCACCACTCTACTCATCACGTACTGTTTCCAAGGCTTCGAGTTCCGAATACTGAGATTTTTAATATAGATCGCTTTGTTGCCGGGAGGGATTTCGCTTCTTCCACCAAATTCGAAAAATTGAATGCCAGTTGATCTTCCTTAGTGTCCCAAATAGATCCTAAAACCTGGGTTGTATTGTTGTCGGCGGTGTCCGGTATGTTAATTGAAGAGCCGGTTGTCGCCTTTGCATAAGATTCATCTTCTTCGCACAGAGACTTCGTGATTGCAGTTGATGCAACGCTCTTCTCAGAAACATTGATCGACTCCTTCACACAGTTGGAATTGGTACTCCATTTACGCAAATTAAATCCACCTCGGTACATGATTAATTTGGACTTCGAATACAATTCAACCCTGGATTTCGTTTTCGGCTCCACTAACAAGATCATCAACGTAAAAAGCGTTCTTTAATAGTTCAATCAGCTCGAGATCGAATTCCGTTTGCTTGTCGAGATGTTGACGGATGGTTGATCCTAATATAGCAGGCGAAGGTCTGAGACCAAACACAAGTCGAGTGAATCTCAAATGTAAAAACTCAGAGTTGACGTCGTTTGGATCTTTAAACCACATGAATCGGAGCTTGTCCTTGTCGACTTCGTTGATCGCCACCATGAGGAACGCCTTCTCGATATCCGCCGTAAGACCAATTTTATGACAACGAAATTTGATGAGCATATCGAATAACTGCGGTGTGTAATTGGGACCGGTTTCTAGGCAATCGTTCAATGAGTAACCACGTTCAGGTGGTTTAGCAGAACCGTCGTAAACGATTCTCAGCTTCGTCGTTGCGTGATCTCGTCGAATCACAGCGTGATGTGATAAGTAGTGCACGGTTTCGCTTTCCTTTTTCTCGACTCCGTCCTCAGAAACCTTTTCCACGATGCCATTTTTAGTCTGGTCTTGCATAATTTGATTGTATTCTTGAATTAACTCTGGTTCTTTTAACATTCTTCGTTGCAATGATCTTAGACAATTGACACACAGTTCATAGTCGTTTGAAATTGTAGGACAATCTTCTTTCCATGGCAGTCCACTTCGTAACGATCTCCATTGAAAAATACGTTTTCGTTGAACCCATCGCCGATTTCGTTGCTCCCCGAATCTGCTCGTATTCCAATGGACTCCGTTACCCAGAACTGCTTCAGAGTGTCGATATGTGGATCATCTTGCGTGCAGTGTAGCGAGTCGTCACTAGTTCCCGATATGACCAAAGTGGTCAGGGACGTGTTTTCGGATCTTCTAACGCATCCAGTCGGACCGGAGAGCAGCAATTCAAACTTGCTGTTGACCGCAGTGGGTCCGGATTCTCCGCGTACAGTTTCGCTTGTCACGAAGTCCCAATAGTAATCCGTCCCAATTAACACATCTATGGGCTCTTGAGAACTGGAGTTATCTGCCAAGGATAGACCTTCAGATGGGGGTAATCGTTGACGTCTGCGCATGTAAATAGTGGTGAACAGATGTTAAGGAAGCTAAGCACAGAAATACTGACAACTTCATTGTTGTTGTCTTGCAGTTTCAAGCTTAGAACGTCACAAGTTTGTTTGCGAAAACTCTTGACTCCAAAGGTGTTGAGATGAAGCGTTTCAGATTTCGTCGATGACAGGTTAAGCCTTGATTTCAGCTCATCTGTCACATACGACCGTTGACTCCCGCTGTCAAACAATATCTTTACCTTGGACGACTTCGCCCCGTCTTCTCTTATTGCAGTTGATGTCGCTGTTTGCAGCAATACGCGCGATAGCCGTTGTTGAGTTACCAAACTCTTCTTCGCCTTCGGCGTTATGCGCTACGTTGGTTGTTGTTTGGTGTGTAAGTGGGTTGACTGCCGGGGTCGTTATCCCCTACGGTGGAAAGTTGCGTGTCACGCGAGTTCTCGTTTTGGATAGCGGAATTCGGAGCATTACAAATTGACTGATGGTGGTTACCGTGACAACGTCGACAGTTTTTGTTAGCCTCACATTGATCGCTTCTATGATCGACCCTCAAGCAAACAAAGCATCTTCGATCTCTCTTTGGACATTCCACGGTTAATGGAAGGGAGACTGGTTAGGCTAGCCGGCAAACTTCAAAGGGAGCGACGAATCATGTTGGGAACCAGTTCTATTTTGCGTCACGTGACGAGGAGCGGGGATAGCTTCATCCGGTGTCAAAAGGAAAACATATGGTCATCGAAGGATTTGGTTACAAAGAATCATATTTCTAAACGTTCAAGGGCAGCTGTGATCACGATGGAGAGCGATATTGAAGCAGAAGAGATAACTGAAGAAATTCAAATAATCGAAGCCGGTAAATATGGGACGACGAAGGCGATTTTCAACAGTCAATGACCGTACCATCATTCAAAGACGAAGGGTCGAAGGCACTCATCGCAACTCAAACCGAAGATTCGTATAATTGCTGTCACAGGAGAAACAGAAGAAATAAACGCTTTGTTGGATGCTTTCTTACTGCTTTACGAAATGTTTTACCATAAAAAGAATCAAGACAAACTTCTCGAATCCTTTTATGGTTTAATTCCTCGATCATGTGAGCTGCTGAACTGTCAAGACTTTAAATGATTCATCTTGATCGGATTCCACAACACCAGCCATGAAACTACTGGTACTGGCGAAGGCAGTTCAACAATCAACACCGAAGGCCAAACCATTACAACTTGATCCAGTTGAACGTGGACTCTCTTTCTTAATTCTTATGTGGCAGGGGATGAAATCAGCAAACTGTATCAGTTGAACAGACGAAAGAAAGGAGAGGGAAAGTGAGAAACCACTAACCAGGAACTGCGAAGCTATGAATTAAGAACCTTTATGCTAAAATTTTCCTTTTACACCCCCATTTTATAAGAACCTTTTTAGCCTAAAAATTGTAACAGGTTCTTATTTGAAAAACTTAAAAAAAATAAAAACAAAGAAATTTTGCACATTTTGTATTTTGTATTTTTGGTAATGACATTATGTTAAATATTAATTTCTAAAATATTTCCCAGTGACACTGCAACACAGTTCAAATGCAGTTCAAATTATTTTCCTGCATGTATCTGGCAGTCGAAGATTGCAAAGTTATTGAAGATTGCAAAATTATTGTAATTTCTACAGTAAAACTTTAAAGTGCCTCTATGGCCTGTGGGGTCTTTACATATTTAAATAATTTAGGTTAAAAGAAAATGTTTCCCGAAATTTTTTCTCAAAAATATTAAATCCCCTCCCATTGACAGCGCTCCGAATTTGGCCAAATCAGCCCAAATCGCGCCATTTTGAAAGTTAACCGTTTGTCTTGGGCCTGGGCTCTAATTGATAGAGCTACGTCACAGTCGGAACGGAAGTCAGACCATAAGACAATCCACCAAAATAAAAAGGACAGATAATCTTCGATCTGCGCGCAGTTTATGGAAATTATTTTGAAATAGAGACTTGCCAAAACTGTATTCGTGGAACGACTAATAATTTAAAGGTAAGTACATTCGATTATTTCTGTATTTTCATTAAATAGTGAGTTAAATTGCAGACTTTTGATGTTGTCGTTGTTAAAATGGCGCATGTAACAATCATTTCCGAAACATGCAGTCAAAACTAACCCTGTAACTCAAAAATAAACATGTTTTGTGCTTTTTGGTCGCAATATTTGGAATCCCAAGTGGAATATCTACAAAACTGTCGGTAATTTTACATCAGTTTACTCGCCTATTCGACAAAAATGCTCATTGGTCTGACGAGTACGACATCATCGCCATTGTTATTGTCGAAGCTCGCAGCATAGAAAATCCAGAATATATTGTCTTCTGGATTATCTATGCTTGCAGTCAAGGCTAACCTTTGCCTCAGAATCTTGTGTGCACAGTTTGCAAAACTGACTCTATTTGTAAACCAGCATAATATGTTACATATGTAATCTACTATAACCTAATGTCTACATGTATGTACATGTACAGTATATCTAACTAATACGATATCAATTTTATTATTTGCTACTTTAAGCCTAATCCTTGACTATCAAACTGTTGAATAACTTTATCAAGAATTCTAAGTGTCCAGGAATGATCTTTGTAAACAGTCATTGACTTTGTTATCACGGGATCCTTGGCACAGTCTTTCTTTCTTTGTTGCAAGTAAACAACTCTTAAAGATTCTTCATCGCCTTTCACTAATGTCCAACCAAAAGGAAGACCAACGCTATTAAGGTGGCTCCCTATAGTTTCAATAAATGCGTGCTATTTCATATGCTCATTATCTAATGTTATTCACAAGTTTAAAAATTTGTTAGATAAATACTAAGTAGACGTTACTATAGCAGAACTATCGCAGATATAAAATATCTATCAAAAAGTTCAATTATTTGCTGTTACCATTGTAATGACGTTGGAACTTTGGTATATTTTCAAATCTTGCATAATTGAAGTGGCATGTCTTCAGTTTGCTTCGGTGAAATTTTTTAAAAATTGCTGAGATGATAGATACTGTTGTGGAGAATATTCATGCACAAAATCAGAGGGTTGTATGGACAGATTTTTCGCTGTAAAAATTATCGATTTAAAAAAGTTCTGTCTTATGAAAATTTTTTAAAATTATATATACTTTAGAACTTTTTATAAACTACTTATTTACAAAATTTTAGCAAAATTCACCGAAGAAAATGTCTACAAGTCTAACATCTATGTCGACGCGGTCATAGAATTTCGAATCGACAAGATCGCTATTTACGCATGCGTAGCGATACTATTTCTAGTCACCAGTCCCCTATTGAAATTACAGTAGGGAACCACCTTAATGGTGTTAACTAAGTCTTTAAGGATGTGTGGTTGGATAACTGTTTATAGGTGCAGCAAGTGGTTGACATCTGTTGTTGTGTCCAGTGCAATTGCTGTTGGTATTATTCAAATAAGCTTGTTTAATTGAATTTTTTTTATTGGCTGGATAGTCATCATTAAGGTATTATACTATACCCTAGTAACATTGCTATAAAGTAATAGTATAAACCAACTAGTGGACTTATATTTTAAGCTTTATCATATAGATATTGACAAAACACATCATTAAATATCTTCATACATAAAAGATTGCTAACTTTTTCTTCATATTTTAAATGACAGGATTGGAGATACAAACTTTAATTTCTTGCATTATATTGTTAATATCCTTGTCCATTCTCTTCGTTCAGTTTAGTATTATATATATATATATAATACACCCTTGTGGAAGTTTGAGCACTCTGGGCCCATGCGCACTTCACGCTATCTGAATGTATTTCACCGATGCTTTCCCACATGCGGTTGTCACCGACGATCGCATGTGTATAAGTAATTGGTGAAATTCATTCAGATTGTTCCAAGCTACACTGATGAGCTGTTGTACAGCGAAACACCGTGTCTGTAGATTGAACTATATATATATATATATATATATTTATTTATTTAGAGAGGGAGACACACTCGCACACATACAGAACGTACATGTATGGCATCCATATTCTAAAGTTCTATTCGTAGATAGTCACTGCCAATGAGGTGCACAATAGTCCACTAGTTGGTTTAAACTATTACTTTATAGCAACGTTACTAGGTATAGTATAATACCTTAATGATGACTATCCAGACAATAAAAAAAATTCAATTTTGGTACATTCAATGAAATTGCTTTTAATGTTTATCCTTTTTCAGACAGAGACAGTCCCCCTGTCTTGGTACCAGTTTCAATGGGTGAAATACTTAATGACAGAACAAGCTTATTTGAATAATACCAACAGCAATTGCACTGGACACAACAATAGATGTCAACCACTTGCTGCACCTATAAACAGTTATCCAACCACAAATCCTTAAAGACTTAGTTAACACCATTAATAGCGCTGGTCTTCCTTTTGGTTGGACATTAGTGAAAGGCGATGAAGAATCTTTAAGAGTTGTTTACTTGCAACAAAGAAAGAAAGACTGTGCCAAGGATCCCATGATAACAAAGTCAGTGACTGTTTACAAAGATCATTCCTGGACACTTAGAATTCTTGATAAAGTTATTCAACAGTTTGATAGTCAAGGATTAGAAGGCTTAAAGCAGCAAATAATAAAATTGATATCGTATTAGTTAGATATACTGTACATGCACATACATGTAGACATTAGGTTATAGTAGATTACATGATTACATATGTAACATATTATGCTGGTTTACAAATAGAGTCAGTTTTGCAAACTGTGCACACAAGATTCTGAGGCAAAGGTTAGTCTTGACTGCAAGCATAGACAATCCAGAAGACAATATATTCTGGATTTTCTATGCTGCGAGCTTCGACGATAACAATGGCGATGATGTCGTACTCGTCAGACCAATGAGCATTTTGGTCAAATAGGCGAGTAAACTGATGTAAAATTACCGACAGTTTTGTAGATATTCCACTTGGGATTCCAAATATTGCGACCAAAAAGCACAAAACATGTTTATTTTTGAGTTACAGGGTTAGTTTTGACTGCATGTTTCGGAAATGATTGTTACATGCGCCATTTTAACAATGACAACATCAAAAGTCTGCAATTTAACTCACTATTTAATGAAAATACAGAAATAATCGAATGTACTTCCCTTTAGATTATTAGTCGCTCCACGAATACAGTTTAAAAATCTTGATGGCAAGTCTCTATTTCAAAATAATTTCCATAAACTGCGCGCAGATCGAAGATTATCTGTCCTTTTCATTTTGGGTGCAAGAAGTTCCGTTCCGACCGTGACGTCACACAGTAAACTCGCACCAGGTCCCTAACAGGCACGGTCACAGTTACAGAGATGCCAACTTTGGAGCGCTGTAGCTGGACGGGGATTTAATATTTTTGAGAAAAATTTTTGGGAAACATTTTCTTTTAACCTAAGTTATTTAAATATGTAAAGATCCCACAGGCCATAGAGGCACTTTAATACATGCAGTATATCAATAATTACCTCACCAGCTGAGTATGTTCACATATACTGTATATGTTTTCATTGATTAGCTACTCACTTTAGTAACAAGAACTATCAACCAATGCATTTAAGTAACTATATTGTTGCAGTTTAATTGTTACATAAAGGACGTGGACATATTAATCAGAGCAGGGTTCTTTTTGATTATGTGGTCGTATTAATTAGTTATAATTAAAGTGTTTATTGTACAAAAGCAAGGGGCCACACATTTTGAGATTGTTGTTGGACCAACAGCAAGCACCCTTTCCTCGAAAAAAATAAGAACGTATTTAAGAACCTAAATAGCCTAAAATCCTGGTAAATACCACTTATATAAGAACCTTTTTAGGCTAACTTGAAAAATGGTGGTTCTTATACGTGGGTTTTTACTGTAAGTATATTTCTGCCCAAACAAGGGGAGGTTTAATTACATCTTGCAAGGGCTTAGTAAACATTTTAGAAGTAGCTGAGATTTTTTTCAGAGAGCATGTATATGAGAGTAAATGGACATTAAGAAATATTCCAGTAGAAATGATATGTAATTCTGCATTAAACTCACCTATTGTTAAATCTTTGTGGGACAACATTGTTGTGTCATGTGAACTTTAACCTTCAAACTCAACACAGAAACTGTGCTTGGAAAATGTAATTAAGCTATATTTAAGAGTTTGAGCATTTTCATATACCAGAGACTATATTACGAAGTACCGCATCAAAGAAAAAAGCACTATTAAGGAGACAAAAAAGAGTGACGCTAGTAATATGCCTGATAAATATGTAATTATGTATTATTATAAATTTGAATTGTTAGATTTTTTGTTCTACCAATTTGTCTTTGGAAGTTTTAAACTTCTCCAGTATGTGAACTGTTTTGTTATTTTCTGTTTCTTGTATACAATATTGTACCTGTTAGTATGCTGCTAATAACATTAGGTAAAAAGACCAGCTATAACACAGCATATTGCATCTTGTATTCAATCCATAATTCCATTTTGCAAAGATTTGTATAAAGTACTATGACAGAACAGGCTAAAAGGTTAAAAATATAAGAAGTACAACACAAAATGTTTTTAACTAAAAAGTAATACAGTGCCATTTTCATCTTGTTCTTTTTACATTTTTTAAATTTTTTAGCCTGTTAGTATCAGTATCTAGTACTACCAGGTACAGTAGTTTCTTATAAACCTTTGACAAAATTATAAATTGGTTTACACTAGCTGGCATTGCTGTACATTATATCAACAATACTATAAAGCATGTCCTGACAATTGAAAGTCCTATGCAGTCATTCTCACTCACTCATTTTCTGAACAAACTCGAAAACTGTAAATGTTTATATAAATAAATCGTAAGAGAGCAAAAAGATTCCTGTATACTACAGGTTATACAGTCAGTGTATTAAAATGAATGTCGATTTCCTCAATCAATGGTGACAAATTGTACATAAAAAATAGTAAACATCAACTCGTGGAAACACAATGTTTATATTTATTGCTCAGGTTTCAACATTACTTCAATAGAAGCGGCCAGTGGTTCCAATGCTTGATATTGTTGAAACGTTGAGGCTTGGTAGAGTTAGAGCTGCTTGGCTCAACATCTGCTGTTTATTAATACTACAGAATGCGGCGCTCTTGTTTTCGCACATCGTGACTTTTTGCGGGCAAATTCTCAGTAGGAACGCTACCAGTTATCAAACATTTTCGTTTTGGTTCTACAAATCAAAATAAGCCGTGGATGAATAAATATGCATCTAATACAATGCCCTCTTTGTAATCAGATACGAAACAATTAAGACATGACCAAGCGCAAGCATATATTAAAATGCAAAATACTTACGAGTCAAGATACATTCTGGCTTGAAATGAAGCTCGCAAAGGAAAACATTGTTCGCCTCAATCTGTTTTTTCAACTCTGGCGTCATCTCCCTGGTTTTCAAAATCGGAGCCATTCTTCGCGAGCTTTCCTCTTCTTCGCTGCGGTTTCTTCACCGTCCGCCGCGCCAACAACCGGGATTTTAAGCAGCGAATGTTCGTACTTTCTGCTGCTCGAACAACCATAGAAGGCACAATTTGTTTTAAGGTGTTGTCGCACCACAACACCTTAAAACAACTCCAAACGATACAATTTTCTAAACACACTCTATAAACAGGCCGCAACACAAGATTTCCGAAGCTATCCCCGCTCCTCGTCACGTGACACAAAATAAAAGTGATGACCAGTCTCCCTTCCATTAACCGTGGACATTCTAAGCGAGCCGAGCGTTCTATCACGCGTTCGCACGAAGCAGAATAATGCATTCCAGAGCAATACGCACATTTAATCTGATTTCCTCTGACGCGTGGTACATCGTTACTAATTAAAGCTGTTGACGTTGGCGTCCGGTTTCTCGGCAATATTGCCCTTATCTGCGTCGTGTGTCTTGACATTATCACTTATCTCACGCGCCTCGACTTCCTTTAAGATTACATCTAATAGCTCTGACATTTTCCAGACCTCTAGTGGGACGCTTCGCGCGACCAAAAGCCGAACATCTGGCGGGAGTTTGGACATGATCACGGGTATTAGCAGACTCCCGTATTGACTGGGGTCAACCCCGAGGGCCTGTAAACCTCGGACGTTTATGCTAATTTTATCGTAAACAGATCGAAGTTGAGATGCTCTTTCGCTATTGCAAGGTTGTATTTTGAGAAGCACATCCATATGCGTGGAAATAATGTGTTGCGTCTTGCCGAAACGCTTATGTAAAATAGCGATGGCAGCCTGATAGTTCGCGTCTGAAAGTGTTAAACCTTGAATAGCGCGTAGTGTTTGACCTACCAACAGGGAATTGAGATGAGTGAACTTATCGATTGGACTTAAATGGGAATTTGAATGGATAGAACTGTTAAAGCTGTCCCAAAAGCCTTGCCAATGTGTAACTTCCCCTCTAAATTTACGTAGAACTAGCTTCGGTAATCTTGATCGTGTTTGGTAAGGATTGTACTGGTTAGCATTATTATTAAAGTGCAATGAAGATGTGGCTGACATACCTGGAATTCCTGTGGGTTGATGTAATGCAGAATCAATAGATGCGTCGGGTTGAATTTCTATAATCGGGTCGGACAAATTTTCATTATCGCTATTCGGAGCCTCTATCATGTCTCTATTCGTATTTCCAGTGTTTTCTACAGCTGGCACGTTGTCGTTATTAGGTACAATTTCCTTGTTGTTTGAGCACACCAGTTGACTGGTCGCTTCCAAAATGGCTCTTTGCACTTCCATAACTCGTTACAATATATTACAAGAAGGTGAGGTGATCTACCTAAGATGGCTGTGATTTGTGAGCTCTCCGTTCAAATGTAACTTCTTCGTATAGTGGGGCTAGTTCTTGGGAAATATAAGTAACTATAAATGTTCTGTTGCTTTGCTGTTTAAAAACAAAATTTACTTTGTCTTTGGTTTTTTCGATTATAAACTGGTTTAACACACAAGATGGCCACCACACGAAGTTCGGCCTTACGTAAAGATAAGGGTGAAGACGAAATTCTTTCCTATTTTAATTCTGGATTTAAATATGGAAGACAAGTTCGATGAGATATCTTCCATCGTTCTAGATCGCCAATTTGATATTTTTGCAGTATCTGAAACTTGGTTGGATAATTCAATTCTCAGTGAGACCTTAGATATTCCCGGCTTTTGTCCAATGCTTAGATTGGATAGACAAGACGGTAGGCGTGGCGGAGGCGTTGCTCTTTACATTTCATCATCCATTGCTGCAAAACGTAGATTTGATCTTGAAAGTAAGAACCTTGAGTTATTATGGGTTGAAGTTAAACTCAACTCAGTTATATTTATATTTATATGTGGTGTGTGCTATCGCCCACCTGGCAATGATCATGAATCTGATTTACTGTTTATAGAAAATTTGCAAAGTTTGGATAAAATTTACGTGGAACCAAAATCTGCTATTATGATTTTGGGTGATTTTAATGCGCATTACGATTTCGAAATGTCTGCACAAAGTACCGATTTTGGTATTCTATTATATAGTTGGCTTGAATGCAACAATCTGTATCAAGTAATAAATGAACCAACACGTATTACACAAAGTGGTGCGACTCTGTTGGATCTCATTATTACAAATTGCCCAAGTTATTTCGTGTGTACTGGAACTTTGAGCCCTCCTGCTAACTGTGACCACTCAATAATTTATGCTAAAATGAATATTACATTTTCTAAACCTAAATGTTATACGCGACATATTTGGAATTTTGACGAAGCCAATTTCAATAGAATATCTCAAGATCTCTTAAGTTTCGACTGGGAAAACAATGTTTTTTCTACATGATGATGTTGACAATATTTATGAAAAGTGGCTCCAATGTTTTCGAGCTATTATTGAACGTTCCATACCTAACAGAACGGTGACAATACGACCCCGCGACAAGCCATGGATGACTAGCGAAGTTAGAAGAGCCATTAAGAAAGGAAATAGACTTTTAAGAAATTATCAAAAACATCAACTGTTAAGTTTGTGGAATAAATATAGACGACATAGGAATTTAACAACTGATCTTATTAGAAAGGCTAAAGCCACATATAACGACAAACTGAATAATATATTACGAAACAATTCTATTAGTTCAAAGAAATGGTGGGGCGTCATTAAGTCCCTATATGGGAGAAAAACACAAATATCTGTGCCTACTTTATTGGAAGGTGTTACTCTTATCTCTGATGCCAAGGATAAAGCAGATTTATTAAATGAATATTTCTGTGAACAGTGTAAAGTTGATGACAAGTACGCGATATTGCCTGAAATGGAATATTTCCAAAACGATGTTTTCCTGTCTGAAGTTCAAACATCCGAAAGAGAAATGTGTGAACAAATGAAAAGTGCCGATGTTTCAAAAGCTTGTGGAGAGGATGGTATTCGAAATGGCATTATTAAAATTTCTGCGGAGGGACCATCGTGCTCTTTTACGCGGATACTTAACCTGTCGTTAGCATGTGGCGTCTTTCCACAAAAATGGAAACTTGCTACTGTTATACCATTATTTAAAACTGACGATAGGCAATGTAAAATAAACTGTAGACCTATTTCACTTTTGGCATCTCTTTCAAAGATCCTTGAGAGGATAGTTTTTATCAGGCTTTATAATTTTCTAATCAATATTAATTTTCTTAATCCTTTACAATCAGGTTTTAGACCAGGTGATTCGACCGTCAATCAATTAACGTACATTGTTCACAAGTTATATGAAGCCTTAGAAAATAGGAAAGAAGTTAGAATGGTTTTCTTGGATATCAGTAAGGCCTTCGATAGGGTTTGGCACAAGGGTCTTCTTTGGAAGTTAGAATCTTTAGGTGTTAGGGACCCACTACTTAGTTGGATAAAAAGTTATCTGACCGATAGGAAACAAAGAGTTGTTATCGATGGTCAATCATCTGATTGGCTTGAAATAAAAGCAGGTGTGCCCCAAGGTTCAGTTCTCGGTCCCTTGCTCTTTTTGGTATTTATTAATGATATCACAGATAACCTTAGTTCAAACAGTCTACTGTATGCTGATGATACATCACTTTTTGATATAGTTGATGACTCACAGCTATCGGGAGACAAACTTAATAATGACTTGGACTTGATTGGCGATTGGGCCAAACGATGGTTGGTGACAATAAATCCGAAAAAAACAAAATGTATGACTATTTCTTCCAAACGCTATAAATGCCAACATCCACAGCTCTTCTATAATAATATGCCGATCAATGTTTCTTTGGCGTGAGCCCCTTCGATGAGCGTTTCGCTCTTGGGGCAAATGCAATTAATTGTAATTAATTAATTATAATATGTTTAAATAAAAACTCGTGAATTGATTACATCGGATTCTTCGATTTCGTTCTCTATGTCGGCGACTTCACATTTCGTTTTAATTTCGTCATCCAGAGACTTAACTGATGTTAGTTTCTCTCCCAACAATTCGGCTATGACCCTCAACCGCTTTTGACCGTTTTGGGTTTGATCAGTGGCAAGTAACTCTTCAGCCTCCTTGCTCAACTTGGTCATTACTCCACGATTTCCACCACGGATCGCGCGTGCCCGCGCTACGTTGTCGCTCATGTTGATACTTCACTGCCCCACGTTGGGCGCCATATAATGATTCGAATAATAACTTGACTAATTTCTCGTCTTTAACCGTCTTTACCATTACTTGGTAAAGACCACAAGTACACTAACTATATACATTCCATACGTTTCATACAGTTGAATCACATGATTCAACGTCATCAATCAATCAATTATGGATTATATATGACAATTATATACTAGATCGTGCATTTTGTTATTGTTGATTAAAGTTTACAAATGTAGTTAAACTGAAATACCTTAGATAACATTATATATATACGAAAGACAGTTTTGAGTATAACTGAGTTTTTGTTGCAAAAGTGTAAAAATCCAGTCAGACTTGATACTTCATACTTCCTGATTGGACAGCCTTATGTATCCATATATGAATATTTACAAAGTAAATTATTTTTACAATATATTATAAAGAAGCAACAACAGTGTCCCCAATTTGCTAATATTTTTTTGGAAGACCAAATTTTACTTCCGGCATCGCCATGGCAACAGTACATTCTTTTTTTAATTTTCGCCTTTTCGGTAGCTTGGCGCACACGGCAAAACCCAACACCGCTGTCCGGCGCACAGAAAATCTAGATTCCAAAGTGGGTCACCGACGATCGCATGTGTATAAGTAATTGATGAAATTCATTCAGATTGTTCCAAGCTACACTGATGAGCTGTAGTGATGAAGAACTTTATTTAACTACGCTAACCCCGTCAACCGAAGCTGATTTCCACAGGGGGCGTGTAAAAAGAAATTACATAAGTATAAAATTTAAAGTTATTTACAAAATATGAAGTATAGTGTCAAAATAGTACAATCTTTAAAGTTATCTACAAAATATGAGGTATAGTGTCAAAATAGGAAATATATAATTAATGAGTAATCTATTTACAAGGTTAATATTTTCACGATTTAAAAATGTGAGTAGCAATTTTCTTTTGAAAACTTGAAAGGGATTTGCTCTCCCTAAGCTCGTTTGGAATAGAGTTCCATAGATGAGCACCGTCATACATGAAACTATTTTTCATATTATTAGTACGTGATTGTGGTAAACAAAGACTACTTGAAATGTCCCGAAGTTTATAGTTTGTCATCTCGCTTTTATAAGTAAAAAGGTCAGTGAGTGACTCAGGACCCATTCTATTTAAAATTTTAAACATCATTTTTGCTTTTGCCTTTTTTCTCATCATCTTTAGTGGCTCCCAGCCCAAGGCATGTAAAGCAATAGAATGATCTATATCGTTGCTCATGTTCGTGATAATTCGAGCAGCTCTATTTTGTAGTTTTTGGAGTCGTTTAGATTGTGTTTCGCCAAATACATCCCACACTTCGCAACAATAATCGACGTATGGGCGAACAATAGCATTATATATGGAAATAAGTGTATCTTTATCAACAAAAGGTTTGACACGACGGAGAGCAGAGATTCCTGCTGTTATTTTTTTGCAAATATTTTCAGTATTACTCTTCCAAGATAAATGCTGGTCAATTGTTATTCCAAGCGTTTTGCATTCATAAACTTGTTTAATTGGTTTATTTTCAATGACAATATTTGGGGGAGCATTTAAAGTACATTTTATCTTTGGTTTTGAGACAATCAAGATAAATTCAGTTTTAGCTACATTTAAGCTAAGTTTATTGGCCATCAACCATTTCCTAAGTTTTTCTAAATCAGAATTTACTGCAATTTCAATATCAGTTATCGAGTCTCCAGAAGCTGTGAGATTTGTGTCATCAGCAAATAGCCTAGGTTTTGTATTATTAAGACACTGAGGTAGGTCATTGATATATAATAAAAATAAAAGTGGTGCTAAGATAGAACCTTGTGGTACACCACATCTAATCAAACGTTCTGATGAGACAAATCCATTAATTTGGCACTTCTGGCTTCGATTTGTTAGATATGATTTTAGCAAGGAAAGAGCCTGTCCTTTTATTCCATAGAGCTCCAACTTTTTCAATAGAATTTGATGATCAACTGTATCAAAAGCTTTTTTTAAGTCATTGAAAACTACTAGGTTAAACATTTTTCTGTCTAAATTCACATACCAGTCATTAGTCCAGTCCAGTAATGCTGTAGCTGTAGAGTGAGATTTCCGAAAACCAAATTGGGAATTACTTAGCAGTCCAAATTGAGTTATATAATTGTACAGTTGATCATACAGAATTCGTTCCATGATCTTGCTTATGGCAGGCAAAATTGAAATTGGCCGGTAGTTTCCTGGCAAATTTCGATGGCCATTTTTATAGAGAGGTGTTACTCTAGCCATTTTCCATTCATTAGGGAAAGAGGATAGAGTAACAGCCTGATTAAAAATATATGTTAGTGAATCTGCAATGGCG
Source organism: Paragorgia papillata (assembly GCA_035771165.1). NCBI lineage: Eukaryota > Metazoa > Cnidaria > Anthozoa > Scleralcyonacea > Coralliidae > Paragorgia > Paragorgia papillata. Next base: position 851,244 of record JAWNZC010000111.1, on the reverse strand, counting down.
GGTGCAGCTATCTTAACAATTTTACATGAAATCTTATCAATGCCAGTGGCTTTATTGCTAGATAGTCCATGCAAGAGGTGGTAAACGTCATTTACGCCAAAAAGTTGGAATGCAGAAAATTCCGATTTAGCTTTTTCGACATATGTCTCAAAATTGTAATTGGACATGTTGATTTTGCTTGCTAAATCAGGACCAATATTTGAAAAGTATTCATTGAAGCCCTCCGCAATATCTTTTGGATTGTTTAAAATATTTTCACCCAAATTGAGTTCATTCACTACTGGTTGTTTGTTTTGTTTGCCCAGCAAATTGTTTATTGATTTCCAAGCATTTTTTGGATCACATTTTTGACCAGCAATCCTCGTGGAATAGAATTTTTTTTTAGCATTTCTTAATTCAATATTTACCTGATTTCTAGTCTTTTTGTAATTTAACCAATCAATTTCTAATTTGCTAATAATGGCTTTTCTTTTTAGTTTGTCTCTTGTATTTATGAGGTTTTTGATTTTGCTCGTAATCCAAGGAACTTTCTTGGACCTATGTTTCTTTTTTTGTAGTGGTGCATGTTTATTTAGCACTTCTAGGAAAATTTTTTTCCAAATTTCCCACATAGTATTTGGATCATGACCAAAAAAGTAAACATATTCCCAATGTAGATTTAGAAGTTCATCTACAAAATTGTTCTCATTAAAATTTTTCATGTTCCTTATTTCAGTAACATTTTCTTCCTTTTGAAAAACTCCAATTTTTCTGATTGCAAATACCAAACTGTGGTCACTGATTCCAGTGTGGATAACACCAGAATCAGAAATTTTCTCAGGTGTATTTGTAACAATATGGTCAATGAGGCTGGAGGTTGTCATTGTTATTCGTGTAGGTTCATCAATCAATTGAGACAACTGGTACAATTCATATAATGTATTTAGTTTCTTAGTTGGCAAATAAAAAAGTTTCTTTTCTTTTAACATGTCACAATTTAGATCACCTAATATATACATTTCTTTGTTTTCATCATCGATTTGTTTGATTAACTTTTCCAAATGGTCAAAGAATTCCGATGATGCATTAGGTGGTCTGTAAACAGTTGTAACAATAAAGGGTCGACTGTGTGGCTTAGTAATTTGTATACAAACAGCCTCTAGTTCAGATGGAATTAGATCAAATCTTACATTGTAATTGATGGAGCTACGCAAATATATACAAACTCCACCTCCATTTCGTGACCTATCTTTTCTAATAATATCATAACCTTCTATGTGAATTAAGTTATCAGTAATACTCGAATCAAGTCGTGTTTCATTAAATGTAATTAGATCAATGCATTTGTTGGACATTGAATGACGAATTCCATCTATTTTTTTAGGTAGACTAACAATATTCAAAAGGGCCATTTTAAAACCTCTTTCATTAGGAATAGAGTTAAAAGTTGTTGAAAAGTCGCTACTCACATTTTTGTTTGTCGAATTATTACAAGCTACTACTTTAATACTTGGCTCACATATGAGCTGGACGAAAAAAATCTTCATTGTTTTTAGACGTTATAGGAGGTTTTTTTTTATTTAAATATGCACAGAATGCACTTCCCAAAGCCCTGTCTCCATTTCGATTCAAATGAAGGTTCGATTGATTTAACATTACTTTATCAATACAATCATTATTAATATACGTAATCTTGTGCTTGACACATAATTTGTGTAATAAATTATTGTAATAAGTAATATTACTGGCTCTAACTTTATTATCATACCTTCTAATGACACTAGAAACTGCAACTTCTTGGGCATGGACTTTGACTTTTTCGATCAGTGTTTCCATATTATCAGCGACTTTGGTGGGTTCTTCGCGTGCCAGATCATTGGTTCCAACATGTAGTACAACGAAACACCGTGTCTGTAGATTGAACTATATATATACTCTACGTGTAAGTATTGAGCACTTTTGGAAAACCCTACAAACACTCTAAAAATATATATATACAGTGTATGTGTATATATATATATATGATCCCGTTTAGGGTGAAACCTCTGGTAGCGAAGACTTTAAGGTAAAACTATACTTTATACTTTGTATATATATATATATATATATTTATTATATAGATACTGATATTTACGCATGGTTTTATTCATGTAAAAACCCATTTCAATGTTTTTCAAAGGTGATGACAGCCAATCAGGAACGCGAAACGATGATCTCACACGTGCGAAAAACGTTTCGCCCAATCAGATTGAAGATGTGATGTCGTAAACGTCAATTCGTTCACGGCTAAATTGCCGCATTTCCTGTTTTGAGTTTGTTGATTTCAGTTCGAAGCGAACCAGTTTAACGATGTCTGCAGTCGGCGATAGATTTACAACTCTAGAGAAACCAATTGAGGACTATATACTTGACCAAGAAAACAAAAACACTCGAGCTAAAACTGAGAGAGACGTAAAGTTACTTATTCAGTTCTTGAGACAGAAAGATGAGCCACGAAATCCTGAAGAACTCTGCCCCAAAGAACTAAATGGTTATCTCTGTGAATTTATTTTGAGTGTCAAAAGAAAAGATGGTCAAGAATACGAACCTTCGAGTCTTCGAGGTTTTATTTCGAGTTTCCACAGGCATTTGAAAGAGCGTAAATATTCTGTCAGCATTATCGAAGACATTGCGTTTGAAAGGACACGGAAATGCCTTGAAGCGAGAAGCAAACAACTCAAGAAAGAAGGTAAAGGAAACAAGCCTTTCGCAGCTCATGCCTTGACTGATGAGGAGATAGACATTCTGTATGAAAAAAATATCCTTGGACTTTCCAATGGTGAGGCACTTCTGAATACGCTTTGGCTGTTCAACGCAGTGCATTTTGGTCTACGAGGTTGTGACGAACACCGACAAATGTCTTGGGGAGACATTGAGCTTATGACAGCAGCAGATGGAACCGAGTATTTGGAATATTCGGAGCATCAGACAAAAACGAGAACAGGAGCCGAACCTCGTAATATCAGACCTGTTAAACCTAAAGTATTCGCTGTCCCGAACGGCCCACGCGACAGAGATCCAGTCGTAGTTTATAAAACTTACTCCGAGAAGAGACCACACGCAATGAATAAACCCGAAGCACCATTCTACCTTGGAATAAACCACACCAAAAACCCTTCATCTGGTAAAAGTTGGTACAAAACAAATGCTATGGGAGTCGACAAACTAAACAGTTTGATGAAAAGTATGGCAACGAAAGCAGGTCTCGACAGCCAGCGACTTGCAAATCACAGTGCTCACAAAAGGATGATCCAAAAATTAAACGACAACGACATTCCTCCTACTCACATCATGCAGATATCGGGCCACAAAAACATTCAGAGTATTAACAATTACAGCCACGTTTCTCAACAACAGCAGAAAACTATGTTCAGAAGCCTGAGCTCAACCTCAGCTTTGACAAAACCTCTGGCTGTGGGCCAAAACGACCAACGCGTGTTGACAGCTGAAAGTGAAGCTATGTCCTGCAGCAGTTCTCACACAAAGTCAACAAGTAGTGACCTAATGTCCACAGCTGGAGGCCTCTTCGCTGGAGCAGTATTTCACGGAGGGCACTTTAATATTAATATAAATACGGTTAACAAGTCTCGTACAGCAATATCGACAACGAAGCAACACAATTTCAAACGAATTAAAATATTTGACTCTTCCGATGAAGACAGTCCTCCTTTGCTTTTGGAATAAAGTTACTGAATAAGCTAAGTTTTATTCGCTTCATTGTTTCTTTTTTATAACCGTTTATATAGAGCCTTTACGTTTTACTTGTAGCATGAACGAAGAACTGTTGACAATTTGGGAACAGTTTCAATGTTCTAATATTTATAGTTTATCTAAAGAAATATTTTAGCATTTTTATACTTCGGCTATTTATAGTATGGCCGGTTTAATTTTACTGTTTGTTAACACTGTTGAGTTAAACTGTTCTTTGCAAAAACGGAAAATAAATAAAATCTTTTAGAATGGATAGAAAAATATCAGTATCTATATAATAAACAAATTTGTACATGGGAAGTGCTTTTGTATGGTATTTACGCACTCGTTAATTTGTTTTCACAAAGGCTCGCTCGCTCGTTCGCTTTTAATTAACGCGTGCGTAAATACCATACGCCAGCACTTCCCATGAAGAAATCTCCCTATATATATAGTGTATATATATATATATATATATATATAAGTTGACCAAAGCATGGGTATTTCCCAATAAGTAAAATGCTCGATACAGAGATGTAGAGCTTAATATACAATATATTTTAAACTATCTAATATATATATACAGGTCGTCGTTACACTGTGTTTCATGCTTAACGCAATCATCAGATGACTAACGGACTAACGATGTATCACTGAATTTAAATTTAAATTCGGATATCGTGCCTGCCGCGGAAGTGTTGAATGTCTGGTGGTATTTCCTTGAAGTTACACAATAAGTGCTTGTTTACATGGCGACAACTTGATAAAAGTTCATTTTTTTGTTGAGTAGAGGGAATTTCTGAAATATAATATGAAAGTTCTCAGTCAGGCAGAGTTCGCATCTTTTTGGTCCGTTTTTAAAGGCGGGCGCTCTGTCTAGGACTGACCACTTTATTTTGGCATTGTTGACGTTGTTGTCTCGTAGGTTCCAAATGTATTTGGAAAGTTCTGTCGCGTTTATCTTGCTTCGGTAGCGAAGCGAGTTTCGATGCTTGTACAGTCGGTCTTTGAAGGAGTGTTCTGTGAGTCCAATGTAGTTAGTGTGATTGCTATCTTTATCGTTAGTGACGTGCGCTCAGTAAACTAGGCTTCCGCTGAGGCATTCACCTTGGGGCATTCTTCTTTGGGTTTGCAGTTGCATTTTCGAGTTTGACATTCTTGATTGTTGTTAAGTACCTTCTGATTGTGGGAATTGACAATGCTCGACATGTTAGGCATACAACTGTAACTGACATTAATGTAGTTACGGTTGAAAATCTTGTGGAACTTGTGGTTCTCAGGGAAGTGTTTATCGAGAAAGGCGGAGAAATTTCTTGGCTACGTTTGTCTGCACGTTCTTGTTGTATGGAGGGTTAAACCAGGTGATGTTTCTTTTCTTGGATTTAGTGTTTGGAGCGCGTTCATCGTTGTTGTTGGATGGGTTATACTCTAAGGTTTCTTTATATCCGCTGTCTTTTAGCGCGTTATTGTAGTAGGGTGCTGCATTGTCAAAAATTGCTTTGCTGGAGGAGATGTCGCTAATTCGCTTGCTTAAGTTTTTCGGCAGCTGCTTAATGATATTCGGTGGATGGTTGGACTTAGTGTGTATGTAGATAGGCCTGTCGTTCGGTTTCTTGTAGGGTTTGTAGATATCTGTCAGTAGGTTTAAGGTAATATCAAGGAAGTTGACTTCTTTGAGGTTGGCTTGAATAGTTATATATAGACCTTGATCTTTAAAGACTTTGGTAATCTGAGGACGAATGTAAATTACTGTGGAAAGGCAATATGTGACAAATAATACAAAATTTGTAGTACTCTGCATACTAGCGAGTATCTAGAATTGAGTGTATGTAGATAGGCTTGTCGTTCGGTTTCTTGTAGGGTTTGTAGGTATCTGTCAGTAGGTTTAAGGTAACGTCAAGGAAGTTGACTTCTTTCAGGTTGGCTTGAATAGTTATATTTAGGCCTTGATCTTTAAAGACTTTGGTGATCTCTTTCCGGATGCTGTCGGATTTTTTCGAAAAAATGCCAGTCCGTCGTCTCGATATAGCCCGAACTGTGACTTGTCGTATTTCTCCGATAAAATGCTTAGGATATAGAGACCTACTAGCTCGCACACTTCGGCTCCATCATAACTTCCCATAGTGACATCAAAAGTGTTGTCACTGTGCCGAAGTGTGTGCGAGCTAGTAGGTCTCTATATCCTAAGCATTTTATCAGAGAAATACGACAAGTCACAGCTCGGGCTATATCGAGACGACGGACTGGCAGTTTTTCGCAGTAGGTCTGAAGCTTCTGGGAATTGTCTTTATAGCTCTGCGTCCTTGGCATTGGTAGGAGATAATTCCCTTGTTGAAACAATGAGGGTTACGGTATCAATTGAGCTTTTTTTAAATGCCACCTTTTATTGTAATCATCCATCTTTTCATTCTATCTTTGCAAATCACAAAGAGAAAGTATGTAGTAGTGTAAACAATCTTTTGCCTATGTCCGTTTCGTTTGATAGCTTGGATTCTGGTTTATCTGGAGAAAAGCTAGTTAGGGTGGAAGCCATTTCCAACTGTGAGAATAAAAAATGGGCAAGCTTTCTTTGTATACTTGGTCTCTCTTCAGTTACAAATAGAAATATTACTTTGTTCTATCCGGACTGTGGAGAACTTAGGTTTAAATTACTATTTAATCAACAAGTAAACCCTCGTCTTCCTTTGGCAACTGCATCTGATGATCTACATATACTGTTTAGTTTTGAAGGTGCAGTCACTGCTGGTGAAGTATTTAAACCAAACCATTTTGTGCCTATTGTCTTTTGGGTAACTACGGTGAAAAGGAAGACACCACAGGCAGCTCCACAGATTCTAAAGCGAAGTTGTAATGTTGCTCCTGTTAGGGGCACTGGTAAGGGTGCCTCCCCTAAAATTTCTTCTTTTTTCTCACCTGCTTCTACTGTTCAAGCAGAATCTAATACAGTTGGTAATAAAGTCATTTTACCTAGTACAAGTTCAAGTGGACAGCAAGGTGCTAGTAAGAAGAAATCCATTCTTACACCAAAGCCTACTTTAATTTTAAGAATATGATGTTGCATATTTCAGAGCAAAAGCCAAAAATATGGACAATACACAGATATTACACCTCATCAAAGTGTTTTTAAGCCTGACAAATCTTTTTCTTTTCCAAGAACTGACGGTAGATCTTTTCTTTATAAATGGTTCAAAGATTACTCATGGTTATGTTACTCTCCTAGTTTAGATGGTGCATTTTGTCTTCCTTGTGTCTTGTTTGGGGATCGGTATCCAGTAAAAAATACAAAAATTAGAAAATTATTTTCTGAGCTAATGTCATACTGGAATGATGCATTTGCTTGTTTTAGACGCCATGTTGGTTTGGGGTCGAAGGCTATTTCAAAAGCAGGATTGCATGAAAGCACATCAAATTTATTTACAAAACTTGTTGGTCAAGCATCGGGTGAGATCCAACCAATTGATGTAATAGTTGATGAGAATGCAAAGAAACAAATTCTTGAAAACCGGAAAAAGCTTGTACCAATTGTTGTACCATTAAGCTGTGCGGTCGTCTTGGTTTGCCATTGCGAGGACATCGTGACGATTCTAAATATCAACCTGAGGTTGGGTCCTACTCCCAAGGAGGTGTTGGTAATTTTGTTGAACTTTTGCATTATAGGGTTCGAGGGGGTGATAGTGTCATCGAAGAACATTAAAAAAATTGTCCAAAAAATGCTTCCTATATTTCCAAGACCACTCAAAATGACTTAATCAAATGTTGTGGCCAGGTTATCAGGGCTCAAGATTTGAATTTTTCACCAGTATCCAAGTGGATACTAGGGTCTTAAAATCTAGTATCCCTATTTGAAATTTAGTATCCCAGATTTGGATAGTAGGTATTTCGATAAGCAGTATCCAAACAAGGTAAATAACTGCCGGACAGGTGTGTAAATGAAGTACACTGTACACTGAAAATAAATAATGATTGATTGTTCAACAAGAAACAAAATGAAGATATTCATATATTTACAACTGTAATAAGTATATTTAAAATTAGTGTAATTTCATAGTGCACATACTACAGTACCATTATCACATTTAAAACCCGTCAAAATCAGACTCTGCAGAGTCAGAATCAAACATTGCTCCGAAGTCATCTGGTACTGGTGAAGCTGCTACAGCGTGCCCCAGTTCCTCATCCGGTTGTTCACTATCTGTATCACTATTAAAAACAGCATCAACATCTGAATCATATGAGACAGAGTTAGAATCCTGGATCTGCTGGCTCCCCTCGCTTTCTTTCTTCTTCTTCCAAACCCTTTGATTTGGTCGCCGACCTCTTATGGATGCCTTTTCCCACTGACGAACAGCCTGGTCTGGATTGAACTCTTTGATGTCACCAGAGTGTAGAGCAATTCTGATTAGGTCGGTAACAGCTTCATCTGTTAGAGAATTTCTCCAGTCGGTTTTCACTAATTTCATAAGTGAAAACCCTCTTTCACACTCTGATGAGTGTGCAGGAATGGTGAGGAGCAGGTCAACAAGTAACAGGAAGTGTGGGGCAGTATCCCTGAATTGGATGTTGATCTGCTCCCAGTCTAATTCTTTGCTTATTTTGTTACCACCAAACCTAAAAATTAAAAAGTAAAATAATTAAATATAGACAAATTAAATTTAAAGGTATGAAAGCCTAAAAAGGATGTTTTCTGCTCAAGGAAAGACCCACTGTACATAGATTTGCGACTTAAGATCATCCCACTCCATCAAACCTTCGCCAGCAAAGTCTTCCACATCTTCGCAAACAGCAGATAAATATGGATGGAAGTGGTTGAGAAGCTTGGTCACTTCTGCATCACCATAATCTACAAAAAAATGAAACGAGGTCATTGTTTTGTAATGGGTAACAATAATGCTGCTTGGGAGTGACAGGAGTTAGGATTGAATAATTTATTAATTAAAATTAATAATATGTATATAGATGCTACTAACTAGACTAGTGAAATTCAATTGCTTGCCTCTCCATCCTTTGACTGGCCAATTGTGCAGATTCAGGAAGCCAATCCAGTTCAGATGGTCTGATTTTCCACTATCACTGAATGTGGACTTCATTGCAGTTTGGAGCGCAGTTATGATATCATTGAATTGGGCCAATGTTGTATCTTCATGCAGCTGATTTGCAACCTGCACACCATGGAAAACTTCCGCTTGCAGCAATTCAGCTAATTTAGGACCGGGTCTGAAAGTGTTAATATTATAATTAATCGTTTCTATTTGCAAGCTTTATGACCAGATTAAACACATTACATATATAAATTAAACCTACTGTGTCTTCAGTTTCTCCAGGCCATCAATCGTAGATTTAACGACGCCTTGACAATCTGCGATGTTGCAATCTTGTTTTTGCAGAAACAAGGAAAGCTTCTTTAGACGTGTACATACGTCCGTCGTCATAGCAGCATCTTTCAAGAATGAAGCTTTTTGCATCTTCTTCAGAAACCCTTTAGCTTTGGCTGATGCATCAGGCGAGTGAGTGTTGATCTGCAGCTATATAAAAACATAAAGAATAAATAAATAAATAAACACAAATAAAGTTAAATATAAAAGTACCATTAATATATTTTACATACCTCTCCAAGATGCTGCTGTAGTGCTGGAAACATCTTCCAGAAATTGACGAGGGCAGTGTAGGTATGAGGTATCCATCTGGTACCGCCCAATCTTGTAGGGATCCCTGAAGTGCGAAATGCTGCAGCACACTCTCGCAACATGCTCCGGTTCAACGAACTGTTGTGGTAAAACTTGTATAGGTTGTCAAGAAAAGCAAGCACTTTCAGTTTAGCTTCATTTTCTTGGATTACTTGCTTGAATGCAAGTTCCAGCCGATGTGCCATACAATGGACTGACGTCAGTAAAGGTTGTTTCCTTTGTAGTCTGGCACCAATGCCGCTATGGCAGCCCATGTTCACACTAGCCCCGTCTGCTCCAAATCCAACCAATTTCTGATACAGGTTTTCATCAGTGAGCCCTCCATACTCCTTGAGCGTTGTTTCGATCAAGTTGGTAACATTCTCAAGTTGGTAACATTTTCCGTTATTACTGAAACGATTGTTGATGAAGTTAAAAGAAACAAATTTTTTAGTATTATTGCAGATGAAGCAGTACATTCTTCAAATAAAGAGCAAATGCCTAAGGGAAGATTTTGTAAGATTTTTGCACTGCAGATGGGGTTTATCTGGTGCAGCTCTTGCCAAACTTATTTTGGATCCATTGACTGATCTATCTTTAAATGTTAATGATTGTAGAGGCCAAGGGTATGATGGAGCTGGAGCTGTTGCTGGTCACATCAATGGTCTTTCAGCTCACATATTACGTCTAAACTCGAAAGCAATATACACTCATTGTTATAGTCATAGATTAAATTTAGCAATATGCGATTCTTGTTCTGTTCCTCTAGTAAGAAATACCTTCACTCAAATCAAGGAATTGTCATACTTTTTTAACTTGTTAGATGGACGCCAAATACTTCTTGGGCCATTCCATTTAATGTCCCCCCCCCCTATGGATGAGATTTTCTGAGGGGTGGTCGAAATTCCAAAATTTCCGAGTGGTATTCGGAAGAAAATTCTGAAATTTCTGAGGGGTATTCGGAAAAAACTTCTGAAATTTCTGAGCGGTATGAAAACATTTCTGAGTGAAATCCCAAGTGTCACGCTACTGAAAATTTCCAATGGGTGTTTGGAAAGATCATGAATATTCATGAATTTCTGAGGAAATGTCTGGTCTTCAATTGGTCATTTCCCAAAAGAGTGGAAGACTGGTGACGGGTTAGGAACGCTAGAGTACTTGGGATCGTTTCATTGTGTTTAGGCTACCAAGCATGAAATCTGTCCCAAGTACCCTAGTGTTCCTAATCCCTCACCAGTCTTCAACTCGTTCGGGAAATCGCCAATATGCCCCTCACTTCTTCCTTAGAATTTTAAATTTAAATTTGCATTTTTTGCAGGCTAGTTTTGCTTATTAAATCTTAATTATAGTTATTATTTTAGGTATTACTTCTTGTTAATATAATAATATATATTACACTCACGTTTATTATTTATACACAAGCACGTCTAAATGATTTGGCAGTGCTTGTGTACTAATACCAAATACAAATTTAATATACAGTATAGTTTATGTGGATGTGCTTAGTGCTTGGATATGCTTGCATGTGTACATTAATGGTCTTAATTATTTATGATTAAAGCCAGCTGTACACGAAAACTACTGGCTGAGGTAGTTATAACCGCCTCGCAATGCCACAGTTCGTGTGCGCGTCGTTTTTCTTGAGAATTTTACCTCACGAGGCTGTGAGACAATACAAATGGATCTTGCTCAGCAAATAACTGGCAGTTAGGTCAGCCAGTAGCTCTCGTGTGCAGCTGGCTTAATTAGGTATAACTTATTCTACTTCATCAATAGATAAAGGCGTTTGTTCTGAATCAGCAGTTTGTGATTTTAAAACTGTATCTAATTGTTTTCTTTTGACTTTGATGGACTTAATCGTTGCTTCTTGTGCTCGTTTCAGTTCAGTATATGCACCGTCAAGAATTTTCTTTTTTCCTTCATACTCTTTGGTATATTTTTCTTTCCTTTATTGACGTCGCTTTATCAAAATTACTCCGAGAATCTTGAATTTCTTCATCAATACTTTCAACAGCGGCGTGGGCAGCAGCCGCCATTCTGTCCAAATTCTTGGGGATTGTTTTTTTTTTCTGTGTTAATGATTTTGTTTTTTTCCTTAACTCGTTTCTAAATAAAACCTCTTCTTCATCGAGGGTTTTTCTTGCCTCAATTTCAATGAATTCAGTTTTGCGTGTTATCCACGCAACATCAATAATCCCTATCATTGTCATTTTATTTAAATTTGATGTTTTCTGGGACTTTGCCACTTGTTCCGCTTTTTCATTCCAAAAACGCCTCCTTTTCTTTTCGAACTTAATCTAGAACAGTCTGACATCAAACATTGTCCAACCACAAGATTTTGACTTATCTGATGTTTTGTCTGACGTATTTTTGGAAAATATTTAATAAAACAGGATCGATTTTGTTGTTTATGTCTTTTGCAATAGCCACTTAATATTTCAGACTCGGCTACAATTATTTCAATTCAATTTTTAATTTACACATCAAATGACAAAAACCGGCCTTTTTCATATTTTAGTCTGGCTGTCAAACACCAAGCGAAAAAAAGTCGCCCGTCGTGCGAAAGTAATGCGCGAATCATACGATTTTTTTATAATTTCTCTCGTTGAACGCTTCCTTTTATTCATATGTATTACATAGTTCGTCCAGGCATATACCGAAGCCACGGGCACTTAAATTGAAATTTCCCGTGGACTTGGTTTAATTAAAACACTTATTGAGCACCGCACTCCTTACATGAGGTTATTCAAACTTAACACGCGGTTTTGGTGTTTAAGTCATGCTTGAGGCCCAACCCAGTATCTGGGTAATACTAACTCCGGGTTTTGGCCAATGTCAGATTGAACATAGGCACAAATGATTACTTACACATTTGATTTTATTCATATGGCATTGGCATCAGTTGTTACTTTGTATCATATCTTTGTGTTACCAAAGTTGGGAAAAAAAGTTCTTAAATTAATTTAAAAATCTTATAAAATTAAAATTATCCCAAAAAATTAGACAAAGCGCTTACCGATTCTTGCGTTCTTGGAGCTAGAATGAGGTATCTCAGCTGGTGTATCCTCTAGTTCTTCTTCAAATGAACGCTTTTTCATGACTTCTTTTATCGCCATCCCCTCCTCTAGTTCTTTTCCAGTTTCGCCAAATTCCATATCTAACTCAAAACCTTCAAATCTATCCCATTCTATATCTATCTCACTCTCATCGTTCACATCATATCCACCTGTATCATCACTAGACCCAACAGTATCGCCATACCATGTACCTTTAACAACCTCATCTGACCCAACATATTTACTAGTGTCGCCTGAAGACAAATCCACTTTTTGGGCGACTGCGTATTCAGGTGCGGACGAGCATGAAGGTTGTTCAGATTCAACTATTGTTTCTGGTTGAATCTCTCTAGGCACTTCGGCTGGAACTTCAGCTTTCCATTCTTTGCCAATGACAAAAACGCTACCTTTTGCGTAAGCCAAAAGGGAATCATCATCATCGATTTCAGTGCCATCAGGTTCATCATATACTCTTGTATCCTCTGGATCTACCAACCCGAGCTTTTTTCGACCTTTAAAATTTAACAAATGATGAATATTTGTCACTTTTAATTAGGCGTTACATGCAACTCGCTACTTCGATGATAATTTTATGAAAGTATTCTTACCTTTCCTCACAAGTTCTTCTAAACTATTCACTACAACAGCTTTCTTGGTTGTTCTTGAAGCGTTCCACGTTTTAAAAAGAGGCATGATGGTTTTTCTAAGAAATTATTAAACTTTTGACTTCTCAACAAACGATGACTACGCGCAAGTGGCTATATAGTGTGAATAACTGGATAGTGTTTTTGGCACATATAAAACCTTGTTTTGAAACCAATTGACGTCAAGCGGCCCTGATGCATCAGTTACATGGTGACATTTTGTCACTTGAAGAGACCTATTAACGCGTCACTGCCGAATCGCGTCCGGTGCCGTGATAATTGGACTAATGAGCAATGAATAGCACAGTGTTATTATTAATGAGTATGCGCAGTATTTTAGGATTTCCTATCTATTCTGGATTTGCAAGATAACTGTATGCAGTTCTTGTGTCTCTATACTCGTTAGTTGACTTGTTAGTTTGTTCAGAAACTCGACTCTGTATCATATCAGAATCAGTATATATTGTTTGTTGGCTTGTTGGTTCGTTGGAATTACCGGTGATTCAACTACGTATTTGCTCTAGGTAAGTGTTTAAAATTTTTAAGTTTAAGCAAACAGTTTAATATATGCAGTTTATAAAAAGTTACTTCAATCAGTTTATTATTAAGCGTTTTTTATAAAGACCAAAGCGAAAGTTGGTGAACTGCCAGAACTGTTAAGAATGAAACACTGATCATGATGTTTCAAGCTCTACTCTTCATTTTAGTGAAAACCCTTTATCAAAGTAAAATTTTACTGTGATAAAAAACTACGTTAATTTAAATGCGCATCCAGAAAACCGCGTATTTTGTTATTGTTCCTTAATTTTGCTATATCAGAAACACCGTCTACGAAACACTACTTTTGGGTCACTTTTTATTAACACGTGTGGATTATGTCGGGAGATCATATTGCATCTTTAATAGGAGCGGCCGATCAATTAGGGCGGTCAATAGGACCGGTTTTAATTGATCAATATTCGATCACCTTTCTGGTCAGGAATATATTTGTCAAGCTTATAGCTTTGAACAAAACTATGGAACAAAATAATTTTCAAAAAACTTAAATATATACTATAAATGTTTCGTTTCTATACAAAACCATCAGAGTTATAAAAGATAAAAGAAAGTGATAGGAATGTTATTCAATTAAAAAATGGAAGTAACAGTCAGGGGGAAAGAAATTGCGTATCATCACGAATGATAAAATAAAGTTACAATGAAAGAGAAAATTAAAAAGTGTCAAAGAAAAACGGATGGCTATTATTTACGTCAAGGACGGGTTTTAGAGATTAACGTGCAAGCGTTCTCGAAGCACAACAATTAATACCATCAACTGGTGTGGACTCTGATGACACAATAGGAAAAACATCCTAATAGAAGACTTGATAGGTTTTAACTTTGCGAGAAAGAATACTAGCTGAGTAAAGCGTCGAGTCGCATTTTCCAGTAGCGGTATGCCAAAACAACTATATCTTCGAATATGACCCTAGTGTGCGCGATATTAGCTTGGTAAAATATGAACTGCTCAAAATCTTTTCACACAAAAGTCTTAGTTTTCATGATTTTATGAAGATAATAAATTTTCATTCAACTTTGCATAATTATGCTTATATCCATATATAAGAATAATTGTTTAAGGCCTACACTGGAAAAAGCTTTCTCAAGGTTTGGTAGAAAATGCCGAGTATGGAGACTTTGTTTATATTTATGCTATACTGATATGTCTTCTAAAATAGATGGTTATGGATTAAAGTTAAAACAAAAGATATATTACCAATATACGAGTTAGTGTCGGTTCAGTTTCCTCAGCCTTTTTTAGTTCATTGACAAGCTCATCAGCGAGGCTGACAACCTCAGTGGGTATTTCCACCCCCAGCTCTCCAACAAAAGTCTGGGCCGGTAAGGTTGCAGATGCCTTGTTTTTTTTACAGCTTTTGCCAGTTTGGTTTTCCTTTCAGTCATCTTATTACAGACCACATTTCGGGATGACCACCTTATACCCATACGGGTGCCTTAGTGTGACCTCAAGCCTGGCATATTTGTTTTCTTTTAACTTTTCGGTTACCTCCATAACCTCATTTCTACCTAAACCACCCAGGTAGTCGTCAGTGATGACCTTCATGTCGCCCTTGTTGGGGTTGTAGAACGTTACCAGCTTACTGATATTCTCCTTATAAGGTTTTGTGATAGCTGTTAATTGTTGTGTGATGACAATAGTTGACAGATTGTAGTGTCGGGCGCTGAAGGCTAATTTGACCAGCTCACTTGTTCTGTTCTTTTCAGTTTGTCCACTAGCATAGTCGTCGAGGATGATTGGTGTTTTGGAGCCTTTAAATACTTCGACGATGTGTTTCAGTATAATTTCGACGTCGTCCTGACTACACTCTACAACGACGAAGTCCGGGTCATCCCTATACCTCCAAGTAGTATAGGTTTCATTCCAGCTGAACGTCGGACAGATCCGAACGATGTAGTCAAAGAACCCAGGGTACTCATCCTCCAACATTTTCAGGAGATAGTAAGTTTTCCCACAAGCCATCATACCCGTGACCAACATATTGAACGGGTGATCCATTTAATACTGAATTGATTTTAGATTTTTGTTTACCATATTCACCAAACCATCGCTCAACACAAAGACTCGGCAGACTACATTAGCCACGGTCACCTTTTTAGCGATCTCGATTAGAACTCCAGACTGTGTGTTAACAATTTTTTTCCCAGTCCCAACATTTTCACGGTCTTCGATACTTCTCAAGTCAACCGCCAGAGCGAAGGCGTCCTTGTAGAACTTATGGATTGTCATAAACTGATCAGACTCTTCCTTCCCACCGAACAGTCTTTTGGCCTCATCATAGAACCTGTTCTTTGGAATCCCTTGGCTGAAGACGGCGTTGGGCACACCCTCAATTGTTAGCTTGACGTTTTCAATGTTTGGATAGACATATTCCTCACTATCAGTCCGAGACATATTTGTGAACATTATCACAATCCCCTTCATTGACTTCCGTGGGAGGTTAATATGTTGATTGATCAAGGTTGCTCCAGCCGCCCATTCAGTTGACTTCATCAACGTCACGTGTTCGTAAGACAGCGATCGGCCGACTGTGTACAGCGAGGTTATTTCATTGGCGATGTCGTGGTTGTCAACCGTCTCGTACTCCAGTTGGAGGCCCTCCAGTGTGTACCCGTCAACAGACTCACTTGACTGAGCCACCATAATATCGCTTGCCTTTGGTAACGTAATGATATAGCGGAAGTTGTTATACATTTCAAAGGGAGCATAGAGCCCGTGGTCCTCAAGGATTTTGTCCAGTTTTACTTTGAGTTTTGTACCCTGGATTGAGAACATCAGAGCGTCAGCCACCTTCTCAGCGTCCCCAGAGGAAGCCCCACTGTCATCCTTGGAGATTAGCTTTCTCAGGTTCTCTGAACCAATTCCATATTCAACCTTCCGATCCCTCACACTCTTTGGTAGCCAGAGATCCTTGTACACATTGAAGACACTTTCACCCGTGTTGTTGTAAACAGTCTCGCCAGCTAGTTTGACCACTAACCTTTCGGACGGGAGTCTGGAAAGATTGTTTAAAAACCACGACTTGGTGTTGGCGTTCTTGAAGTCGAACAATAGGTGAAAGCTACCTGGCACCAAACAGCTATCGGGTTTTAGCTTTGGTATGTCGATGTAGAGGTCCTCACCAAGGTTGACTCTGTTGGGATTCATTGTGATGACATGTCTTGTCCTGCTTCCCTTAATCTCTGACATCCTCGCTCGTCTGAATCCGGGTGACAGCTCTATCTGACTTCTGTTGGTCATATACTACATGACAGATTTTATTTCCTACTTTTTCTGTTTTTCCAGTAGTCATGCAACAACCACACCATCGCTATGACAAGAACCCACAGATTGTTGGCTAACCATTCCACACCTTTCCCTCCCCAAGTCAGAACCTGTGCTAGTAGGTTGCACAGTGGTGCCAACAGACGCCCGACCTTCTTAGCTAGGTTAGCGAGTGCCTTAGCGAAGCCATCGACGGCTTTACCCCCACGTGAGACAGCCTTTCTAGCGGCTACAATTATTGTAGTCGCAATCCCAGCTATGGAGATCGCCACAGCAGACAGGCCAATCATATTTTCCCTGGCTCACCTCTTGAATCTCTCCAGCCTATTCAAGTCATTCTTTTCCACCTCACTGGTTAAAACAGACATAGCTTCGGTATGTTCAGGCCTTTCACCAAGCCCAATTCTTATGCTGTCTGCCTTCAGTTTCGCTGTCTCGCTGACGCTTTTGTAGAACTGTTCCTTAACAGGGTCGGCTTCATTCAGTGCTTCTAGTCTAGTGATCAGCCTGTCTTTCAAGAGCTTCAATCTTCTCCCTATCCATACCTTGTGGGTTGAGCGTCCCAGAGAATTCTCTTACTTTCTGCTTGCTCAGGAATACTCCTCCCGCCTGATCCTGTAGTTCTTTCTCTCTTTCTTCAACCCTGCTGTTGATCACTGAGCTGGCTTGTGAGATTACATCAGCCACCACGTCTTCACAGGTTGTTGAGTCGTTGTTGATCTCCTCAACCGCTCCACCAACCGTTTTGGAGTGTTCAATTTTGGCTTTCTCTAACAGTGCTTTAAACTCTCTAACGGCTTCCCCACTGTCCTTGGATCTGCTGAAGACGGTTTCCCCTGTTTTTTCTCCCTGTACCAAAACCTTCTTACCATTGAACATTAACCCAATAATGGAGTCTCCCTTTTTACCGGAGTAGAACTAATATTATCTAGCAACTTCTTGGAAGCCTCACCATTCTTTTTCAACACCTTAACACCTAAAACATCCTTGAGGAACCTTTTCTTAGCATCCGTTACCGACCTCCTACTCGCCACCTCTTTGTGTTGAGGATCGGACGCTCCATCCTCAACATGGATTATCTCATCATAATCTCTCATCCTAAGGTTCATTAGCCGACGCTCCAGATCCTCAATTCCTTGAAAACTTGTTTCACCAATCTCCCCTCCATCATCACGTCCACCTGTGTCCTCCCCAAGATTATCCAATTCAATGTCAACTCCTCCTTCAGCCATTATACACTAACCTACGTTACATCACCCAATGTACAGTTCGCGTAGGACAGCTCCAACATTATCAGAGCTGTTGTTCCCCCTCGCTCTAAAGGTCTTCTTGTTGTAAACACCCTTCTGAATCTCAACTTTCGACTCAAGGTCAACGTACTGCTGTGCACTCCCTTTCAGACTCTGTTCAGAGCTAATTGGAAGAGTGCCAATCAGGTTACTCCTTTTCCCATTGTTCAGACTTTCCCCACTTTCAACAGCCTCACATAAAATCTCGACATACCTCAGTCCTCTGTTGATGTCCACCTGGTTCGGACTCATCGTCCACCCATTACTACTAGTTATTGTATCACCTTCATTAAACCCCAGAAGAAGACGCATCTTTCCCAACTTTAGGTTCTTCGACGTCTTTATCCTAGATGTTCCGTCGTAGACTCTCTTTTCGAAGGTGACTGTCCCACCGTTGTCCTTTGCTAGAGCCTTAACGAACGTCTCCAACGCGTCAAAGTCCAGATAACCTTCGGAAGCTAACGCCTCCTCACCGTCGAACGACGCTGAGTCGTTCAAACCCTTTACTATATTGTTGTAGTTCCAGAATACTGTCGCCTTCTTCAACATTATTTGTGCTTTCGGGTGTGTCACCACAATGGACTCATAAAAATAAACAGTCTTTTCACCGTTTTCAATGAATAATGTTAACTTCACCATCCGACTATACATCAACCCAGCCTAGACATAGGCTGAGCTGTGGCCTATGGGACTGGGAACTAAATTCGCTTCATGACGTAAGCAGAGTTAATGCTCCGGAAAAGCCTAGTAGATTTGCCAAATCCCAGACCATTGTATTTATTCAATTTTTTCACAGTTACAAGTCTTACAACCATCGGCATCGAGCCACCACTTAAATATCAAATCTATATTTTAGAACCATAATATTAAGTTAAAATTATATTCAGTAATTGTCCTCTGATCGATTCCTATCATCTTCACGCTCTGGATTCGACTCAACTTCACGCTCTGAATTCGACTCAACTTCACGCTCTGGATTCGACTATTTATAGACACATGAAAATATGACATCTTTCAAGCGTAAAATACTCCTGGCAAATATATTACCATTTCAGAATCATCTTCAGAGAAACATCAACAGAAAATCATGAAGCATTGGCCACGCATGTGGCGAACGTTTACATTTATACACTCACGAGTTCACCTTCATTTGACATAAAATGCATTCGATTCGTTCGGGAAATCAAATAACTTTCACAGAATACCAGGAATACTCGATTTATATCGTAAATGCTTCAACAATACCTTGAACTTCCGTTAACTCGACAAAAATATCAATAACTTGAGATTTGGCGCCACCAACTTTTGAGAATCTAGAGTGGGGCAGTTTTGGGGCAGTTTTGATTGGGAAATCTACTAGGCCTTCTATTTCCCGTTGTCTCTCCCCAGTCCTTTCGGCCCAGGCCCCCAAATAGGAAATAGAAGGCCTAGGTCTAGGCTGACATCAACCCAGGTTCTGTATGTCACTTTCGGGTATCCATGAGTTGTGTTTGTCATTATAGCCCAACCACTTGACCAACACCATTTTCTCCCCCCCCCCCACCTTCTTTCTTTTCAGTATTCTCTCGACTCTGTAGCCGTCATCCTTCTTGTTCACCGGCGACAGCTCTTCCTCATAGAACTTTCCAATGATTGGCTCCCCCTCGTCGTCCTCAATCTCATAAACGTTTGGATCACCACGAATGACCTTCGCTATCTTGAAGATTTCCTCAGTGAAGTTAGCTTCATAGCCCTTCGTAAATATACTCTTATACTTTGTCACTCTCATGGTGTCCCCAACTTTAAACTTGGGTAAAGGGTGATCACCAAAATGGTGACCGAATAATGTATTCCAAACCTGATTCTCGTTTGACTTATCCACGTCCTTGGGCTTAGTCAGCGTGGTGCTGTGTTTTGTGTTGTTATAGTCCCCGACGAGGTCGTCCAGGGCATCGATCCATTTATACGTCCCCTTGGTGTAGAAATACTTCCACATCACAGTTTTTAGTGTTCCGTTAAATCGTTCGACAACTGCTGCTTTCTTGTCTGAGTACGTACTAAAGTACTCGGTGCTGCGTTCCTTCAGGAGGTCCTTCACACCGATATTGTAAAACTCCTTTCCGTCGTCGAACTGGGCTAGGTCGGGATAACTACCAAATCGGTCTTTGAACTGTTCCAACAGCTCAGCCACAGCCCTAGTCATGTTAGTTTTGTCCTTCCTGTAGACGGGGATGGCGAAGGCATACCTACTCAAAATCTCAACAGCTGTTAGGATCCAGTAATACCCTTTGTTCTGGTTCTTGTACTTCCCCATATCAACCAAGTCCATATGTATCTGTTCACCGAGGTGGCTGACGAACGTCTGTGTGAACTTATGCCTCCTCACAACCGGTTTATACCTCGTGTATGTGTCCTGTGTTTTCAACCAGTTCCTCACTGCCTTCCTACTCACACCAATACCCTCTTCAAATGCCTTCTGGTACAACCGTTCAGCTGACTGGTATCCTGTTTTCGGATTGTAGTAGATCTCTCTCAACCCCTGTTCCAGCTCGATATGATCACCCATATAACCTAACCTTTGTTATAATGGAGGAGTTCAAGAGAAAGTACCCAGGCGCCAGAATGAAGTACGTTTACGAGGACCACTACGACAAAACTATGGTGTTCCTGAATTTGAATTAGGCGGGATCCACAGTTGTATCCGGTGTTGGATAAATGGGTCCTGGAATACAGTGAGCTCAGGGACGTGTTGTATGGGGAAAACGGTAACATGGAGGAGTCCAAGAGAAGAAACCCAGAGGCTAAAACGGAACCCGACAGTGGGGATAAAGCCTTGAGAGAATACTACGGTGCTCATTACGATACAGCCATGGTGAACTACAAGAAGGCTATTATAATTTCAAAGAAAAACCTATTAATCAAATACCCCATGCAACGATAAGTAAATTCGAATTTTACCACATTGGTAAAAACCTCAATGACACCGAAGTAGACAAACTACGGAAGCTCTACTCATACTACCACAAACTGGCGACGTGTTACAAATGGAAATATACCCGGTTGAAGAGAATAAGACTGGTCCTCGAGACGGTCAGCATTGGGCTAACTGTAATCGGAGGGATAGCTGGTGGTGTTACAGCCAACCCGGTGGACCTTGGGGTTATAGCCGGTTCTGGTGTACTAATCCAAGGGTACATGACCAAGTCGAGGACTTCAAGCAAAATGGAAAACTGTAAATTCGCTCATGTTAGCTATCACAAGGTCCTGACACAAATCAGGAGCTTCCTACGTGGAGTTAAATACGACGAGACTATCTTTTTATCTGATGTTCGTGTACTCGACGACATTGTGACTGAGGTATGCCCACCATTCGACAGTATGAATGATCGATACTACAAGAGCTATGGTCAGCTACCAAAGCCTGTCGGGTCTGGTTAACTATCTCTGGTATGTAGACGTCCCGACTGCCTACACGAGCCATCCAACCATGGAATCCACTGGGAGTTCCGTTAAGCTCATTGATTAGAAACGATTCATCCGGACCGAAGTTCTCCCAATCGAGGGTTATCACCTTGGTTCCCTCGTTCTGAAGCAGTTCAACCATTTCTTTCATATATCTTTGTATCCACTCGAGATAGCTTTTGGTTACACCGACTTCACACTTCCGGTTTCTTTCAACCATTCGTTGATAGCAGGTCTCGACTGAAGCCTCCAGAACGATTAAAACATCAGGGGTTGGGAGTAGATCATTCAATTTGTGGAAAATCTTCTCGTAGTTAGAAAATTGTTCATCTGTCACCCACCCATTATGCAGCATGGTTTTGGCGAAAGTTAGACAGCTGTGATGTGTCCGCTCTATGATCACACTCGAGCCATCGTTGATTAACTCCAAAGCCTTTAGGTAGGCGTTGATTCTTTCGCCAAGGAACCAGGTCTCCATTTCGTACGCCCATCTCCCCGGGTCGGCGTAAAACTTTTCGAGGTACGGATTGTCATCAACTGGCTCCTCGATAAGATGGTAGCGGTTTCTTCTAGCGAATGGTTTCACGAACGTTGTTTTCCCCACACCGACGTCGAGGACGATAAGTCGGGCACCCTCCGGGAGCTTTGAGTTGGTCATTATACACAGGGTTCACAATTTAGGCTTGGACCTTTTGTATATTATATGAAGATCCCAAAGAAATTCAGACGACCCATACTAACTGTTTTCCATGGACTCAGAAGAGCTATCAGAGTCCTCGGACATTGTGTTAGGAGGAATGGTAAAGGTGAGTACTATGTTACCGAATCTATTGGCTATTCCTACAGATCAACTGACAGACGACCTCACAGACCCTACAGATCAACTCACAGACCCTACAGACGAAACGTAGACCAATATATAGATGTCTGACGGAACTGAGCCCGGAACGCCAAGACAGAGACGGAAAACCCTAGGATAACATCCATAGCCAAGACGGAAAGAGTCAAAGACCCGAAACGGGTGGCCGCGGGTAAACGACTGGCACAGATATCGAAGGAAGCCAAGGAGAGGAAAGCCAGGGAACGGCTGGCGGCTGAAAACGGTCTCCGACTCGGTGGGAACTGGTCGGTCAATTATGGTTACCTAATTGGAACCGCTGGATTGGTTATCGGTGGGGCCTCGCTTTATTACAGTATATTGAAGGAGAAAAGAGAGGTTCAGAGGTTGGGAAACCATTGAGGAGGAGAAGACAATAAGCGAACCACAAAACGCCATCATCAAGCGTGAAACCCAAACCACTCGGGTGTCCATGGCTCCGGTTTTAGACAGTTTTGATGAATGAAATATAGACTGTAGTATAATGTCAACCATTGACCGAAAAGAACTGTTGAACGAGCTCTACGACGCTCTCCTGATCACAAGCGGGGCTGTGGGGGTCTCCATGGCTTCAAAGAAGATATTGAGGGAGCCTTTGGGTACTGCTGAGTCCGTGAAAGGTACTGTCAAGCTGGCTCTGGCCGTTGGAGTTAGCACGGTTGGGATCAAGTGGGCCCAATCGAAGGGTATTTGCCAGTTGATCCGTTCGGGACCAAGTAGCCGCCCAGAGGGCTAAGGAAAAGTCACGACCAGGTAGTATAAAATGGTTGACTGTGAAATTTGTGGAAGGAGCTTCACCTCTAAGGGGAATCTCAACCAACACGTCAGACAGGTTCACAACAATGAGAAAAATTATACCGGGTGGCGCAAAAAAATATTCCCCCTCTTTGACACATTGTAATTAAAAAACTGAAAAAGCTATCTTATACAAATAAAATTTATTGAACGTAGTTATGTCTAACTTAAATTTTGATGTATGCCTTGCACATTTCTATAAAATATTAGCCGAGATATAGGCGTTTACACTCAATGTAGCGTTTTTGGAAGAAGCGACAAATGGCAAAAATGGTCTATTAATTTGCATTATGGTAATAAAATGGTAGAAACACGCAAAAGTAAGAACAAATATTTGTCAGCGTCGTCCGATAAATTCTCATTCATTAGGAAATGCATGCCCATCAACCTCAATACAACGTCTTGCGCGGGAAAGCATGCAGTCGAACGCATTTTCGATCATTTCCTGCTCCAAGTTGTTACACGCCATAATAATCGCTTCTCGAAGCTCTCTCAAATTGCTTGGCTGTTGCTGAGTAGGCACGTTCCAAATTTGATCTTTTAAATATCCCCAAAGAAATAAATCACACATGGTCAAGTCAGGGGAGCGTGGAGGCCAGGGCCAATCGCCGCGTTTACTCATGAGCCGATCTGGAAATTGGCCACGGAGATAGCGTATGGTTGCATTGCTCGTGTGAGAAGGAGCTCCATCTTGTTGCCAATTATTCGAACGATGAGCAGTATTATTAGTATCTTTAAAAGATACTTCTAATGCATTATTCTTGTAATCTTTAAACATGTAAACACCGCATATCTGAAAAAAAAACCCACTTTACTTTAGATTGTTTGTCAACACCTATCGTGCAATTTGCAAACAACCTCGTTGAGTCGCCATTTTTGCCATTTGTCTCTTCTTCCAAAAACACTACATTGAGTGTAAACGCCTATATCTCGGCTAATATTTTATAGAAATGTGCAAGGCATACATCAAAATTTAAGTTAGACATAACTACGTTCAATAAATGTTATTTGTATAAGATAGCTTTTTCAGTTTTTTAATTACAATGTGTCAAAGAGGGGGAACATTTTTTTGCGCCACCCGGTACATGTGAGGACTGTGGGAAGGCGTTCTCGAGGGGGAATGATATGAGGAAACACCGCGGGAAAGCACATGGGCTTGTTGTAACCCGGGAGAATACGTCGTATACGAGGACTGTAAGGACAGTTGAGACTGATTTGAATGGTTGAGACTACAATCGGGAGCAAAATGACTTGAGACAACTTTCGGAAATGGAGTTAATTTGATTCGCTTAGCGGAAAATCGACCTTCCAAGTTTGGCGACCCCCCTCCCCCATATCAATGTTGACCAAGTAAAATAATGCAATTTGCAGGACACATGTATAATAGGTGCACAACATTGAATGGGGGGAAGGGGGGAATTATGAAGAAAAGTGAAGTTTTTTTTTAGTCAATTGTTGGATATGTAAATTTTTAGCAAAAATCTCTGAAGCGTCTCAACCATTTTTCTCCCGATTGTCCGAATAAACAAACCAGTGCCAATATTTCATAACGACTATCCTAATGCCCTTGTCAGCTTTTTCCTAATAAATATTAAACGTCCAAACCTTTTTAGTCCATTTTGCCTCACAAAAAGGGTTGTTGCCAAATTTGACACGCTATTTGTTAGATTTTCTGCATATGGGCGTGGCGCCATCTTATTAAAGTATCGGTCAGTCCCCAGGGTGTACAGCATTATTGGTAACTAATCCGCTTCAACGGTTATAAGGTTGAATTTTATAAACATTTTAATTAATACTCAAGTAATGGAGACGCAGGGAGGTGTTTATACGTACTCTGAAAGTGAAGAAGAACCTGAAATTGATAGTTCAAATCAAGGCCAGCAGTTAGACCAAGACCCTGAAGGTGTATCCACAACAAATGTATCGGCCCCGCACATAAGACAAGTCTACCTTTACGTATAGTCAGGCAAATATTGAAAATTTTACAACAAGAAGATTGTTTGCAGAATGCGTTGTCGAGGCCTTTAACGTAACAGGCGCTGGTGTTATACAGTGGGCATGCTGCAGGGAGGAACACAGGGACGAAGGTGAACATCATCTGGCAGTAAAGTTAGAAAGAATACGACGATGGTCAGCTGTGAAAACGTTGTTACAGGAGAAGCATGGTATATCGGTTCACTTTTCCAACACACACAATAATTATTACAGTGCTTGGAAATACGTTACGAAAGAAGATGAAGAGGTTTTACAGAGTGCAGATCATCCGAATTTATTGAATTCCAAGCCACCAAGAACAGATAAGGCATGTGAAAAGAGATGTAGCATTGGTAAGACGCTGAGTTCAGCCAACGCAACAGAAGAAGCACCATTGAAACCAACAAAAAGAAAGCGTCTATCGGCCTTTGAATTATCAGAGATAATTTTAGAGAGAGGAATAAAAACGAGGACCGAATTACTAGCGCTTGCACAAGAGCAGAAAGAAGAAGGGAAAACGGACATCGCTGAATTCGTGGTGAACCGAGGTGCGAGAGTTGTTGCGGGAGTCATTGATGCGGCATGGGAGATGAAACACGTCAAGGATACATTGGAGCGCTCCCAGAAAAGCAGAATGGAAATTCTAGAAGAGGTACTTGCCGAAGAATGTGTTGCTGGCTGTAATGGAA
This sequence comes from Paragorgia papillata, assembly GCA_035771165.1. Taxonomy (NCBI): domain Eukaryota; kingdom Metazoa; phylum Cnidaria; class Anthozoa; order Scleralcyonacea; family Coralliidae; genus Paragorgia; species Paragorgia papillata. The sequence goes on along the minus strand of JAWNZC010000111.1, from coordinate 825,285 downwards.
ACTGGTATTACTCCGCCCATGAAACCTTAGAGAAGAATGGCATTAAAAAATCGACCTTCGCGAACGCAGTATTAAATCTTCTTGATAAAGGGCGGGGGAAATACAGAAATATTATGATTGTTGGCCCCGCTAACTGTGGTAAAACGTTTATGCTAAACCCGCTCAATAAGGTATTCCGTACCTTTTGCAACCCAGCAACAACGACGTTCGCCTGGGTGGGTGCAGAAAAGGCCGAGTGTATCTTTCTCAACGACTTCCGGTGGTCGCCCCAAGTAATTTCCTGGCACGATTTTCTACTTATGCTGGAGGGCCAACAAGTACATCTTCCCGCTCCAAAAACCCACTACGCCAACGATCTTGTATTCGATACGGATACTCCGATCTTCGCAACTGGTAAACGTACAATGGTTTACATTAAGAACGGATGTATTGACGAAAAAGAAACGGAGATGATGTCGGTGCGATGGAAGGTGTTTTATTTTAACAACCAATTCAACGAAGGCGAACAGCGCGATATTCCAGCGTGTGGAAAATGCTTTGCAGCATTTCTTTTAAACTCTAAAGACTAACATTGTTAAGCCGAGACTGATATAACAACTGCTGTTTATATATGATGTACGGTTAACGATTTACACCAGTGATTATAATAATGTGTTAATTTGATTCATAATTTATGTTGGGTGTAAACCGTAAATCGTTGGCCGCAGTTCATTTACATATTCACGAAAAATACAGTAAAACAATTTTCGGTTAACTTATTATAGGCGAACAAGTTATTTCCCAATCATGCCCCACTCTTCTTTCCCCTTACACAAACATACATATAGACAAAAGCAGATTTATGTAGTCATTTGACACATTTATTTACTTACAAATTTATTCCATTCAGTTACATCTCAGAACTAGCGATCAGAACCTAGTGCGACCTCCGTTGTTTTTAATAATGTGATTTATACGTGCGAGCATACTTGAAATTATTTTGTTAATTAAGGTTTTATCAAGCGCTTTAAATGTATTTTCGATTCTTTGGGCATACTGCTCGACCGACTCGTACGTTATTTTTTTTCTCCGTTGCTTGCTTTTTAAGGTTACGCTTTACCAAGTGAAATACATTTTCTATTGGGTTCAAGTCAGGACTTCGCGGTGGTATAGAGAACAGCTTCGCCTAAATTGTTTTAAAGGCACTCCTGGCAGCCCCACTGTTCTGGCTTGGGTCTCCGTCCTGTATAAATATACGGCTATGGGAACGATTTGATAACCGAAAAATTCCATCGAAATGCTCCAAGATAATGTTTTTAAAACATTCTCCATTTAGATGCTCGTATTGATGACAAAATATCACGCCTTCTCCGTAAGAAATAGCTACAAAAAATTTCACGGTTCTCCCTCCCGAGCCCACATGAGATCCTTTTGATGTACATCCTGGCGCAAGCCCTTCGCTTGGCTTTCGCCAAATACGACTTACAGGAGCAATGGAATCGCTGTATGGATTTCCAGATAGAAGCATACGTCGTCTGTCCAAAACGTTTTCGGTTTCATCTTTTCCATTGTTTTAGCGAACTTCAATCGTTTAACTAAATCCTTAGAAGTTAGCAGGCCTTTCTTGCGCGACACGAGAAACCGGTACCCCAACCGATTCAGTGTACGTCGACCTGTCCATATAGAAATTCGGGAAGAATCAATTCCAGACTCAGCTAAAATTCTAGAGCATGATACAGTCCCGTCGGTATGACGTAACTTCAAAAGTGTTCGTTTTATTTGTCTTTCATCTTTCTCTGAAAGCTTTCGGCGGCGTCCAGTGGATTTCTTCCTTTTGACACGTTTAGCGCCATTTACAATTCTATACACCGAAGCTCTTGAAATATTGCATTTCTTGGCGATGTCGCTTGCAGATAATAGTGTATATTCATTAAGTAATTTTACTTCAGCCTTAACTTCAGGTCTTGTTTCAGCGTAAAAAAACATTTAGTAGGTTTATTTCATGCAGTCTTTGCAGTCGCAGATTTCATCTGATACGCGGTGACGTAATAAGCGATTTTTTAAACTGATGATAATTAATTAATAATTAATTGTGACGTCATCATCATCGTCATCACACTCGACAAGGAACCTACATTCATAGTATAGTGTTTGGAATGGGTTAAGATGTTTTTCTGTAAAAGAATAAAGATTGTAATTTCAGACAATCGGGAGCAAAATGACTTGAGAAAACTTTCGCAAATGGAGTTAATATGATTCGCTTAGCGGAAAATCGACCTTCCAAGTTTGGCGACCCCCCTCCCCCATATCAATGTTGACCAAGTAAAATAATGCAATTTGCAGGACACATGTATAATAGGTGCACAACATTGAATGGGGAGAAGGGGGGAATTATGAAGAAAAGTGAAGTTTTTTTTTAGTCAATTGTTGGATATATAAATTTTTAGCAAAAATCTCTGAAGCGTCTCAACCATTTTGCTCCCGATTGTAGATCTGAGACGAGGGTTGAGACGAGATCCGAGACCAGTCCAACCCACCAACCACCCGTCCGAAGAGTCGTGGGTCTAGGGGGGGACAAGACGTCGAGTATGTCCTACGCGTTAACAACATTGAGTACATCAGGGAAAAGAAGTTCAACGAGTTAGTAGGGTTGGGTGGTGGTCTCCTAAAGTATGACTTCGCAGTACCTTTAGATGATTGTTTTTTATTGATTGAGTATGACGGTGAACAACATTTCGGACCCACCCAATGGGGGGGGGGGGGGTATTAACGTGGAAGAGGCTGAGAGACGCTTTGAGAAACTACAAAGATATGACGAAATGAAGAATGATTACGCCAGGTCACGCGGCTATCCCTTACTCAGGATTCTATTCTACAAGTGCTATAGTGTTTACCCCATAGTCAAGCGGTTCCTCAGGGACAATGGATTGATTCACTGAATATTTATTAGTTTATAAATGGCCAGTCTAGTTATTGGTGGATTGTTCAACGCTGTAGCCTTCGCGGGTGCTGGATTTCTGTTTTCAAAGTTAAATCACGGTGGATATGAAACTGAAATCAAAAGACACAACCACGCCCTTGAGCAGCTCGCCAAAGCGAAGGGAAAATGGTATGAAAACGATGTAGCTAAAAAGGATAGGGTACAAAGACTGAGACAACAGCTGAGAAGACAGGCTGAAACTAAGGTCTCCCAGCTGACATACAACGGAAAATCTTTCAACAGAGCCTGAGTTGCCTGACTATTACAAACCATCGGGTGAGATGAAAGAGTATGAAACACTATTGGTCTGGTTGGTGGATATCTGGTGTCCAAGCTGATTCTGTAGGGCCTAGGGGATTTTGATGACTCATGTCTACGACTAACACTATTTTCTGGTCAAACCTACCAAAAGGGTTGGAGAACCTACCGGAGTTAAGCGTAAAATGGGTTTGTAAACAAATGGGACTTAAGTTAGTAGACGACAACACTGATCACCTATCCGGTGATCGTTCTGCTCCACCCAAACATAACACGAAACTGCGGTGCGAAAACTGCTCCAGATTCCGTATTGAGGTGAACACTGGGGTGTTCTCCTGTCCAGGGTGTGGTGAGACGGAGTACGGGTGTGTAGTTGGGGAACACCAGGCGGCCGTTGTCCCCAAATGGAGTGAACACTCGAGAAATCGTTGGATGAAAAAGAGACTTATCGGAGCCGTTAGGGACAGGTTTATTGATATAATTCTGGCTGACTTCTCCAGGGTTCTCAATATGATGATAAGAAAGGATCTGATAAAAAGCCGTAACATCTCCGGATATAACTATTACATCATCAGATTGTGTTTGAGACGTCGGATTGAGTTATTGAGTAATCTGAAGGATCTTAAAAAGGAAAAGACGAAGGATAAATTTGATAACAATCTGTTCGGAATTGGGAGCTTGGTTGGGGCTGCATCTCTGATAAGTTTTACAGTGAGTGGTCATCGCGGCCCCGGAAGGGCGTATGATACCTAACAAAATAGGACTACCCTTTGTTATAGCGATGAGCTCCGACCTGATCCACAAGGACAACGACTTGCACCCTGATATGTTTGGTTATTCCGATGATGGTGTAGATGCCCGTCTCTACGAGAGGTTGTTTGGTTACGACATAGACCGATTAGGCAGAGCCCTGAGGGGTAAAACCAAGTCGTTCAGGTGTCCTGTTGTGTCCCAAGACCCATTGGAACAGGTAAATGCCCTCGGGGATAGTGTGTCCGCGCTCCTACGTCGGGAGCTAGCCGAAATGAGGGGGCTGAAGTTCGCTGAAACGCTGGTTGTAACACTTGAGAAAGAGATATCCGGTGGGAGGACTTATAAGACGGGTCACTTCAATAGCCACAACAAAACTGTAGTCAGCGGTACTGAGATTGACCGAGACGTCGACGTCGCGAATGAGGAGGTAATAGTTAGAATATCCCGGTGGATAAGCGAGGGATCTGGCTGGACAGTAAACTCAGTCGACGGTCACTACATAAATCTGACTGTATACAGTCCACTGGAAGGTTCTAGTTGTATAGGCCTCCCTAAAGAGTTGAAAAACAGTCGGAAAGGGCTGATTAATGTCAAGAACAATGATGACAAGTGTTTTGTGTGGTGCCACCTGGCTCACAAGTTCCCCGTCCCAAAAGACCCACAAAGGGTGTCCAAATACCGCGAACACGTCAACGACTTGGACTATAGTGGAGTCAGCTTCCCAGTGACCCAGAAACAGTACAATCGGGTGGAGAGACAGAATGAGATATGCATAAACGTCTTCGGTTATGAAGACAAACTAACCTTTCCGGTGTACATCTCAAAGGAAGGCTCTAACTTCACCGGGGACAACAAACAACACTACGTCCTCATCAAGGACTTCGATAGATTCATGTACAACAAAACAAAACATAAGGAGAGAAAACACCACTGTATGTACTGCCTCCAATGTTTCAGTTCATCGGAGGTCTTGGAGAAACACAGGGCAGTGTGTATCAGCATAAATGGTAAATAGGCTGTTAGGATGCCTGAGGAGGGTATGAACGTGTTGTGGTATTGTAATTTCCACAAACAGCTGAGTGTCCCGTTTGTCATTTACGCTGACTTCGAGGCGATCACTGAGAAGGTCGACTGGACTTGGGATCCAAGTCGAAACAAAGCGTACATTGAGAAGTACCAAAAACACACTGATTGTGGCTATGGGTATCAGGTTGTCTGTTGTTATGATGATAGGCTCAGTAAATCCGTCCAGGTGTACAGAGGTCCAGGTGCTGTCAATAGGTTCATCGGCAAGATGTTGGAAGAAGCAGAGTACTGTAGAGAGACAAAGAAAGAACACTTCAACCAGGACATGGTGCTGACTGATGATGATGTGGTGGACTTTAGGGACGCTAAAAAGTGCCACATCTGTGGTCTGGAATATATAGTGGATGACGTTAGGGTTCGGGACCATTGTCATGTAACATGAAGGTACCGGGGATCGGCTCACCAGCTTTGTAATAGGAATCACAGACTAACTGATAAAATCCCTGTGATCTTCCACAACCTGAGGGGTTACGACAGCCATCTTATTATGGGGGAAATTGGGAAGTTCGGACAGGAAATTAACGCCATCCCAAACAATATGGAGAAGTACATGGCCTTCATGTTAGGTAAGAGTCTAGTGTTTCTGGCCAGTCTTCAGTTCATGGGTAGTTCACTGGATAAACTGGTTGGAAATATCCCAGAGGACGCCTTCAGGTACACGGCTGAGGAGTTTGGTGAAGGGTTGCATCTGATGAAGACGAAGGGTGTTTACCCCTATGACTACATGAACAGCTTCGACCGGTTCGGAGAAATGAGACTGCCACCGAAGAGTGAGTTCTTCAGCATACTGAATGATGAGGGAATATCAAACAGTGATTACCAACACGCTCAGGAGGTCTGGAGGGCGTTCGGAATGAGGACTATGGGGGACTACCATGATGTGTACCTGAAGTCGGATGTCTTATTGTTGGCCGACGTCTTTGAGAACTTCAGGAAGACTTGCACTCAATATTACAAATTTGATCCATGTCACTACTTCACCTCTCCGGGATTGGCCTGGGACGCTATGTTAAAGATGACAGGAATTAAGTTGGAGCTAATGACTGATATTGATATGTTCCAGTTCATTGAGAAAGGAATGAGAGGTGGGGTTAGCTACATAGCTAATAGATATGGGAAGGCGAACAACCCATACATGAAGGGGTATGACGAAAACGAGGCTGTAAAGTATATAATGTACCTGGACGCTAATAATTTGTATGGTTGGGCTATGAGTCGGTGCCTCCCAACCGGTGGGTTCAGGTGGGCTCATAGCACGATTAATTGGGTGAACCTTTCTGAGGATAGCAGAGCTGGGGCGATACTCGAGGTTGATCTGGAATATCCAGAAGAACTCCATGATGAACATAATGATTACCCATTAGCCCCCCGAAAAGATGGAAATAAAAGAGAATATGTTGTCTGACTACTGTCAGAAAATTAAAAAGAAATTTAACGTTAGTGTCGGCGGTGTTAGTAAGTTAGTAACCAACCTGATAGATAAGGAGAAATATGTCATTCACTATAGGAACCTGCAGCTGTACGTCAAACTCGGGATGGGGGTAAAGAGGGTACATTGGACTTTACTGTTCGATCAGTCCCCCTGGCTGAAACAGTACATCGACTTCAACACGGTAAAGAGAACAGCTGCCAAAAATGCCTTCGAGAAGGACTTCTTCAAGCTGATGAACAATAGTGTATTTGGTAAGATGATGGAAAACTTGAGAAAGCGTGTGGATGTCAGATTGGTCACCAGTGAAAAGAAGTTGTTAAAACTATCTTCCAAACCAACCTTCGTGTCCGCCAAAATATTTAACGAAAACCTGGTTGCTGTCCATAAGGTCAAGGAGGTGTTAACACTAAACCAACCGGCTTACGTTGGTATGTGTTTTCTGGATCTGTCGAAGACGTTAATGTATGATTTTCATTATGGCTATGTGTTAAAGAAGTACGGAAGTAAGGCTAAGTTGTTGTTCACGGATACGGACAGTCTGACATATGAAATTGAGGCGGAAGACGTCTACAAAGACTTCTGGGCTGACAAGGATGAGTTTGACAACTCAGATTACCCGGAAAGCTCGCCATACTTCGACAAGTCAAACAAAAAGGTTATTGGGAAGATGAAGGATGAAGCGGTTGGCGTTCCCATAATAGAGTTCGTTGGTCTGCGTAGTAAAATGTATTCATACGTGAAAGAAAACAATACAGCTGGCAAAACCGCGAAGGGAATCAAAAAGAGTGTTACTAAGAAACAAATTAAACATGAGAACTACAAAGACACACTGTTTGGACAAAAACAAATATTTCAAAAAATGAAAACCATTCGGAGTGATAAACATCAGCTCTATAGCTGTGAAATTAATAAGATATCGCTCTCATGCTTCGACGATAAGAGATACCTGTTGGAAAACGGAATTAAGTCCTACGCCTACGGACATAAGAATATTCAACAAAAGTACCTAAATCGTTCAACAAATAAAAATCGTACAGCAATCGCCCCCTCTTCACAGTCTGCACCATTTACGGTGACGGGGTTTCCCCTATCTTCCTTTCAAATATTTGTGTCTTCCTTTCGGAGTCCTTAATCTCCTCTTCCGCCATATTCAGCTTCCCTTTCAACTCCATCTTTTTCATCAAGTTTCTTCTCTTCTTTACAAGTCCCCGTCTCGTCTTCTCCTTCGTCAGTAAAAATTCTAATCTATCCTTATCCAAGCAAACACCTGAAGCGCCCTCCTCCATGACTGTCACAGTGGGCCACCACCCGGGCTAACGCTCACAAACAATCTTTGTGCGGTCTGGTTGTCAACAACACAACATTCCATTGGGCATAGCAACCAGCGATTTTAATTTTTTTTAAACTTTTTTGGAAATTTTTTTTCTAAAAGCTCTGGTTGCTGTGTGTAAAGGAATGTCCAAATCCACAAACCACAAAGTGGGCCACCTGTTTCCAGGTACATGGTGTCAGCAGTTTAAGCACTACACTCTAGTAGTATAAGCAAAGGGGGGTACTGGGCGAGTGCGTCAAAATCCGAAAAATTTATTTCTTAACAAAACAACCTCCAAATGGTCACATTACTCAGGAAGCCGCGTCTGATGGCCGTCCTAAAGGATAAACTACCCCTCAACCTCCCCAGTGATTGATTGCCTCGACATGTTTAAAAAAAATTAAAAAAAATAAAAAAATAGAGAAAAAAAATAAAAGGGGGCCGAGTGCCTAGAAATGGCGAAAACGGTCGTTTTTTTCAATTGATTCAAAGAGGCAGTATGTCGCGGCTTCCTGACTAATGTGACCATTTGGAGGTTGTTTTGTTAAGAAATAAATTTTTAGAATTTTGGTGGGTGCGCCGGTACCCCCCTTTGCATACTACTTATTTTGCGTGATGGTTCTAGCAAAAACTACCTGCTAGGCAATAATGTTCTTAACTAATAGACTCCGATTTCCGCACCATGTCGCACCAGACTATACAGCCTGTGACGTTGGTGACTGGTGTGCTAAACATAATGCATATGAATTTATTATAATGTAAAAATATATTCAGAATCATGAAACGTCGAGAGCCTTGTATCTCCATTTTTCAGTATTGAGTATGAAAAGAAATATATTTTGAAATGAGAGGGGGGTTCAATAACCGTACCCCAGGGGATGTAGAAACAATTAATCAAACCTTGTTTTTCTACCCTTACTATATTAGCTTTTCATAATCTGCACAGTTTCTGATGCATGTAATCGATCTTTAAACATTTCAGCCTGGGTATTACAAGATGCCCCGAAAATAATTATTAAAGCGAACAACGATTGTCTGACGCATCGCATAGGAACAGACCTTTGAACTTGAGCCGCATGTATTATGTTGCACTGTTTCGTAGGCAATGTTCAATCAATAATATAGCAAGGACAACGTTGGTATACTCTCCAAATTAGAACATATCTGTCAAACGTTTTGACGAATGCCTTTCGTCAGAAATCATATACAGTTATTCCATGCTTTGGTAATTCGCAGTACACCTACCACATACCTTTACGCGGGTGTAGATCGGAAACAACGAGCTTTTCGCGCGTGTTTTCAATGCATTATAATTATAGATTAACTATTTAGATTTCCGGACAGTATTGGCTCAAATAAGACGTATAATCGGCCTGAAAAAATTGTATTGACAAGTTTGCGCAAATTATCTATTCCCCCGTTCAAATGGCCACGTCTACACTAGCACGGTACGATATAATCCACTCCGGATAAATTCGGATCACCGAAATTTTTAATACGTGTAGGTCTGTTTACTGGAACAGCTCCTAAAAATCTTGGCAGTTCACCACCTTATGAATTTTTCAACAAACCGCGATTCAAAATTCAATATTATGAATTTTGATTTTAACTTCCCTCGTGGCTTACATTAAGTAGCTTTTTTTAAAAGATTTTCAGATTTCTATCAAAGAACACAAGAACTAAAAGTTATCTCGACTATTTTGGGGGGAGGGAGACAGAATCCGCGAGGGGAGACAGTATCCGCTAGCAGATACTATCTGCTGAGACACCGGCGTAACTTTTATACACCAGTCTAAGAAAAGTCTGAGCGGAAAGTAGTGGCAATGAAACCTTAACTCGCACACAGCGATATCTCGCTGATTGACTGATTCGGCATGACAATCAACAGGTGAGATTTTTTTGGCTCGGGTAAACCTAAAATGGTAATTAGGTTTGGGGTTTGGCGCATAATAGGTTAGGCGTCTAAAGACTAAAAACCGAAGTCAAACCCGGGCGTAAATTACAATTTTTATAAAGAATCTGATATGTATTCTAGGACGAAAGTACATAGAAAAAAGCAGAAATCGAAAGCAACAAAAGGGGAGGAGACAGCTTCAGTGAAAGCCACGCCAACCGATAGAACCAAGGAAAAGATGACTGCAAAATTCACTTCGTATTTTAAAGCAGATGCGACATCCAAGCTTCAGCCGGCATTTCAAGATAATGAGTGTGGGAAGGGCAGTATCGACAATTCAATGCCAGACCATCATACGCAAGTTTTTGAAGAACCAGACGAATTATTACTACCTTTGCAAGGTCCAAGATTCCCATGGTATCAAGAGAAAGGAGTAAACGCTGCTGCTAACATGGCCAGATCGGAAGAAAGAATGAAAATCAGTGTTATCACCGAAGATAACGGAACAAAAGTTCGTGTTCGTGGATCTGTAACAGGAACACTCAATGAGAACATTGAAGTGCTTATTGAGAAGCTTAGCACGGCAGGTTCATTGAAACATCAGGAACATTTAAGCGCAATGATTTCTCTTGCAAAATTCATAATGGAGAGTGGCCCAATAGTAGCGACTCAAAAACTGGCTAAAAAATATAAAGAAATGAAAGGATTAACGGAGTCTGGTCGTCTGGTCTATATTGAAGGAAGAGGATACATAGTGGAAAATAATGGGATTGGTGAAGTGTTAAAGTTGATGGACTCCGTGATGATTTTGATGGAGAAAGTGAAGCGGGTTGTTGGTGGAGATTACGATATCATACTACAGTACCTTGACAGTAAGCGGGACAGAGATACGTTTAAAGCTAATCTAACAAAACTTACAAGTGCTAATTCATGGCAAATGTAGCTAATGTTCAAGACAGAAGGAACTTTCAACGAGCAAAAGATCATGTCACCCTCAACTTGCAATTGTTTGAAGAAATGAGGACAAGTGTAGAAGAAACTGAGGAGTCTACACTTACTGGTGAGCCAAAAAGGAGGAAAAAGTATAGAATGCTGCAAAAATTGAAGCTAGAAAGGCTTCGCCACGTATTCAAAGGAAGGGGAAGACCACTAAAATGCGAAGAGTTTCCGGATCTTGCTGGTATCCTTGAATTTGCTTTTGGCGAGGAAGATCGAATTGCTAGAGCTGGAGGTGGATTAGAAATTCATCCAAGACTTATTGACACAGTTCTCTATCGAGCCGCAGACAGCAACACCATAATGAGGCATGCGAGAGAGACTATTCTAGCATTGGCTCCTGAAGGTTTTAATATCAGTCTTTCCTCTTGCTTTAACTACACTCAGAATTACAAACAAGGAACATATCAAGCGAAACGACACCATTCTGGAAGAGGAATTAATGCTTGCCTTTCACTTCACAAGCCCCCGCGTACTGGAGTAGAGCAGTTCGTTGTAAATTTACATCGGTCAACCCACAACGTAAATCTTACAATGGATTACGCTCATTTGCATTCCAATAGCATCATGGTTGACTCCAAAGACGCAAAAGCTAAAATCAATGCTGTGTCTCCTGTCCAAAAACCAGGGAAAACATGGCGGGAAATCACGCTTCCTGATCACGACTGGGACAGACTAGTCTGGGACAGACTAGACTAGAGTCATCTTTTTTTGGAAACAGATTTGAATTTCGAGGGAGAAGAAAATAAAGAATATTACTATATAATTAGAAGGACAGGTACAGCAGCTACACTCCTCAACCTTTCATATTTCGAGAGCGAGACTGTACACCGTGTATTTAATGAAATCCTTTTATTGTTGGTCAACCCTGTACTTGATCAATTATTCCGAAACCCAGACACAGGAAAGTTAAAGGAACATTTTGTTTTTATTGTGGATAACGGTCCTTCGGAAGCTCCGTCTAACCCACTTGTCAGAATGTGGCTGGTCCGTTTAGCAAGACTTCTTCAACTGAAATCAGTCGCACAGAAATCATTTGCTGAATATCACAGCAAACGAAATCCAGTGGAACGTGTTCATGCTTCTAAAAATCATGCGTTGTCGAACGAAATATTTTCAAGTACGGCTGTTCACCAGGAATACAAAATAGGAGATCAAAGACACCTGGAAAACATGGAACACATGGCTGGAGAGGTCCAGAAGTGTTTGGCCCGCACACAGTTTGGTGGAAGACCATGTCTTGCACTGCGTGGGATTGGGAATGAAGACAATTTTGTCTTCAACGATGAAGAGCAGCTGGTAACCTTTCTCGGAAAGAGTGAGCGCCGAAAGAATGAAGATGATGTACACTACAAACCAGTACAGAATGAACTATGGAAAGAAGTCGCTACAATCTGGAATTTAAATGAAAATTTTGTTGGAAGCTACAGAGAGGATTACCAAACTATGCAAAACAGCTTGGAGGAAGAGGGAGAAATAACCTGTTGGACAGACAAATATTCAACCACAATTTTGCATCCGGATTTGCAGTAAGAAGGAGATAAGGAGATCTTTACAGCACAACCGATTCCAGATTATGTTAGGTGGATTAAAACCGGGGGCGAATTACACTACTTGCCATTGGAAAAGGTAGAGAAACTTCAAAGTGAAGTAGTGGACAATACACCAGGAGCATTTCTTCCGTCCAAAATTTTAGAAATTGCTTGTAAGGTGTTTTCTCACCGACTAGACACCATATTTCCAAGTATCGCTTTATTGAGTGGGTGTACAGAAGACGATGTTCAAAGATTTTTTGTAGACTTCAAGGGAAAACTAGACAAGAAGTTTATGGACGAAAAGGAGAGGGAATTTTGGCGTCAAAGTGACTTGTACAAACAAAATGATAAGGCAGCCTTGCAAGAATTATGTCGGGAAAATGGTATTTCATCAGATGGGAAAAAACACGAGTGTGTACGGCGCATCGTCGAGAAATTAGGTCAAGAACAACCACCTTCCATCGCTGGATACCATGGAGATCTCATTTCAATTCCGGAGTCTATGACCGAAATAAGCAAATTGGCTGGATATAGGCTTCGAGAGATTCTACGATTCCATAATGTATTGGACTGTGGAATGTTAAGAGCTGGAAGAAGTTATTTGGCTTTCCACAAAGAACTTGAAGCTATATTCGACATGATTACAGCAACGAAAACATTAATAAGGTTACAAAAAGCAAGTATTTTGATGATCCTAAAGTAATCCACAAAAGAAGAAAGTACTCAACACCTTTAACCCCCACTGTAAGCACGTCGCGTCCAAGAGACAATGCCTCCATTTCTAACAAACGTAAAAAAGCATTTCTCTCTGTTGCACAATACGTAACGCTTGATAAACTTGAAGAAGGTATGAAACCATTGGAGAGTGAAATCGGGCTTTACCAACAGACTAATTGTTCACATATAAACAAACTGGATTCGATGATCTGATTACAGCAACGAAAACATTAATAAGGTTACAAAAAGCAATGTATTTTGAAGATTCTAAAGTAATCCACAAAAGAAGAAAGTACTCAACACCTTTAACCCCCACTGTAAGCACGTCGCGTCCAAGAGACAATGCCTCAATTTCTAACAAACGTAAAAAAGCATTTCTCTCTGTTGCAGAATTCATAACGCTTGATAAACTTGAAGAAGTTCTGAAACCATTGGAGAGTGAAATCGGGCTTTACCAACAGACTAATTGTTCACATATAAACAAACTGGATTCGATGAAGTTGGAAGCCATAAAATCAGTAGGCGCTAGCATACTGATTTTATGGAATAAGAACGAAATTGGTGATACAGGCTGGAAAACTGGTAAGGGAAAATGAATTATACTTAAATATGTTTCCTGCATGTTTTCCCACATTTCATTATATATGTACGTATATAAAAAGGATTTTGTACACATTTTATATTTAATAATAATATATTCATGTTTTATAGGTTGGTACAAAGCGACGGTGTTAAAGTACTTTGAAGACACTGACACAATAGAAGTGGAATTTGGCACAGAAAAAGGAGTGACCTATAAGTACTCGGTTGGAAAGCAGGCAAAAGATAATAGGATGAAGCTTGCGAAAGATACAAAGAGGAACATTAATGATTACAAAGAAATTTGTCAAATTGGAGCAATGGTAGAAATAAACTGGTCTGAAGATGAACTTTCTGATACAGATTGGCCAGCAGGTATTATTATTATACTGTTTGTACGCATTTACCAACAATTGTATAACTGTATACCAATTAATACCCAATATTATTTTTATTATTTCTCTAAATTCTAACGGTAATAATTATTTCAGGAAGGCCATATAATAAACTACTGTACTTATTGACCTCACTTGTTCAGTCTGAACTAGACTGCACAGACATCAACTTGCTGCGCTCGTCTCGGTCTGTACTAAAAAAACATCGGTCCGATAGTTCACTAGTTCAGGCCTCACGCTCGGTCAAAAAGTAGTTAGACTATATCTATTTTATTTATTCAAGGTTGGTACACTGCTGAAGTACATTCAGTTGACGATGATGATGACGAGGTAGATGCGGTATTTTTGGAAGAGCTTGGCTACGTTTACACAATTGCTGTTCTCCCAAGTCTTGCTTCAGGAAAGCTGCGTATAAAACAAAAACTGTTTTAACAGTTTTTTCTGGGATCGATTAATAAGCAGCTGGTTATTTATACTGGTTTCTTAATGCCACAGGACATGTATATATTTATATATTTGGAACTTCAAACATTGACACCTAAATTCAAATTCTTACCATCTGGCTGCTCTACCAAAATGACTAATTTACACTAAATAAGCTTCCTAACTATACCATCTAGCTGCTTCTACCCAGACAATTTTAACTGAATAACCTTCCTAACTCCTATCTGGCTGCTGTACCAAGATGATTTAAGCTGAATATAACCCTCTTAACTACCATCTGGCTGCTGTACCAAGATAATTTTTAACTGAATAACCTTCCTAACTACCATCTCATAACTGAATAACCTTCCTAACCACCATCTGGCTGTTGTACCAAGGTATTTTTTTACTGAATAACCTTCCTAACTTCCATCTGGCTGCTGTACCAAGATGATTTTTAACTGAATAACCTTCCTAACCACCATCTGGCTGCTGTACCAAGATGATTTTTAACTGAATAACCTTCCTAACTACCATCTGGCTGCTGTACCAAGATGATTTTTAACTGAATAACCTTCCTAACCACCACCTGGCTGCTGTACCAAGATAATTTTTTAACTGAATAACCTTCCTATAACCACCATCTGGCTGCTGTACCAAGATAATTTTTAACTCAATAACCTTCCTAACCACCATCTGGCTGCTGTACCAAGATAATTTTTAACTGAATAACCTTCCTAACCACCATCTGGCTGCTGTACCAAGATAATTTTTTAACTGAATAACCTTCCTATAACCACCATCTGGCTGCTGTACCAAGATTTTTAACTGAATAACCTTCCTAACACCATCTGGCTGCTGTACCAAGATGATTTTTAACTGAATAAACCTTCCTAACCATCTGGCTGCTGTACCAAGATGATTTTTAACTGAAATAACCTTCCTATAATTACCACCACCTGGCTGCTGTACCAAGATGATTTTTTAACTGAATAACCTTCCTAACTACCATCTGGCTGCTGTACCAAGATGATTTTTAACTGAATAACCTTCCTAACCACCATCTGGCTGCTGTACCAAGATGATTTTTAACTGAATAACCTTCCTAACCACCTGGCTGCTGTACCAAGATGATTTTTAACTGAATAAACCCTTCCATCTGGCTGCTGTACCAAGATGATTTTTAACTGAATAACCTTCTAACCACCATCTGGCTGCTGTACCAAGATAATTTTTAACTGAATAACCTTCCTAACCACCATCTGGCTGCTGATGATTTTTAAACTGAATATAACCACCATCTGGCTGCTGTACCAAGATGATTTTTTAACTGAATAACCTTCCTAAACTACCATCTGGCTGCTGTACCAAGATGATTTTTAACTGAATAACCTTCCTAACTTCCATCTGGCTGCTGTACCAAGATAATTTTTAACTGAATAACCTTCCTAAACTTCCATCTGGCTGCTGTACCAAGATGATTTTTTAACAGAATAACCTTCCTAACTACCATCTGGCTGCTGTACCAAGAGTTTTTAACTGAATAACCTTCCTAACCATCTGGCTGCTGTACCAAGATTATTTTTAACTGAATAACCTTCCTAACTTCCATCTGGCTGCTGTACCAAGATGATTTTTAACTGAATAACCTTCCTAACTTCCATCTGGCTGCTGTACCAAGATAATTTTTAACTGAATAACCTTCCTAACCACCATCTGGCTGCTGTACCAAGATAATTTTTAACTGAATAACCTTCCTAACCACCATCTGGCTGCTGTACCAAGATAATTTTTAACTGAATAACCTTCCTAACTACAATCTGGCTGCTGTACCAAGATGATTTTTAACTGAATAACTAACCTTCCTAACCACCACCTGGCTGCTGTACCAAGATAATTTTTAACTGAATAACCTTCCTACCATCTGGCTGCTGTACCAAGATTATTTTTAACTGAATAACCTTCCTAACTTCCATCTGGCTGCTGTACCAAGATGATTTTTAACTGAATAACCTTCCTAACTACCATCGGCTGCTGTACCAAGCTAAGTTTTTAACTGAATAACCTTCCTATAATTACCACCACCTGGCTGCTGTACTAAGATGATTTAAAACTGAATAACCTTCCTAACCATCATCTGGCTGCTGTACCAAGATAATTTTTAACTCAATAACCTTCCTAACCACCATCTGGCTGCTGTACCAAGATAATGTTTTAACTGAATAACCTTCCTATAACCACCACCTGGCTGCTGTACCAAGATGATTTTTAAATGAATAACCTTCCTAACCACCATCTGGCTGCTGTACCAAGGTAGTTTTTAACTGAATAACCTTCCTAACTTCCATCTGGCTGCTGTACCAAGATCATTTTTTACTGAATAACCTTCCTAACCACCATCTGGCTGCTCTACCAAGATGATTTTTAACTCAATAACCTTCCTAACTTCCATCTGGCTGCTGTACCAAGATGATTTTTAACTGAATAACCTTCCTAACTACACTCTGGCTGCTGTACCAAGGTGATTTAAGTTGAATAACCTTCCTAACCACCATCTGGCAGCTGCTGTACCAAGATAATCTTTAACTGAATAACCTTCCTAACTCCTATCTGGCTGCTGTACCAAGATGATTTAAGCTGAATAACCCTCTTAACTACCATCTGGCTGCTCTACCAAGATGATTTAAAACTGAATAACCTTCCTAACCACTATCTGGCTGCTGTACCAAGATGATTTAACCTGAATAGCCTTCCTAACTTCCATCTGGCTGCTGTACCAAGATGATTTTTAACTGGATAACCTTCCTAACCACCATCTGGCTGCTGTACCAAGATGATTTTTAACTGAATAACCTTCCTAACTACCATCTGGCTGCTGTACCGAGATGAATTTTAACTGAATAACCTTCCTAACTTCCATCTGGCTGCTGTACCAAGATAATTTTTAACTGAATAACCTTCCTAACCACCATCTGGCTGCTGTACCAAGATGATTTTTAACTGAATAACCTTCCTAACCACCATCTGGCTGCTGTACCAAGATGATTTTTAACTGAATAACCTTCCTAACCACCATCTGGCTGCTGTACCAAGATGATTTTTAACTGAATTAACTTGAACCAAGATTTTTTAACTGAATCCTACCCTGCTGCTGATGATTTTTAACTGAATAACCTTCCTAACCACCATCTGGCTGCTGTACCAAGATGATTTTTTAACTGAATAACCTTCCTAACCATCTGGCTGCTGTACCAAGATTTTTTAACCTGAATAACCTTCCTAACTACATCTGGCTGCTGTACCAAGATGATTTAACTGAATAACCTTCCTAACCATCTGGCTGCGCTGCTGTACCAAGATGATTTTTAACTGAATAACCTTCCTAACTACCATCTGGCTGCTGTACTACGAGATGAATTTAACTGAATAACCTTCCTAACTTCCATCTGGCTGCTGTACCAAGATTTTAACTGAATAACCTTCTAACTTTAACTGAATAACCTTAACTGCTGCTGTACCAAGAAATTTTTTACTGAATAACCTTCCTAACCCATCTGGCTGCTGTACCAAGATGATTTTTAACTGAATAACCTTCCTAACTACCATCTGGCTGCTGTACCAAGATTTTTTAACTGAATAACCTTCCTAACCATCTGGCTGCTGTACCAAGATGATTTTTAACTGAATAACCTTCCTAACCACCATCTGGCTGCTGTACCAAGATGATTTTTAACTGAATAACCTTCCTAACTACCATCTGGCTCTTCCATCTGGCTGCTGTACCAAGATGATTTTTAACTGAATAACCTTCCTAACCACCATCTGGCTGCTTGTACCAAGATGATTTTTTAACTGAATAACCTTCCTATCTACTGGCTGCTGTACCAAGATGATTTTTAACTGAATAACCTTCCTAACCACCATCTGGCTGCTGTACCAAGATGATTTTTAACTGAATAACCTTCCTAACCACCATCTGGCTGCTGTACCAAGATGATTTTTAACTGAATAACCTTCCTAACTTACCATCTGGCTGCTGTACCAAGATAATTTTTAACTGAATAACCTTCCTAACTACCATCTGGCTGCTGTACCAAGATGATTTTTAACTGAATAACCTTCCTAACTTCCATCTGGCTGCTGTACCAAGATAATTTTTTAACTGAATAACCTTCCTAACCACCATCTGGCTGCTGTACCAAGATGATTTTTAACTGAATAACCTTCCTAACTTCCATCTGGCTGCTGTACCAAGTATTTTTAACTGAATAACCTTCCTAACCACCATCTGGCTGCTGTACCAAGATAATTTTTTAACTGAATAACCTTCCTATACCACCATCTGGCTGCTGTACCAAGATAATTTTTAACTGAATAACCTTCCTAACCACCATCTGGCTGCTGCTGTACCAAGATACTTTTTTTAACTGAATAACCTTCCTATAACCACCACCTGGCTGCTGTCTACCAAGATGATTTTTAACTGAATAACCTTCCTAACTTCCATCTGGCTGCTGTACCAAGATGATTTTTAACTGAATAACCTTCCTAACTTCCATCTGGCTGCTGTACCAAGATAAATTTTTTAACTGAATAACCTTCCTAACTACCATCTGGCTGCTGTACCAAGATATTATTTTTTAACTGAATAACCTTCCTACCACCATCTGGCTGCTGTACCAAGATGATTTTAAACTGAATAACCTTCCTAACCACCATCTGGCTACTGTACCAAGGTAATTTTTAACTGAATAACCTTCCTAACTTCCATCTGGCTGCTGTACCAAGATGATTTTTAACTGAATAACCTTCCTAACTACCATCTGGCTGCTGTACCAAGATGATTTTTAACTGAATAACCTTCCTAACTTACCACCATCTGGCTGCTGTACCAAGATAATTTTTTAACTGAATAACCTTCCTAACACCATCTGGCTGCTGTACCAAGATGATTTTTAACTGAATAACCTTCCTAACTTCCATCTGGCTGCTGTACCAAGATAATTTTAACTGAATAACCTTCCTAACCACCATCTGGCTGCTGTACCAAGATATTTTTTAACTGAATAACCTTCCTATAACCACCATCTGGCTGCTGTACCAAGATAATTTTTAACTGAATAACCTTCCTAACCACCATCTGGCTGCTGTACCAAGATACTTTTTTAACTTGAATAACCTTCCTATAACCACCATCTGGCTGCTGTTACCAAGATGATTTTTTAACTGAATAACCTTCCTAACTTCCATCTGGCTGCTGTACCAAGATGATTTTTAACTGAATAACCTTCCTAACTTCCATCTGGCTGCTGTACCAAGATGATTTTTAAGTGAATAACCTTCCTAACTACCATCTGGCTGCTGTACCAAGATATTTTTTAACTGAATAACCTTCCTATAATTACCACCATCTGGCTGCTGTACCAAGATGATTTAAAACTGAATAACCTTCCTAACCACTATCTGGCTGCTGTACCAAGATGATTTAAACTGAATAACCTTCCTAACTTCCATCTGGCTGCTGTACCAAGATGATTTTTAACTGAATAACCTTCCTAACTTCCATCTGGCTGCTGTACCAAGATAATTTTTAACTGAATACCCTTCCTAACCACAATCTGGCTGCTGTACCAAGATGATTTTTAACTGAATAACCTTCCTAACACCATCTGGCTGCTGTACCAAGATAATTTTTTACTGAATAACCTTCCTAACCACCATCTGGCTGCTGTACCAAGATGATTTTTAACTGAATAACCTTCCTTAACTTCCATCTGCTGCTGTACCAAGATGATTTTTTAACTGAATAACCTTCCTAACTTCCATCTGGCTGCTGTACCAAGATGATTTTTAACTGAATAACCTTCCTAACTACAATCTGGCTGCTGTACCAAGATGATTTTTAACTGAATAACCTTCCTAACTTCCATCTGGCTGCTGTACCAAGATCATTTTTTACTGAATAACCTTCCTAACCACCATCTGGCTGCTCAACCAAGATGATTTTTAACTGAATAACCTTCCCAACTTCCATCTGGCTGCTGTACCAAGATAATTTTTAACTGAATAACCTTCCTAACCACCATCTGGCTGCTGTACCAAGATAAATTTTTAACTGAATAACCTTCCTATAACCACCATCTGGCTGCTGTACCAAGATAATTTTTAACTGAATAACCTTCCTAACCACCATCTGGCTGCTGTACCAAGATACTTTTTTAACTGAATAACCTTCCTATAACCACCACCTGGCTGCTGTGCCAACTACCAAGATGATTTTTAACTGAATAACCTTCCTAAGTTCCATCTGGCTGCTGTACCAAGATGATTTTTAACTGAATAACCTTCCTAACTTCCATCTGGCTGCTGTCCCAAGATGATTTTTAAGTGAATAACCTTCCTAACTACCATCGGCTTCTGTACCAAGATAATTTTTTAACTGAATAACCTTCCTATAATTACCACCACCTGGCTGCTGTACTAAGGCGATTTAAAACTGAATAACCTTCCTAACCACTATCTGGCTGCTGTACCAAGATGAGTTAAGCTGAATAACCTTCCTGACTTCCATCTGGCTGCTGTACCAAGATGATTTTTAAGTGAATAACCTTCCTAACTTCCATCTGGCTGCTGTACCAAGATGATTTTCAACTGAATAACCTTCCTAACTACAATCTGGCTGCTGTACCAAGATGATTTTTAATTGAATAACCCTCCTAACTTCCATCTGGCTGCTGTACCAAGATCATTTTTTACTGAATAACCTTCCTAAGCACCATCTGGCTGCTCTACCAAGATGATTTTTAACTGAATAACCTTCCCAACTTCCATCTGGCTGCTGTACCAAGATAATTTTTAACTGAATAACCTTCCTAACCACCATCTGGCTGCTGTACCAAGATAATTTTTTAACTGAATAACCTTCCTATAACCACCATCTGGCTGCTACCAAGATGATTTTTACTGAATAACCTCTGGCTGCTGTACCAAGATGAATAACCTTTTCATCTGAATAACCTTCCCAACTTCCATCTGGCTGCTGTACCAAGATAATTTTTTAACTGAATAACCTTCCTAAACCACCATCTGGCTGCTGTACCAAGATGATTTTTAACTGAATATAACCTTCCTAACCATCTGGCTGCTGTACCAAGATAATTTTTAACTGAATAACCTTCCTAACCACCATCTGGCTGCTGTACCAAGATACTTTTTTAACTGAATAACCTTCCTATAACCACCACCTGGCTGCTGTGCCAACTACCAAGATGATTTTTAACTGAATAACCTTCCAAACTTCCATCTGGCTGCTGTACCAAGATGATTTTTAACTGAATAACCTTCCTAACTTCCATCTGGCTGCTGTACCAAGATGATTTTTAAGTGAATAACCTTCCTAACTACCATCGGCTTCTGTACCAAGATAATTTTTTAACTGAATAAACCTTCCTAATTATCACCACCTGGCTGGCTGCTGTGCTAAGATGATTTAAAACTGAATAACCTTCCTAAACCACTATCTGGCTGCTGTACCAAGATGAGTTAAGCTGAATAACCCTTCCTGACTTCCATCTGGCTGCTGTACCAAGATAATTTTTAACTGAATAACCTTCCTAACTACCATCTGGCTGCTGTACCAAGATGATATTTAACTGAAAACCTTCCCAACTTCCATCTGGCTACTGTACCAAGATAATTTTTAACTGAATAACCTTCCTAACTTCCATCTGGCTGCTGTACCAAGATGATTTTTAACTGAATAACCTTCCTAACTACAATCTGGCTGCTGTACCAAGATCATTTTTAACTGAATAACCTTCCTAACTTCCATCTGGCTGCTGTACCAAGATCATTTTTTACTGAATAACCTTCCTAACCTCCATCTGGCTGCTCTACCAAGATGATTTTTAACTGAATAACCTTCCTAACTTCCATCTGGCTGCTGTACCAAGATGATTTTTAACTGAATAACTTTCCTATCTACCATCTGGCTGCTGTACCGAGATGATTTTTAACTGAATAACCATCCTAACCACAATCTGGCTGCTGTACCAAGATGATTTTTAACTGAATAACCTACCTAACTACCATCTGGCTGCTGTACCAAGATGCTTTTAACTGAATAACCTTCCTAACTTCCATCTGGCTGCTGTACCAAGATGATTTTTAAGTGAATAACCTTCCTAACTTCCATCTGGCTGCTGTACCAAGATGATTTTCAACTGAATAACCTTCGTAACTACAATCTGGCTGCTGTACCAAGATGATTTTTAATTGAATAACCCTCCTAACTTCCTTCTGGCTGCTGTACCAAGATCATTTTTTACTGAATAACGTTCCTAACCACCATCTGGCTGCTCTACCAAGATGATGTTTAACTGAATAACCTTCCCAACTTCCATCTGGCTGCTGTACCAAGATAATTTTTAACTGAATAACCTTCCTAACCACCATCTGGCTGCTGTACCAAGATAATTTTTTAACTGAATAACCTTGCTATTACCACCATCTGGCTGCTGTACCAAGATAATTTTTAACTGAATAACCTTCCTAACCACCATCTGGCTGCTGTACCAAGATACTTTTTTAACTGAATAACCTTCCTATAACCACCACCTGGCTGCTGTGCCAACTAGCAAGATGATTTTTAACTGAATAACCTTCCTAACTTCCATCTGGCTGCTGTACCAAGATGATTTTTAACTGAATAACCTTCCTAACTTCCATCTGGCTGCTGTACCAAGATGATTTTTAAGTGAATAACCTTCCTAACTACCATCGGCTTCTGTACCAAGATAATTTTTTAACTGAATAACCTTCCTATAATTACCACCACCTGGCTGCTGTACTAAGATGATTTAAAACTGAATAACCTTCCTAACCACTATCTGGCTGCTGTACCAAGATGAGTTAAGCTGAATAACCTTCCTGACTTCCATCTGGCTGCTGTACCAACATAATTTTTAACTGAATAACCTTCCTAACTACCATCTGGCTGCTGTACCAAGATGATATTTAACTGAAAACCTTCCCAACTTCCATCTGGCTACTGTACCAAGATAATTTTTAACTGAATAACCTTCCTAACTTCCATCTGGCTGCTGTACCAAGATGATTTTTTAACTGAATAACCTTCCTATAATTACCACCACCTGGCTGCTGTACTAAGATGATTTAAAACTGAATAACCTTCCTAACCACTATCTGGCTGCTGTACCAAGATGAGTTAAGCTGAATAACCTTCCTGACTTCCATCTGGCTGCTGTACCAACATAATTTTTAACTGAATAACCTTCCTAACTACCATCTGGCTGCTGTACCAAGATGATATTTAACTGAAAACCTTCCCAACTTCCATCTGGCTACTGTACCAAGATAATTTTTAACTGAATAACCTTCCTAACTTCCATCTGGCTGCTGTACCAAGATGATTTTTAACTGAATAACCTTCCTAACTACAATCTGGCTGCTGTACCAAGATCATTTTTTACTGAATAACCTTCCTAACCTCCATCTGGCTGCTCTACCAAGATGATTTTTAACTGAATAACCTTCCTATCTACCATCTGGCTGCTGTACCGAGATGATTTTTAACTGAATAACCATCCTAACCACCATCTGGCTGCTGTACCAAGATGATTTTTAACTGAATAACCTACCTAACTAGCATCTGGATGCTGTACCAAGATGA
The DNA here is from genome assembly GCA_035771165.1 of Paragorgia papillata. Classification (NCBI taxonomy): domain Eukaryota; kingdom Metazoa; phylum Cnidaria; class Anthozoa; order Scleralcyonacea; family Coralliidae; genus Paragorgia; species Paragorgia papillata. The sequence continues at coordinate 801,255 of JAWNZC010000111.1, read as the reverse complement.
TTTTTAACTGAATAACCTTCCTAACTTCGATCTGGCTGCTGTACCAAGATGATTTTTAAGTGAATAACCTTCCTAACTTCCATCTGGCTGCTGTACCAAGATGATTTTTAACTGAATAACCTTCCTAACTACAATCTGGCTGCTGTACCAAGATGATTTTTAATTGAATAACCCTCCTAACTTCCATCTGGCTGCTGTAGCAAGATCATTTTTTACTGAATAACCTTCCTAACCACCATCTGGCTGCTGTACTAAGATGATTTAAAACTGAATAACCTTCCTAACCATCATCTGGCTGCTGTACCAACATGAGTTAAGCTGAATAACCTTCCTAACTTCCATCTGGCTGCTGTACCAAGATGATTTTTAACTGAATAACCTTCCTATCTACCATCTGGCTGCTGTACCAAGATGATATTTAACTGAATAACCTTCCCAACTTCCATCTGGCTGCTGTACCAAGATAATTTTTAACTGAATAACCTTCCTAACCACCATCTGGCTGCTGTACCAAGATGGTTTTTAACTGAATAACCTTCCTAACCACCATCTGGCTGCTGTACCAAGGTAATTTTTAACTGAATAACCTTCCTAACTTCCATCTGGCTGCTGTACCAAGATCATTTTTTACTGAATAACCTTCCTAACCACCATCTGGCTGCTCTACCAAGATGATTTTTAACTCAATAACCTTCGTAACTTCCATCTGGCTGCTGTACCAAGATGATTTTTAACTGAATAACCTTCCCAACTTCCATCTGGCTGCTGTACCAAGATGATTTTTAAGTGAATAACCTTCCTAACTTCCATCTGGCTGCTGTACCAAGATGATTTTTAACTGAATAACCTTCCTAACTTCCATCTGGCTGCTGTACCAAGATGATTTTTAACTGAATAACCTTCCTATCTACCATCTGGCTGCTGTACCAAGATGATTTTTAACTGAATAACCTTCCTAACCACCATCTGGCTGCTGTACCAAGATGATTTTTAACTGAATAACCTTCCTAACTACCATCTGGCTGCTGTACCAAGATGGTTTTTAACTGAATAACCTTCCTAACCACCATCTGGCTGCTGTACCAAGGTAATTTTTAACTGAATAACCTTCCTAACTTCCATCTGGCTGCTGTACCAAGATCATTTTTTACTGAATAACCTTCCTAACCACCATCTGGCTGCTCTACCAAGATGATTTTTAACTCAATAACCTTCGTCACTTCCGTCTGGCTGCTGGACCAAGATGATTTTTAACTGAATAACCTTCCCAACTTCCATCTGGCTGCTGTACCAAGATGATTTTTAAGTGAATAACCTTCCTAACTTCCATCTGGCTGCTGTACCAAGATGATTTTTAACTGAATAACCTTCCTAACTTCCATCTGGCTGCTGTACCAAGATGATTTTTAACTGAATAACCTTCCTATCTACCATCTGGCTGCTGTACCAAGATGATTTTTAACTGAATAACCTTCCTAACCACCATCTGGCTGCTGTACCAAGATGATTTTTAACGGAATAACCTTCCTAACTACCATCTGGCTGCTGTACCGAGATGAATTTTAACTGAATAACCTTCCTAACTTCCATCTGGCTGCAGCACCAAGATAATTTTTAACTGAATAACGTTCATAACCACCATCTGGCTGCTGTATCAAGATAATTTTTAACTGAATAACCTTGCTAACTACCATCTGGCTGCTGTACCAAGATGAATTTTAACTGAATAACCTTCCTAACCACCATCTGGCTGCTGTACCAAGATGATTTTTAACTGAATAACCTTCCTAACTTCCATCTGGCTGCTGTAACAAGGTGATTTAAGCTGAATAACCTTCCTAACTACCATCTGGCAGCTGCTGTACCAAGATAATTTTTAACTGAATAACCTTCCTAACTCCTATCTGGCTGCTGTACCAAGATGATTTAAGCTGAATAACCCTCTTAACTACCATCTGGCTGCTGTACTAAGATGATTTAAAGGATGAGTGTCCACCTAATGCTTTGCGCGCTCACAATACAATGAGAGTGCACGCGATCACTTTGGTCATGTACGCTCGCGGCCATTTTTCTGGCCACGAAATTCAACAAGTGAAGCAATCCCTCGATATCTGAGCAATGCTTGCAGTAAATTACTCAATTTATGTTTTTCGTGAGAGCTAAGATGATTTAGTAAGTAGTTATTGTCATATTTTTGATAATATTTGATTACACTCAGAAGGCCGTGGAGTTGTATTTCGAGACAAGTATTCGTTGAGCGGCGTTTCTTACAAAACCAAACGAAGGCCAGACAAGAGATCATAACTAAACGTAGACAGCTAGACTCAAAGTTTTGTCATTTCAATAAGACTGCTGTTTGTTGTTTACAAGTGGTTTACCTGTTGGATTGCATCTCCGATTAGGACTGATTTGTTTTGATTATTGTTTGGTTCTCAGCCGATGATATTATAAGCTTCCAAAAGTCGTTTGAATCGATTTGTAGCGATGTCTGACTCAGAATTTGTCGAAAATAATTATAAACGACACTCCACGAATCTGTCAGAGTGTTCTATTCACAACGGCTTTGAATACAACGGCCATTCAAGTACATATATATTATTTCGCACTTTACAGACTGTGCATAACACTTCTGTATGCTGTATACACGCTCCGTTTCCAAACATATTTGGATGGTCTTCACTCTTGTGTTACTGTAGCCTATTCGAAGGGAAAGGAGCCTACAACTACAAACAAAACACTGCGATAAATTGCAGTATTGCATTTGGAAATTAAACGCCAGAGAACAAGAGCGCCTAATCAAAACAAATCCTAATCGGAGATGCAATCCAACAGGTAAACCACTTGTAAACAACTAACAGCAGACTGAATGCGTCTTATTATTGAAATGACAAAACGTTGAGTCTAGCTAGCTCTTATTGATGGCATCTAATTTAGTGTCTACGTTGTTTAGTTACGATCTCTTGTCTGGCCTTCGTTTGGTTTTGTAAGAAACGCCGATCGACGAATACTTGTCTCGAAATACAACTCCACGGCCCTCTGAGTGTAATCAAATATTATCAAAAATATGTCATCTTTGCTCTCACGAAAAACATAAATTGAGTAATTTACTGCAAGGATTGCTACACTTCTGTATGCTGTATACACGCTCCACGTTTCTGACGTATTTCTGCATAGCCTATTCGAAGGGAAAGGAGCCTACAACTACAAACAAAACACTGCGATAAATTGCAGAATTGCATTTGAAAATTAAACGCCAGAGAACAAGAGCGCCTAATCAAAACAAATCCTATTCGGAGATGCAATCCAACAGGTAAACCACTTGTAAACAAGTATGAATGCGTCTTATTGAAATGACAAAACTTTGAGTCTAGCTAGCTCTTATTAATGGCATCTAATTTAGTGTCTCCGTTTAGTTACGATCTCTTGTCTGGCCTTCGTTTGGTTTTGTAAGAAACGCCGCTCGACGAATACTTGTCTCGAAATACAACTCCACGGCCCTCTGAGTGTAATCAAATATTACCAAAAATATGACAATAACTACTTACTAAGTCATCTTTGCTCTCACGAAAAACATAAATTGAGTAATTTACTGCAAGGATTGCTCAGATATCGAGGGATTACTTCACTTGTTGAATTTCGTGGCCCGAAAAATGGCCGCGAGGGTGCACTGTGAGCGCGCAAAGCATTAGCTGGACACTCATCCTTTAAAACTGAATAACCTTCCTAACCACTATCTGGCTGCTGTACCAAGATGATTTAACCTGAATAACCTTCCTAACTTCCATCTGGCTGCTGTACCAAGATGATTTTTAACTGAATAACCTTCCTATCTACCAACTGGCTGCTGTACCTAGATGATTTTTAACTGAATAACCTTCCTAACCACCATCTGGCTGCTGTACCAAGATGATTTTTAACTGAATAACCCTCCTAACTTCCATCTGGCTGCTATACCAAGATGATTTTTAACTGAATAACCTTCCTAACTACCATCTGGCTGCTGTACCAAGATGATTTTTAACTGAATAACCTTCCCAACTTCCATCTGGCTGCTGTACCAAGATAATTTTTAACTGAATAACCTTCCTAACCACCATCTGGCTGCTGTACCAAGATAATTTTTTAACTGAATAACCTTCCTATAACCACCATCTGGCTGCTGTACCAAGATAATTTTTAACTGAATAACCTTCCTAACCACCATCTGGCTGCTGTACCAAGATACTTTTTTAACTGAATAACCTTCCTATAACCACCACCTGGCTGCTGTGCCAACTACCAAGATGATTTTTAACTGAATAACCTTCCTAACTTCCATCTGGCTGCTGTACCAAGATGATTTTTAACTGAATAACCTTCCTAACTACCATCGGCTTCTGTACCAAGATAATTTTTTAACTGAATAACCTTCCTATAATTACCACCACCTGGCTGCTGTACTCAGGTGATTTAAAACTGAATAACCTTCCTAACCACTATCTGGCTGCTGTACCAAGATGAGTTAAGCTGAATAACCTTCCTGACTTCCATCTGGCTGCTGTACCAAGATGATTTTTAAGTGAATAACCTTCCTAACTTCCATCTGGCTGCTGTACCAAGATGATTTTCAACTGAATACCTTGCTAACTACAATCTGGCTGCTGTACCAATATGATTTTTAATTGAATAACCCTCCTAACTTCCATCTGGCTGCTGTACCAAGATGATTTTTAACTGAATAACCTTCGTAACCACCATCTGGCTGCTCTACCAAGATGATTTTTAACTGAATAACCTTCCCAACTTCCATCTGGCTGCTGTACCAAGATAATTTTTAACTGAAAAACCTTCCTAACCACCATCTGGCTGCTGTACCAAGATAATTTTTTAACTGAATAACCTTCCTATAACCACCATCTGGCTGCTGTACCAAGATAATTTTTAACTGAATAACCTTCCTAACCACCATCTGGCTGCTGTACCAAGATACTTTTTTAACTGAATAACCTTCCTATAACCACCACCTGGCTGCTGTGCCAACTACCAAGATGATTTTTAACTGAATAACCTTCCTAACTTCCATCTGGCTGCTGTACCAAGATGATTTTTAACTGAATAACCTTCCTAACTACCGTCGGCTTCTGTACCAAGATAATTTTTTAACTGAATAACCTTCCTATAATTACCACCACCTGGCTGCTGTACTCAGGTGATTTAAAACTGAATAACCTTCCTAACCACTATCTGGCTGCTGTACCAAGATGAGTTAAGCTGAATAACCTTCCTGACTTCCATCTGGCTGCTGTACCAAGATGATTTTTAAGTGAATAACCTTCCTAACTTCCATCTGGCTGCTGTACCAAGATGATTTTCAACTGAATACCTTGCTAACTACAATCTGGCTGCTGTACCAATATGATTTTTAATTGAATAACCCTCCTAACTTCCATCTGGCTGCTGTACCAAGATCATTTTTTACTGAATAACCTTCCTAACCACCATCTGGCTGCTCTACCAAGATGATTTTTAACTGAATAACCTTCCCAACTTCCATCTGGCTGCTGTACCAAGATAATTTTTAACTGAAAAACCTTCCTAACCACCATCTGGCTGCTGTACCAAGATAATTTTTTAACTGAATAACCTTCCTATAACCACCATCTGGCTGCTGTACCAAGATAATTTTTAACTGAATAACCTTCCTAACCACCATCTGGCTGCTGTACCAAGATACTTTTTTAACTGAATAACCTTCCTATAACCACCACCTGGCTGCTGTGCCAACTACCAAGATGATTTTTAACTGAATAACCTTCCTAACTTCCATCTGGCTGCTGTACCAAGATGATTTTTAACTGAATAACCTTCCTAACTTCCATCTGGCTGCTGTACCAAGATGATTTTTAAGTGAATAACCTTCCTAACTACCATCGGCTTCTGTACCAAGATAATTTTTTCACTGAATAACCTTCCTATAATTACCACCACCTGGCTGCTGTACTAAGATGATTTAAAACTGAATAACCTTCCTAACCACTATCTGGCTGCTGTACCAAGATGAGTTAAGCTGAATAACCTTCCTGACTTCCATCTGGCTGCTGTACCAAGATAATTTTTAACTGAATAACCTTCCTAACTACCATCTGGCTGCTGTACCAAGATGATATTTAACTGAAAACCTTCCCAACTTCCATCTGGCTACTGTACCAAGATAATTTTTAACTGAATAACCTTCCTAACTTCCATCTGGCTGCTGTACCAAGATGATTTTTAACTGAATAACCTTCCTAACTACAATCTGGCTGCTGTACCAAGATCTTTTTTAACTGAATAACCTTCCTAACTTCCATCTGGCTGCTGTACCAAGATCATTTTTTACTGAATAACCTTCCTAACCTCCATCTGGCTGCTCTACCAAGATGATTTTTAACTGAATAACCTTCCTAACTTCCATCTGGCTGCTGTACCAAGATGATTTTTAACTGAATAACCTTCCTATCTACCACCTGGCTGCTGTACCGAGATGATTTTTAACTGAATAAACTTCCTATCTACCATCTGGCTGCTGTACCAAGATAATGTTTAACTGAATAACCTTCCTAATCACCATCTGGCTGCTGTACCAAGATGATTTTTAATTGAATAACCTTCCTAACTTCCATCTGGCTGCTGTACCAAGATGATTTTTAACTGAATAACCTTCCTAACTTCCATCTGGCTACTGTACCAAGATGATTTTTAACTGAATAACCTTCCTAACTACAATCTGGCTGCTGTACCAAGATGATTTTTAATTGAATAACCCTCCTAACTACCATCTGGCTGCCGTACCAAGATCATTTTTAACTGAATAACCTTCCTAACCAGCATCTGGCTGCTGTACCAAGATGATTTTTAACTGAATAAACTTCCTATCTACCATCTGGCTGCTGTACCAAGATAATGCTTAACTGAATAACCTTCCTAACCACCATCTGGCTGCTGTACCAAGATGATTTTTAACTGAATAACCATCCTAACTACCATCTGGCTGCTCTACCAAGATGATTTTTAACTGAATAACCTTCCTAACTTCCATCTGGCTGCTGTAGCAAGATGATTTTTAACTGAATAACCTTCCTATCTACCATCTGGCTGCTGTACCGAGATGATTTTTAACTGAATAACCATCCTAACCACCATCTGGCTGCTGTAGCAAGATGATTTTTAACTGAATAACCTACCTAACTACCATTTGGCTGCTGTACCAAGATAATTTTTAACTGAATAACCTTCCTAACTACCATCTGGCTGCCGTACCAAGATCATTTTTAACTGAATAACCTTGCTAACCACCATCTGGCTGCTGTACCAAGATGATTTTTAACTGAATAAACTTCCTATCTACCATCTGGCTGCTGTACCAAGATAATGTTTAACTGAATAACCTTCCTAACCACCATCTGGCTGCTGTACCAAGATGATTTTTAACTGAATAACCATCCTAACTACCATCTGGCTGCTGTACCAAGATGATTTTTAACTGAATAACCTTCCTAACTTCCATCTGGCTGCTGTACCAAGATGATTTTTAAGTGAATAACATTCCTAACTTCCATCTGGCTGCTGTACCAAGATGATTTTTAACTGAATAACCTTCGTAACTACAATCTGGCTGCTGTACCAAGATGATTTTTAACTGAATAACCTTCCTAACTTCCATCTGGCTGCTGTAGCAAGATGATTTTTAACTGAATAACCTTCCTATCTACCATCTGGCTGCTGTACCGAGATGATTTTCAACTGAATAACCATCCTAACCTCTATCTGGCTGCTGTAGCAAGATGATTTTTAACTGAATAACCCACCTAACTACCATCTGGCTGCTGTAGTACCAAGATAATTTTTAACTGAATAACCTTCCTAACTACCATCTGGCTGCCGTACCAAGATCATTTTTAACTGAATAACCTTCCTAACCACCATCTGGCTGCTGTACCAATATACTTTTTTAACTGAATAACCCTCCTATAACCACCACCTGGCTGCTGTGCCAACTACCAAGATGATTTTTAACTGAATAACCTTCCTAACTTCCATCTGGCTGCTGTACCAAGATGATTTTTAAGTGAATAACCTTCCTAACTTCCATCTGGCTGATGTACCAAGATGATTTTTAACTGAATAACCTTCCTAACTTCCATCTGGGTGCTGTAGCAAGATGATTTTTAACTGAATAACCTTCCTATCTACCATCTGGCTGCTGTACCGAGATGATTTTTAACTGAATAACCATCCTAACCACCATCTGGCTGCTGTAGCAAGATGATTTTCAACTGAATAACCTACCTAACTACCATCTGGCTGCTGTACCAAAATAATTTTTAACTGAATAACCTTCCTAACTACCATCTGGCTGCTGTACCAAGATGATTTTTAACTGAATAAACTTCCTATCTACCATCTGGCTGCTGTACCAAGATAATGTTTAACTGAATAACTTTCCTAACCACCATCTGGCTGCTGTACCAAGATGATTTTTAACTGAATAACTATCCTAACTACCATCTGGCTGCTGTACCAAGATGATATTTAACTGAATAAACTTCCCAACTTCCATCTGGCTGCTGTACCAAGATGATTTTTAACTGAATAACCTTCGTAACTTCCATCTGGCTGCTGTACCAAGATCATTTTTTACTGAATAACCTTCCTAACCACCATCTGGCTGCTGTACCATGATGATTTTTAACTGAATAAGCTTCCTATCTACCATCTGGCTGCTGTACCAACATAATGTTTAACTGAATAACCTTACTAACCACCATCTGGCTGCTGTACCAAGATGATTTTTAACTGAATAACCTTCCTAACTACCATCTGGCTGCCGTACCAAGATCATTTTTAACTGAATAACCTTCCTAACCACCATCTGGCTGCTGTACCAAGATGATTTTTAACTGAATAAACTTCCTATCTACCATCTGGCTGCTGTACCAACATAATGTTTAACTGAAGAACCTTCCTAACCACCATCTGGCTGCTGTACCAAGCTAATTTTTTAACTGAATAACCTTCCTATAACCACCACCTGGCTGCTGTACCAAGATGATTTTTAACTGAATAACCTTCCTAACCACCATCTGGCTGCTGTACCAAGATGATTTTTAACTGAATAACCTTCCTAACTACCATCTGGCTGCTGTACCAAGATAATTTTTAACTGAATAACCTTCCTAACTACCATCTGGCTGCCGTACCAAGATCATTTTTAACTGAATAACCTTCCTAACCACCATCTGGCTGCTGTACCAAGATGATTTTTAACTGAATAAACTTCCTATATACCATCTGGCTGCTGTACCAACATAATGTTTAACTGAATAACCTTCCTAACCACCATCTGCCTCCTCTACTAAGATGATTTTTAACTGAATAACCTTCCTAACTTCCATCTGGCTGCTGTACCAAGATAACTTTTTAACTGAATAACGTTCATATAACCACCACCTGGCTGCTGTACCAACTACCAAGATGATTTTTAACTGAATAATCTTCCTAACCTCCATCTTGGCTGCTGTACCAAGATAATTTTTAACTGAATAACCTTCCTAACGACCATCTGGCTGCTGTACCAAGATGATTTTTAACTGAATAACCTTCGTAATTTCAATCGGGCTGGTGTACCAAGATGATTTTAAGTGAATAACCTTCCTAACTTCCATCTGGCTGCTGTACCAAGATAATTTTTAACTGAATAACCTTCCTATAATAACCACCACCTGGCTGCTGTACTAAGATGATTTAAAACTGAATAACCTTCCTAACCACTATCTGGCTGCTGTACCAAGATGAGTTAAGCTGAATGACCTTCCTAACTTCCATCTGGCTGCTGTACCAAGATGATTTTTAACTGAATGACCTTCCTATCTACCATCTGGCTGCTGTACCAAGATGATTTTTAACTGAATAAGCTTCCTAACTTCCATCTGGCTGCTGTACCAAGATAATTTTTAACTGAATAACCTTCCTAACCACCATCTGGCTGCTGTACCAAGCTAATTTTTTAACTGAATAACCTTCCTAACCACCATCTGGCTGCTGTACCAAGATGATTTTTAATTGAATAAGCATCCTAACTACCATCTGGCTGCTGCACCAAGATGATTTTTAACTGAATAACCTTCGTAACTTCCATCTGGCTGCTGTACCAACATAATGTTTAACTGAATAACCTTCTTAACCACCATCTGGCTGCTGTACCAAGATGATTTTTAACTGAATAACCATCCTAACTACCATCTGGCTGCTGTACCAAGATAGTATTTAACTGAATAACCTTCCCAACTTCCATCTGGCTGCTGTACCAAGATGATTTTTAACTGAATAACCTTCGTAACTTCCATCTGGCTGCTGTACCAAGATCATTTTTTACTGAATAACCTTCCTAACCACCATCTGGCTCCTCTACTAAGATGATTTTTAACTGAATAACCTTCCTAACGTCCATCTCGCTGCTGTACCAAGATAATTTTTGACTGAATAACCTTCCTAACCACCATCTGGCTGCTGTACCAAGATAATTTTTTAACTGAATAACCATCCTAACTACCATCTGGCTGCTGTACCAAGATGATATTTAACTGAATAACCTTCCCAACTTCCATCTGGCTGCTGTACCAAGATGATTTTTAACTGAATAACCTTCCTAACTACCATCTGGCTGCTGTACCAAGATCATTTTTAACTGAATAACCTTCCTAACCACCATCTGGCTGCTGTACCAAGATGATTTTTAACTGAATAAACTTCCTATCTACCATCTGGCTGCTGTACCAACATAATGTTTAACTGAATAACCTTCCTAACCACCATCTGGCTGCTGTACCAAGATGATTTTTAACTGAATAACCATCCTAACTACCATCTGGCTGCTGTACCAAGATGATATTTAACTGAATAACCTTCCCAACTTCCAGCTGGCTGCTGTACCAAGATCATTTTTTACTGAATAACCTTCCTAACCACCATCTGCCTCCTCTACTAAGATGATTTTTAACTGAATAACCTTCCTAACTTCCATCTGGCTGCTGTACCAAGATTATTTTTGACTGAATAACCTTCCTAACCACCATCTGGCTGCTGTACCAAGATAACTTTTTAACTGAATAACCTTCATATAACCACCACCTGGCTGCTGTACCAACTAGCAAGATGATTTTTAACTGAATAATCTTCCTAACCTCCATCTTGGCTGCTGTACCAAGATAATTTTTAACTGAATAACCTTCCTAACGACCATCTGGCTGCTGTACCAAGATGATTTTTAACTGAATAACCTTCGTAATTTCAATCGGGCTGGTGTACCAAGATGATTTTAAGTGAATAACCTTCCTAACTTCCATCTGGCTGCTGTACCAAGATAATTTTTAACTGAATAACCTTCCTATAATAACCACCACCTGGCTGCTGTACTAAGATGATTTAAAACTGAATAACCTTCCTAACCACTATCTGGCTGCTGTACCAAGATGAGTTAAGCTGAATGACCTTCCTAACTTCCATCTGGCTGCTGTACCAAGATGATTTTTAACTGAATGACCTTCCTATCTACCATCTGGCTGCTGTACCAAGATGATTTTTAACTGAATAAGCTTCCTAACTTCCATCTGGCTGCTGTACCAAGATAATTTTTAACTGAATAACCTTCCTAACCACCATCTGGCTGCTGTACCAAGCTAATTTTTTAACTGAATAACCTTCCTAACCACCATCTGGCTGCTGTACCAAGATGATTTTTAACTGAATAACCTTCGTAACTTCCATCTGGCTGCTGTACCAACATAATGTTTAACTGAATAACCTTCCTAACCACCATCTGGCTGCTGTACCAAGATGATTTTTAACTGAATAACCATCCTAACTACCATCTGGCTGCTGTACCAAGATAGTATTTAACTGAATAACCTTCCCAACTTCCATCTGGCTGCTGTACCAAGATGATTTTTAACTGAATAACCTTCGTAACTTCCATCTGGCTGCTGTACCAAGATCATTTTTTACTGAATAACCTTCCTAACCACCATCTGGCTCCTCTACTAAGATGATTTTTAACTGAATAACCTTCCTAACGTCCATCTCGCTGCTGTACCAAGATAATTTTTGACTGAATAACCTTCCTAACCACCATCTGGCTGCTGTACCAAGATAATTTTTTAACTGAATAACCATCCTAACTACCATCTGGCTGCTGTACCAAGATGATATTTAACTGAATAACCTTCCCAACTTCCATCTGGCTGCTGTACCAAGATGATTTTTAACTGAATAACCTTCCTAACTACCATCTGGCTGCTGTACCAAGATCATTTTTAACTGAATAACCTTCCTAACCACCATCTGGCTGCTGTACCAAGATGATTTTTAACTGAATAAACTTCCTATCTACCATCTGCCTGCTGTACCAACATAATGTTTAACTGAATAACCTTCCTAACCACCATCTGGCAGCTGTACCAAGATGATTTTTAACTGAATAACCATCCTAACTACCATCTGGCTGCTGTACCAAGATGATATTTAACTGAATAACCTTCCCAACTTCCAGCTGGCTGCTGTACCAAGATGATTTTTAACTGAATAACCTTCGTAACTTCCATCTGGCTGCTGTACCAAGATCATTTTTTACTGAATAACCTTCCTAACCACCATCTGGCTCCTCTACTAAGATGATTTTTAACTGAATAACCTTCCTAACTTCCATCTGGCTGCTTTACCAAGCTAATTTGTAACTGAATAACCTTCTTAACCACCATCTGGCTGCTGTACCAAGATAATTTTTTAACTGAATAACCTTGCTATAACCACCATCTGGCTGCTGTACCAAGATAATTTTTAACTGAATAACTTTCCTAACCACCATCTGGCTGCTGTACCAAGCTAATTTTTTAACTGAATAACCTTCCTATAACCACCACCTGGCTGCTGTACCAAGATGATTTTTAACTGAATAACCTTCCTAACCACCTTCTGGCTGCTGTACCAAGATGATTTTTAACTGAATAACCTTCCTAACTACCATCTGGCTGCTGTACCAAGATAATTTTTAACTGAATAACCTTCCTAACTACCATCTGGCTGCCGTACCAAGATCATTTTTAACTGAATAACCTTCCTAACCACCATCTGGCTGCTGTACCAAGATGATTTTTAACTGAATAAACTTCCTATCTACCATCTGCCTGCTGTACCAACATAATGTTTAACTGAATAACCTTCCTAACCACCATCTGGCAGCTGTACCAAGATGATTTTTAACTGAATAACCATCCTAACTACCATCTGGCTGCTGTACCAAGATGATATTTAACTGAATAACCTTCCCAACTTCCAGCTGGCTGCTGTACCAAGATGATTTTTAACTGAATAACCTTCGTAACTTCCATCTGGCTGCTGTACCAAGATCATTTTTTACTGAATAACCTTCCTAACCACCATCTGGCTCCTCTACTAAGATGATTTTTAACTGAATAACCTTCCTAACTTCCATCTGGCTGCTTTACCAAGCTAATTTGTAACTGAATAACCTTCTTAACCACCATCTGGCTGCTGTACCAAGATAATTTTTTAACTGAATAACCTTGCTATAACCACCATCTGGCTGCTGTACCAAGATAATTTTTAACTGAATAACTTTCCTAACCACCATCTGGCTGCTGTACCAAGCTAATTTTTTAACTGAATAACCTTCCTATAACCACCACCTGGCTGCTGTACCAAGATGATTTTTAACTGAATAACCTTCCTAACTACCATCTGGCTGCTGTACCAAGATAATTTTTAACTGAATAACCTTCCTAACTACCATCTGGCTGCCGTACCAAGATCATTTTTAACTGAATAACCTTCCTAACCACCATCTGGCTGCTGTACCAAGATGATTTTTAACTGAATAAATTTCCTATCTACCATCTGGCTGCTGTACCAACATAATGTTTAACTGAATAACCTTCCTAACCACCATCTGGCTGCTGTACCAAGATGATTTTTAACTGAATAACCATCCTAACTACCATCTGGCTGCTGTACCAAGATGATATTTAACTGAATAACCTTCCCAACTTCCATCTGGCTGCTGTACCAAGATGATTTTTAACTGAATAACCTTCGTAACTTCCATCTGGCTGCTGTACCAAGATCATTTTTTACTGAATAACCTTCCTAACCACCATCTGGCTCCTCTACTAAGATGATTTTTAACTGAATAACCTTCCTAACTTCCATCTGGCTGCTGTACCAAGTTAATTTTTGACTGAATAACCTTCCTAACCACCATCTGGCTGCTGTACCAAGATAACTTTTTAACTGAATAACCTTCATATAACCACCACCTGGCTGCTGTACCAACTACCAAGATGATTTTTAACTGAATAACCTTCCTAACCTCCATCTTGGCTGCTGTACCAAGATAATTTTTAACTGAATAACCTTCCTAACGACCATCTGGCTGCTGTACCAAGATGATTTTTAACTGAATAACCTTCGTAATTTCAATCGGCCTGGTGTACCAAGATGATTTTAAGTGAATAACCTTCCTAACTTCCATCTGGCTGCTGTACCAAGATAATTTTTAACTGAATAACCTTCCTATAATAACCACCACCTGGCTGCTGTACTAAGATGATTTAAAACTGAATAACCTTCCTAACCACTATCTGGCTGCTGTACCAAGATGAGTTAAGCTGAATGACCTTCCTAACTTCCATCTGGCTGCTGTACCAAGATGATTTTTAACGGAATGACCTTCCTATCTACCATCTGGCTGCTGTACCAAGATGATTTTTAACTGAATAAGCTTCCTAACTTCCATCTGGCTGCTGTACCAAGATAATTTTTAACTGAATAACCTTCCTAACCACCATCTGGCTGCTGTACCAAGCTAATTTTTTAACTGAATAACCTTCCTAACCACCATCTGGCTGCTGTACCAAGATGATTTTTAATTGAATAACCATCCTAACTACCATCTGGCTGCTGCACCAAGATGATTTTTAACTGAATAACCTTCCCAACTTCCATCTGGCTGCTGTACCAAGATGATTTTTAACTGAATAACCTTCGTAACTTCCATCTGGCTGCTGTACCAACATAATGTTTAACTGAATAACCTTCCTAACCACCATCTGGCTGCTGTACCAAGATGATTTTTAACTGAATAACCATCCTAACTAGCATCTGGCTGCTGTACCAAGATGGTATTTAACTGAATAACCTTCCCAACTTCCATCTGGCTGCTGTACCAAGATGATTTTTAACTGAATAACCTTCGTAACTTCCATCTGGCTGCTGTACCAAGATCATTTTTAACTGAATAACCTTCCTAACCACCATCTGGCTCCTCTACTAAGATGATTTTTAACAGAATAACCTTCGTAACTTCCATCTGGCTGCTGTACCAACATAATGTTTAACTGAATAACCTTCCTAACCACCATCTGGCTGCTGTACCAAGATGATTTTTAACTGAATAACCATCCTAACTACCATCTGGCTGCTGTACCAAGATGGTATTTAACTGAATAACCTTCCCAACTTCCATCTGGCTGCTGTACCAAGATGATTTTTAACTGAATAACCTTCGTAATTTCCATCTGGCTGCTGTACCAAGATCATTTTTTACTGAATAACCTTCCTAACCACCATCTGGCTCCTCTACTAAGATGATTTTTAACTGTATAACCTTCCTAACCACCATCTGGCTGCTGTACCAAGATGATTTTTAACTGAATAAACTTCCTATCTACCATCTGGCTGCTGTACCAACATAATGTTTAACTGAATAACCTTCCTAACCACCATCTGGCTGCTGTACCAAGATGATTTTTAACTGAATAACCATCCTAACTACCATCTGGCTGCTGTACCAAGATGATATTTAACTGAATAACCTTCCCAACTTCCAGCTGGCTGCTGTACCAAGATGATTTTTAACTGAATAACCTTCGTAACTTCCATCTGGCTGCTGTACCAAGATCATTTTTTACTGAATAACCTTCCTAACCACCATCTGGCTCCTCTACTAAGATGATTTTTAACTGAATAACCTTCCTAACTTCCATCTGGCTGCTTGACCAAGCTAATTTGTAACTGAATAACCTTCTTAACCACCATCTGGCTGCTGTACCAAGATAATTTTTTAACTGAATAACCTTGCTATAACCACCACCTGGCTGCTGTACCAAGATGATTTTTAACTGAATAACCTTCCTAACCACCTTCTGGCTGCTGTACCAAGATGATTTTTAACTGAATAACCTTCCTAACTACCATCTGGCTGCTGTACCAAGATGATTTTTAACTGAATAACCTTCGTAATTTCCATCTGGCTGCTGTACCAAGATCATTTTTTACTGAATAACCTTCCTAACCACCATCTGGCTCCTCTACTAAGATGATTTTTAACTGTATAACCTTCCTAACCACCATCTGGCTGCTGTACCAAGATGATTTTTAACTGAATAAACTTCCTATCTACCATCTGGCTGCTGTACCAACATAATGTTTAACTGAATAACCTTCCTAACCACCATCTGGCTGCTGTACCAAGATGATTTTTAACTGAATAACCATCCTAACTACCATCTGGCTGCTGTACCAAGATGATATTTAACTGAATAACCTTCCCAACTTCCAGCTGGCTGCTGTACCAAGATGATTTTTAACTGAATAACCTTCGTAACTTCCATCTGGCTGCTGTACCAAGATCATTTTTTACTGAATAACCTTCCTAACCACCATCTGGCTCCTCTACTAAGATGATTTTTAACTGAATAACCTTCCTAACTTCCATCTGGCTGCTTTACCAAGCTAATTTGTAACTGAATAACCTTCTTAACCACCATCTGGCTGCTGTACCAAGATAATTTTTTAACTGAATAACCTTGCTATAACCACCACCTGGCTGCTGTACCAAGATGATTTTTAACTGAATAACCTTCCTAACCACCTTCTGGCTGCTGTACCAAGATGATTTTTAACTGAATAACCTTCCTAACTACCATCTGGCTGCTGTACCAAGATAATTTTTAACTGAATAACCTTCCTAACTACCATCTGGCTGCCGTACCAAGATCATTTGTAACTGAATAACCTTCCTAACCACCATCTGGCTGCTGTACCAAGATGATTTTTAACTGAATAAACTTCCTATCTACCATCTGGCTGCTGTACCAACATAATGTTTAACTGAATAACCTTCCTAACCACCATCTGGCTGCTGTACCAAGATGATTTTTAACTGAATAACCATCCTAACTACCATCTGGCTGCTGTACCAAGATGATATTTAACTGAATAACCTTCCCAACTTCCATCTGGCTGCTGTACCAAGATGATTTTTAACTGAATAACCTTCGTAACTTCCATCTGGCTGCTGTACCAAGATCATTTTTTACTGAATAACCTTCCTAACCACCATCTGGCTCCTCTACTAAGATGATTTTTAACTGAATAACCTTCCTAACTTCCATCTGGCTGCTGTACCAAGATAATTTTTGACTGAATAACCTTCCTAACCACCATCTGGCTGCTGTACCAAGATAACTTTTTAACTGAATAACCTTCATATAACCACCACCTGGCTGCTGTACCAACTACCAAGATGATTTTTAACTGAATAACCTTCCTAACCTCCATCTTGGCTGCTGTACCAAGATAATTTTTAACTGAATAACCTTCCTAACGACCATCTGGCTGCTGTACCAAGATGATTTTTAACTGAATAACCTTCGTAATTTCAATCGGGCTGGTGTACCAAGATGATTTTAAGTGAATAACCTTCCTAACTTCCATCTGGCTGCTGTACCAAGATAATTTTTAACTGAATAACCTTCCTATAATAACCACCACCTGGCTGCTGTACTAAGATGATTTAAAACTGAATAACCTTCCTAACCACTATCTGGCTGCTGTACCAAGATGAGTTAAGCTGAATGACCTTCCTAACTTCCATCTGGCTGCTGTACCAAGATGATTTTTAACTGAATGACCTTCCTATCTACCATCTGGCTGCTGTACCAAGATGATTTTTAACTGAATAAGCTTCCTAACTTCCATCTGGCTGCTGTACCAAGATAATTTTTAACTGAATAACCTTCCTAACCACCATCTGGCTGCTGTACCAAGCTAATTTTTTAACTGAATAACCTTCCTAACCACCATCTGGCTGCTGTACCAAGATGATTTTTAATTGAATAACCATCCTAACTACCATCTGGCTGCTGCACCAAGATGATTTTTAACTGAATAACCTTCCCAACTTCCATCTGGCTGCTGTACCAAGATGATTTTTAACTGAATAACCTTCGTAACTTCCATCTGGCTGCTGTACCAACATAATGTTTAACTGAATAACCTTCCTAACCACCATCTGGCTGCTGTACCAAGATGATTTTTAACTGAATAACCATCCTAACTACCATCTGGCTGCTGTACCAAGATGGTATTTAACTGAATAACCTTCCCTACTTCCATCTGGCTGCTGTACCAAGATGATTTTTAACTGAATAACCTTCGTAACTTCCATCTGGCTGCTGTACCAAGATCATTTTTTACTGAATAACCTTCCTAACCACCATCTGGCTCCTCTACTAAGATGATTTTTAACTGAATAACCTTCCTAACTTCCATCTCGCTGCTGTACCAAGATAATTTTTAACTGAATAACCATCCTAACTACCATCTGGCTGCTGTACCAAGATGATATTTAACTGAATAACCTTCCCAACTTCCATCTGGCTGCTGTACCAAGATGATTTTTAACTGAATAACCTTCCTAACTACCATCTGGCTGCCGTACCAAGATCATTTTTAACTGAATAACCTTCCTAACCACCATCTGGCTGCTGTACCAAGATGATTTTTAACTGAATAAACTTCCTATCTACCATCTGGCTGCTGTACCAACATAATGTTTAACTGAATAACCTTCCTAACCACCATCTGGCTGCTGTACCAAGATGATTTTTAACTGAATAACCATCCTAACTGCCATCTGGCTGCTGTACCAAGATGATATTTAACTGAATAACCTTCCCAACTTCCATCTGGCTGCTGTACCAAGATGATTTTTAACAGAATAACCTTCGTAACTTCCATCTGGCTGCTGTACCAACATAATGTTTAACTGAATAACCTTCCTAACCACCATCTGGCTGCTGTACCAAGATGATTTTTAACTGAATAACCATCCTAACTACCATCTGGCTGCTGTACCAAGATGGTATTCAACTGAATAACCTTCCCAACTTCCATCTGGCTGCTGTACCAAGATGATTTTTAACAGAATAACCTTCGTAACTTCCATCTGGCTGCTGTACCAACATAATGTTTAACTGAATAACCTTCCTAACCACCATCTGGCTGCTGTACCAAGATGATTTTTAACTGAATAACCATCCTAACTACCATCTGGCTGCTGTACCAAGATGGTATTTAACTGAATAACCTTCCCAACTTCCATCTGGCTGCTGTACCAAGATGATTTTTAACTGAATAACCTTCGTAACTTCCATCTGGCTGCTGTACCAAGATCATTTTTTACTGAATAACCTTCGTAACCACCATCTGGCTCCTCTACTAAGATGATTTTTAACTGTATAACCTTCCTAACTTCCATCTCGCTGCTGTACCAAGATAATTTTTGACTGAATAACCTTCCTAACCACCACGTGGCTGCTGTACCAACTACCAAGATGATTTTTAACTGAATAACCTTCCTAACCACCATCTGGCTGCTGTACCAAGATGATTTTTAACGGAATAACCTTCCTAACTACCATCTGGCTGCTGTACCGAGATGAATTTTAACTGAATAACCTTCCTAACTTCCATCTGGCTGCAGTACCAAGATAATTTTTAACTGAATAACGTTCATAACCACCATCTGGCTGCTGTACCAAGATAATTTTTTAACTGAATAACCTTGCTAACTACCATCTGGCTGCTGTACCAAGATGAATTTTAACTGAATAACCTTCCTAACCACCATCTGGCTGCTGTACCAAGATGATTTTTAACTGAATAACCTTCCTAACTTCCATCTGGCTGCTGTAACAAGGTGATTTAAGCTGAATAACCTTCCTAACTACCATCTGGCAGCTGCTGTACCAAGATAATTTTTAACTGAATAACCTTCCTAACTCCTATCTGGCTGCTGTACCAAGATGATTTAAGCTGAATAACCCTCTTAACTACCATCTGGCTGCTGTACTAAGATGATTTAAAGGATGAGTGTCCACCTAATGCTTTGCGCGCTCACAATACAATGAGAGTGCACGCGATCACTTTGGTCATGTACGCTCGCGGCCATTTTTCTGGCCACGAAATTCAACAAGTGAAGCAATCCCTCGATATCTGAGCAATGCTTGCAGTAAATTACTCAATTTATGTTTTTCGTGAGAGCTAAGATGATTTAGTAAGTAGTTATTGTCATATTTTTGATAATATTTGATTACACTCAGAAGGCCGTGGAGTTGTATTTCGAGACAAGTATTCGTTGAGCGGCGTTTCTTACAAAACCAAACGAAGGCCAGACAAGAGATCATAACTAAACGTAGACAGCTAGACTCAAAGTTTTGTCATTTCAATAAGACTGCTGTTTGTTGTTTACAAGTGGTTTACCTGTTGGATTGCATCTCCGATTAGGACTGATTTGTTTTGATTATTGTTTGGTTCTCAGCCGATGATATTATAAGCTTCCAAAAGTCGTTTGAATCGATTTGTAGCGATGTCTGACTCAGAATTTGTCGAAAATAATTATAAACGACACTCCACGAATCTGTCAGAGTGTTCTATTCACAACGGCTTTGAATACAACGGCCATTCAAGTACATATATATTATTTCGCACTTTACAGACTGTGCATAACACTTCTGTATGCTGTATACACGCTCCGTTTCCAAACATATTTGGATGGTCTTCACTCTTGTGTTACTGTAGCCTATTCGAAGGGAAAGGAGCCTACAACTACAAACAAAACACTGCGATAAATTGCAGTATTGCATTTGGAAATTAAACGCCAGAGAACAAGAGCGCCTAATCAAAACAAATCCTAATCGGAGATGCAATCCAACAGGTAAACCACTTGTAAACAACTAACAGCAGACTGAATGCGTCTTATTATTGAAATGACAAAACGTTGAGTCTAGCTAGCTCTTATTGATGGCATCTAATTTAGTGTCTACGTTGTTTAGTTACGATCTCTTGTCTGGCCTTCGTTTGGTTTTGTAAGAAACGCCGATCGACGAATACTTGTCTCGAAATACAACTCCACGGCCCTCTGAGTGTAATCAAATATTATCAAAAATATGTCATCTTTGCTCTCACGAAAAACATAAATTGAGTAATTTACTGCAAGGATTGCTACACTTCTGTATGCTGTATACACGCTCCACGTTTCTGACGTATTTCTGCATAGCCTATTCGAAGGGAAAGGAGCCTACAACTACAAACAAAACACTGCGATAAATTGCAGTATTGCATTTGAAAATTAAACGCCAGAGAACAAGAGCGCCTAATCAAAACAAATCCTATTCGGAGATGCAATCCAACAGGTAAACCACTTGTAAACAAGTATGAATGCGTCTTATTGAAATGACAAAACTTTGAGTCTAGCTAGCTCTTATTAATGGCATCTAATTTAGTGTCTCCGTTTAGTTACGATCTCTTGTCTGGCCTTCGTTTGGTTTTGTAAGAAACGCCGCTCGACGAATACTTGTCTCGAAATACAACTCCACGGCCCTCTGAGTGTAATCAAATATTACCAAAAATATGACAATAACTACTTACTAAGTCATCTTTGCTCTCACGAAAAACATAAATTGAGTAATTTACTGCAAGGATTGCTCAGATATCGAGGGATTACTTCACTTGTTGAATTTCGTGGCCCGAAAAATGGCCGCGAGGGTGCACTATGAGCGCGCAAAGCATTAGCTGGACACTCATCCTTTAAAACTGAATAACCTTCCTAACCACTATCTGGCTGCTGTACCAAGATGATTTAACCTGAATAACCTTCCTAACTTCCATCTGGCTGCTGTACCAAGATGATTTTTAACTGAATAACCTTCCTATCTACCAACTGGCTGCTGTACCTAGATGATTTTTAACTGAATAACCTTCCTAACCACCATCTGGCTGCTGTACCAAGATGATTTTTAACTGAATAACCCTCCTAACTTCCATCTGGCTGCTATACCAAGATGATTTTTAACTGAATAACCTTCCTAACTACCATCTGGCTGCTGTACCAAGATGATTTTTAACTGAATAACCTTCCCAACTTCCATCTGGCTGCTGTACCAAGATAATTTTTAACTGAATAACCTTCCTAACCACCATCTGGCTGCTGTACCAAGATAATTTTTTAACTGAATAACCTTCCTATAACCACCATCTGGCTGCTGTACCAAGATAATTTTTAACTGAATAACCTTCCTAACCACCATCTGGCTGCTGTACCAAGATACTTTTTTAACTGAATAACCTTCCTATAACCACCACCTGGCTGCTGTGCCAACTACCAAGATGATTTTTAACTGAATAACCTTCCTAACTTCCATCTGGCTGCTGTACCAAGATGATTTTTAACTGAATAACCTTCCTAACTACCATCGGCTTCTGTACCAAGATAATTTTTTAACTGAATAACCTTCCTATAATTACCACCACCTGGCTGCTGTACTCAGGTGATTTAAAACTGAATAACCTTCCTAACCACTATCTGGCTGCTGTACCAAGATGAGTTAAGCTGAATAACCTTCCTGACTTCCATCTGGCTGCTGTACCAAGATGATTTTTAAGTGAATAACCTTCCTAACTTCCATCTGGCTGCTGTACCAAGATGATTTTCAACTGAATACCTTGCTAACTACAATCTGGCTGCTGTACCAATATGATTTTTAATTGAATAACCCTCCTAACTTCCATCTGGCTGCTGTACCAAGATGATTTTTAACTGAATAACCTTCGTAACCACCATCTGGCTGCTCTACCAAGATGATTTTTAACTGAATAACCTTCCCAACTTCCATCTGGCTGCTGTACCAAGATAATTTTTAACTGAAAAACCTTCCTAACCACCATCTGGCTGCTGTACCAAGATACTTTTTTAACTGAATAACCTTCCTATAACCACCACCTGGCTGCTGTGCCAACTACCAAGATGATTTTTAACTGAATAACCTTCCTAACTTCCATCTGGCTGCTGTACCAAGATGATTTTTAACTGAATAACCTTCCTAACTACCGTCGGCTTCTGTACCAAGATAATTTTTTAACTGAATAACCTTCCTATAATTACCACCACCTGGCTGCTGTACTCAGGTGATTTAAAACTGAATAACCTTCCTAACCACTATCTGGCTGCTGTACCAAGATGAGTTAAGCTGAATAACCTTCCTGACTTCCATCTGGCTGCTGTACCAAGATGATTTTTAAGTGAATAACCTTCCTAACTTCCATCTGGCTGCTGTACCAAGATGATTTTCAACTGAATACCTTGCTAACTACAATCTGGCTGCTGTACCAATATGATTTTTAATTGAATAACCCTCCTAACTTCCATCTGGCTGCTGTACCAAGATCATTTTTTACTGAATAACCTTCCTAACCACCATCTGGCTGCTCTACCAAGATGATTTTTAACTGAATAACCTTCCCAACTTCCATCTGGCTGCTGTACCAAGATAATTTTTAACTGAAAAACCTTCCTAACCACCATCTGGCTGCTGTACCAAGATAATTTTTTAACTGAATAACCTTCCTATAACCACCACCTGGCTGCTGTGCCAACTACCAAGATGATTTTTAACTGAATAACCTTCCTAACTTCCATCTGGCTGCTGTACCAAGATGATTTTTAACTGAATAACCTTCCTAACTTCCATCTGGCTGCTGTACGAAGATGATTTTTAAGTGAATAACCTTCCTAACTACCATCGGCTTCTGTACCAAGATAATTTTTTCACTGAATAACCTTCCTATAATTACCACCACCTGGCTGCTGTACTAAGATGATTTAAAACTGAATAACCTTCCTAACCACTATCTGGCTGCTGTACCAAGATGAGTTAAGCTGAATAACCTTCCTGACTTCCATCTGGCTGCTGTACCAAGATAATTTTTAACTGAATAACCTTCCTAACTACCATCTGGCTGCTGTACCAAGATGATATTTAACTGAAAACCTTCCCAACTTCCATCTGGCTACTGTACCAAGATAATTTTTAACTGAATAACCTTCCTAACTTCCATCTGGCTGCTGTACCAAGATGATTTTTAACTGAATAACCTTCCTAACTACAATCTGGCTGCTGTACCAAGATATTTTTTAACTGAATAACCTTCCTAACTTCCATCTGGCTGCTGTACCAAGATCATTTTTTACTGAATAACCTTCCTAACCTCCATCTGGCTGCTCTACCAAGATGATTTTTAACTGAATAACCTTCCTAACTTCCATCTGGCTGCTGTACCAAGATGATTTTTAACTGAATAACCTTCCTATCTACCACCTGGCTGCTGTACCGAGATGATTTTCAACTGAATAACCATCCTAACCACCATCTGGCTGCTGTACCAAGATGATTTTTAACTGAATAACCTACCTAACTACCATTTGGCTGCTGTACCAAGATAATTTTTAACTGAATAACCTTCCTAACTACCATCTGGCTGCCGTACCAAGATCATTTTTAACTGAATAACCTTCCTAACCACCATCTGGCTGCTGTACCAAGATGATTTTTAACTGAATAAACTTCCTATCTACCATCTGGCTGCTGTACCAAGATAATATTTAACTGAATAACATTCCTAACCACCATCTGGGTGCTGTACCAAGATGATTTTTAACTGAATAACCATCCTAACTACCATCTGGCTGCTGTACCAAGATGATTTTTAATTGAATAACCTTCCTAACTTCCATCTGGCTGCTGTACCAAGATGATTTTTAACTGAATAACCTTCCTAACTTCCATCTGGCTACTGTACCAAGATGATTTTTAACTGAATAACCTTCCTAACTACAATCTGGCTGCTGTACCAAGATGATTTTTAATTGAATAACCCTCCTAACTACCATCTGGCTGCCGTACCAAGATCATTTTTAACTGAATAACCTTCCTAACCACCATCTGGCTGCTGTACCAAGATGATTTTTAACTGAATAAACTTCCTATCTACCATCTGGCTGCTGTACCAAGATAATGTTTAACTGAATAACCTTCCTAACCACCATCTGGCTGCTGTACCAAGATGATTTTTAACTGAATAACCATCCTAACTACCATCTAGCTGCTGTACCAAGATGATTTTTAACTGAATAACCTTCCTAACTTCCATCTGGCTGCTGTACCAAGATGATTTTTAAGTGAATAACCTTCCTAACTTCCATCTGGCTGCTGTACCAAGATGATTTTTAACTGAATAACCTTCCTAACTACAATCAGGCTGCTGTACCAAGATGATTTTTAATTGAATAACCCTCCTAACTTCCATCTGGCTGCTGTACCAAGATCATTTTTTACTGAATAACCTTCCTAACCACCATCTGGCTGCTCTACCAAGATGATTTTTTAACTGAATAACCTTCCTAACTTCCATCTGGCTGCTGTAGCAAGATGATTTTTAACTGAATAACCTTCCTATCTACCATCTGGCTGCTGTACCGAGATGATTTTTAACTGAATAACCATCCTAACCACCATCTGGCTGCTGTAGCAAGATGATTTTTAACTGAATAACCTACCTAACTACCATTTGGCTGCTGTACCAAGATAATTTTTAACTGAATAACCTTCCTAACTACCATCTGGCTGCCGTACCAAGATCATTTTTAACTGAATAACCTTCCTAACCACCATCTGGCTGCTGTACCAAGATGATTTTTAACTGAATAAACTTCCTATCTACCATCTGGCTGCTGTACCAAGATAATGTTTAACTGAATAACCTTCCTAACCACCATCTGGCTGCTGTACCAAGATGATTTTTAACTGAATAAACTTCCTATCTACCATCTGGCTGCTGTACCAAGATAATGTTTAACTGAATAACCTTCCTAACCACCATCTGGCTGCTGTACCAAGATGATTTTTAACTGAATAACCATCCTAACTACCATCTGGCTGCTGTACCAAGATGATTTTTAACTGAATAACCTTCCTAACTTCCATCTGGCTGCTGTACCAAGATGATTTTTAACTGAATAACCTTCCTAACTTCCATCTGGCTGCTGACCAAGATGATTTTTAACTGAATATCCTTCCTAACTACAATCTGGCTGCTGTACCAAGATGATTTTTAATTGAATAACCCTCCTAACTTCCATCTGGCTGCTGTACCAAGATCATTTTTTACTGAATAACCTTCCTAACCACCATCTGGCTGCTCTACCAAGATGATTTTTTAACTGAATAACCTTCCTAACTTCCATCTGGCTGCTGTAGCAAGATGATTTTTAACTGAATAACCTTCCTATCTACCATCTGGCTGCTGTACCGAGATGATTTTTAACTGAATAACCATCCTAACCACCATCTGGCTGCTGTAGCAAGATGATTTTTAACTGAATAACCTACCTAACTACCATTTGGCTGCTGTACCAAGATAATTTTTAACTGAATAACCTTCCTAACTACCATCTGGCTGCCGTACCAAGATCATTTTTAACTGAATAACCTTCCTAACCACCATCTGGCTGCTGTACCAAGATGATTTTTAACTGAATAAACTTCCTATCTACCATCTGGCTGCTATACCAAGATAATGTTTAACTGAATAACCTTCCTAACCACCATCTGGCTGCTGTACCAAGATGATTTTTAACTGAATAACCATCCTAACTACCATCTGGCTGCTGTACCAAGATGATTTTTAACTGAATAACTTTCCTAACTTCCATCTGGCTGCTGTACCAAGATGATTTTTAACTGAATAACCTTCCTAACTTCCATCTGGCTGCTGTACCAAGATGATTTTTAAGTGAATAACCTTCCTAACTTCCATCTGGCTACTGTACCAAGATGATTTTTAACTGAATAACCTTCCTAACTACAAGCTGGCTGCTGTACCAAGATGATTTTTAATTGAATAACCCTCCTAACTACCATCTGGCTGCCGTACCAAGATCATTTTTAACTGAATAACCTTCCTAACCACCATCTGGCTGCTGTACCAAGATGATTTTTAACTGAATAAACTTCCTATCTACCATCTGGCTGCTGTACCAAGATAATGTTTAACTGAATAACCTTCCTAACCACCATCTGGCTGCTGTACCAAGATGATTTTTAACTGAATAACCATCCTAACTACCATCTGGCTGCTGTACCAAGATGATTTTTAACTGAATAACCTTCCTAACTTCCATCTGGCTGCTGTACCAAGATGATTTTTAAGTGAATAACATTCCTAACTTCCATCTGGCTGCTGTACCAAGATGATTTTTAACTGAATAACCTTCCTAACTACAATCTGGCTGCTGTACCAAGATGATTTTTAACTGAATAACCTTCCTAACTTCCATCTGGCTGCTGTAGCAAGATAATTTTTAACTGAATAACCTTCCTATCTACCATCTGGCTGCTGTACCGAGATGATTTTCAACTGAATAACCATCCTAACCTCTATCTGGCTGCTGTAGCAAGATGATTTTTAACTGAATAACCCACCTAACTACCATCTGGCTGCTGTAGTACCAAGATAATTTTTAACTGAATAACCTTCCTAACTACCATCTGGCTGCCGTACCAAGATCATTTTTAACTGAATAACCTTCCTAACCACCATCTGGCTGCTGTACCAATATACTTTTTTAACTGAATAACCCTCCTATAACCACCACCTGGCTGCTGTGCCAACTACCAAGATGATTTTTAACTGAATAACCTTCCTAACTTCCATCTGGCTGCTGTACCAAGATGATTTTTAACTGAATAACCTTCCTAACTTCCATCTGGCTGCTGTACCAAGTTGATTTTTAAGTGAATAACCTTCCTAACTACCATCGGCTTCTGTACCAAGATAATTTTTTTAACTGAATAACCTTCCTATAATTACCACCACCTGGCTGCTGTACTAAGATGATTTAAAACTGAATAACCTTCCTAACCACTATGTGGCTGCTGTACCAAGATGAGTTAAGCTGAATAACCTTCCTAACTTCCATCTGGCTGCTGTACCAAGATGATTTTTAACTGAATAACCTTCCTATCTACCATCTGGCTGCTGTACCGAGATGATTTTTAACTGAATAACCATCCTAACCACCATCTGGCTGCTGTACCAAGATGATTTTTAACTGAATAACCTACCTAACTACCATCTGGCTGCTGTACCAAGATGATTTTTAACTGAGTAACCTTCCTAACTTCCATCTGGCTGCTGTACCAAGATGATTTTTAAGTGAATAACCTTCCTAACTTCCATCTGGCTGATGTACCAAGATGATTTTTAACTGAATAACCTTCCTAACTTCCATCTGGGTGCTGTAGCAAGATGATTTTTAACTGAATAACCTTCCTATCTACCATCTGGCTGCTGTACCGAGATGATTTTTAACTGAATAACCATCCTAACCACCATCTGGCTGCTGTAGCAAGATGATTTTCAACTGAATAACCTACCTAACTACCATCTGGCTGCTGTACCAAAATAATTTTTAACTGAATAACCTTCCTAACTACCATCTGGCTGCCGTACCAAGATCATTTTTAGCTGAATAACCTTCCTAACCACCATCTGGCTGCTGTACCAAGATGATTTTTAACTGAATAAACTTCCTAACCACCATCTGGCTGCTGTACCAAGATGATTTTTAAGTGAATAACTATCCTAACTACCATCTGGCTGCTGTACCAACATAATGTTTAACTGAATAACCTTCCTAACCACCATCTGGCTGCTGTACCAAGATGATTTTTAACTGAATAACCATCCTAACTACCATCTGGCTGCTGTACCAAGATGATATTTAACTGAATAACCTTCCCAACTTCCAGCTGGCTGCTGTACCAAGATGATTTTTAACTGAATAACCTTCGTAACTTCCATCTGGCTGCTGTACCAAGATCATTTTTTACTGAATAACCTTCCTAACCACCATCTGGCTCCTCTACTAAGATGATTTTTAACTGAATAACCTTCCTAACTTCCATCTGGCTGCTTTACCAAGCTAATTTGTAACTGAATAACCTTCTTAACCACCATCTGGCTGCTGTACCAAGATAATTTTTTAACTGAATAACCTTGCTATAACCACCATCTGGCTGCTGTACCAAGATAATTTTTAACTGAATAACCTTCTTAACCACCATCTGGCTGCTGTACCAAGATAATTTTTTAACTGAATAACCTTGCTATAACCACCATCTGGCTGCTGTACCAAGATAATTTTTAACTGAATAACTTTCCTAACCACCATCTGGCTGCTGTACCAAGATAATTTTTTAACTGAATAACCTTGCTATAACCACCATCTGGCTGCTGTACCAAGATAATTTTTAACTGAATAACTTTCCTAACCACCATCTGGCTGCTGTACCAAGCTAATTTTTTAACTGAATAACCTTCCTATAACCACCACCTGGCTGCTGTACCAAGATGATTTTTAACTGAATAACCTTCCTAACCACCATCTGGCTGCTGTACCAAGATGATTTTTAACTGAATAACCTTCCTAACTACCATCTGGCTGCTGTACCAAGATAATTTTTAACTGAATAACCTTCCTAACTACCATCTGGCTGCCGTACCAAGATCATTTTTAACTGAATAACCTTCCTAACCACCATCTGGCTGCTGTACCAAGATGATTTTTAACTGAATAAACTTCCTATCTACCATCTGGCTGCTGTACCAACATAATGTTTAACTGAATAACCTTCCTAACCACCATCTGGCTGCTGTACCAAGATGATTTTTAACTGAATAACCATCCTAACTACCATCTGGCTGCTGTACCAAGATGATATTTAACTGAATAACCTTCCCAACTTCCATCTGGCTGCTGTACCAAGATGATTTTTAACTGAATAACCTTCGTAACTTCCATCTGGCTGCTGTACCAAGATCATTTTTTACTGAATAACCTTCCTAACCACCATCTGGCTCCTCTACTAAGATGATTTTTAACTGAATAACCTTCCTAACTTCCATCTGGCTGCTGTACCAAGATAATTTTTGACTGAATAACCTTCCTAACCACCATCTGGCTGCTGTACCAAGATAACTTTTTAACTGAATAACCTTCATATAACCACCACCTGGCTGCTGTACCAACTACCAAGATGATTTTTAACTGAATAATCTTCCTAACCTCCATCTTGGCTGCTGTACCAAGATAATTTTTAACTGAATAACCTTCCTAACGACCATCTGACTGCTGTACCAAGATGATTTTTAACTGAATAACCTTGGTAATTTCAATCGGGCTGGTGTACCAAGATGATTTTAAGTGAATAACCTTCCTAACTTCCATCTGGCTGCTGTACCAAGATAATTTTTAACTGAATAACCTTCCTATAATAACCACCACCTGGCTGCTGTACTAAGATGATTTAAAACTGAATAACCTTCCTAACCACTATCTGGCTGCTGTACCAAGATGAGTTAAGCTGAATGACCTTCCTAACTTCCATCTGGCTGCTGTACCAAGATGATTTTTAACTGAATGACCTTCCTATCTACCATCTGGCTGCTGTACCAAGATGATTTTTAACTGAATAAGCTTCCTAACTTCCATCTGGCTGCTGTACCAAGATAATTTTTAACTGAATAACCTTCCTAACCACCATCTGGCTGCTGTACCAAGCTAATTTTTAACTGAATAACCTTCCTAACCACCATCTGGCTGCTGTACCAAGATGATTTTTAATTGAATAACCATCCTAACTACCATCTGGCTGCTGCACCAAGATGATTTTTAACTGAATAACCTTCCCAACTTCCATCTGGCTGCTGTACCAAGATGATTTTTAACTGAATAACCATCCTAACTACCATCTGGCTGCTGTACCAAGATGGTATTTAACTGAATAACCTTCCCAACTTCCATCTGGCTGCTGTACCAAGATGATTTTTAACTGAATAACCTTCGTAACTTCCATCTGGCTGCTGTACCAAGATCATTTTTTACTGAATAACCTTCCTAACCACCATCTGGCTCCTCTACTAAGATGATTTTTAACTGAATAACCTTCCTAACGTCCATCTCGCTGCTGTACCAAGATAATTTTTGACTGAATAACCTTCCTAACCACCATCTGGCTGCTGTACCAAGATAATTTTTTAACTGAATAACCATCCTAACTACCATCTGGCTGCTGTACCAAGATGATATTTAACTGAATAACCTTCCCAACTTCCATCTGGCTGCTGTACCAAGATGATTTTTAACTGAATAACCTTCCTAACTACCATCTGGCTGCTGTACCAAGATCATTTTTAACTGAATAACCTTCCTAACCACCATCTGGCTGCTGTACCAAGATGATTTTTAACTGAATAAACTTCCTATGTACCATCTGGCTGCTGTACCAACATAATGTTTAACTGAATAACCTTCCTAACCACCATCTGGCTGCTGTACCAAGATGATTTTTAACTGAATAACCATCCTAACTACCATCTGGCTGCTGTACCAAGATGATATTTAACTGAATAACCTTCCCAACTTCCATCTGGCTGCTGTACCAAGATGATTTTTAACTGAATAACCTTCGTAACTTCCATCTGGCTGCTGTACCAACATAATGTTTAACTGAATAACCTTCCTAACCACCATCTGGCTGCTGTACCAAGATGATATTTAACTGAATAACCTTCCCAACTTCCATCTGGCTGCTGTACCAAGATGATTTTTAACTGAATAACCTTCCTAACTACCATCTGGCTGCTGTACCAAGATCATTTTTAACTGAATAACCTTCCTAACCACCATCTGGCTGCTGTACCAAGATGATATTTAACTGAATAACCTTCCCAACTTCCATCTGGCTGCTGTACCAAGATGATTTTTAACTGAATAACCTTCGTAACTTCCATCTGGCTGCTGTACCAACATAATGTTTAACTGAATAACCTTCCTAACCACCATCTGGCTGCTGTACCAAGATGATTTTTAACTGAATAACCATCCTAACTACCATCTGGCTGCTGTACCAAGATGGTATTTAACTGAATAACCTTCCCAACTTCCATCTGGCTGCTGTACCAATATGATTTTTAACTGAATAACCTTCGTAACTTCCATCTGGCTGCTGTACCAAGATCATTTTTTACTGAATAACCTTCCTAACCACCATCTGGCTGCTGTACCAAGATGATTTTTAACTGAATAACCATCCTAACTACCATCTGGCTGCTGTACCAAGATGGTATTTAACTGAATAACCTTCCCAACTTCCATCTGGCTGCTGTACCAAGATGATTTTTAACTGAATAACCTTCCTAACTACCATCTGGCTGCCGTACCAAGATCATTTTTAACTGAATAACCTTCCTAACCACCATCTGGCTGCTGTACCAAGATGATTTTTAACTGAATAACCTTCCTATCTACCATCTGGCTGCTGTACCAACATAATGTTTAACTGAATAACCTTCCTAACCACCATCTGGCTGCTGTACCAAGATGATTTTTAACTGAATAACCATCCTAACTACCATCTGGCTGCTGTACCAAGATATTTAACTGAATAACCTTCCCAACTTCCATCTGGCTGCTGTACCAAGATGATTTTTAACTGAATAACCTTCGTAACTTCCATCTGGCTGCTGTACCAAGATCATTTTTTACTGAATAACCTTCCTAACCACCATCTGGCTCTACTAAGATGATTTTTAACTGAATAACCTTCCTAACTTCCATCTGGCTGCTGTACCAAGATAATTTTTGGCTGAATAACCTTCCTAACCACCATCTGGCTGCTGTACCAAGATAACTTTTTAACTGAATAACCTTCATATAACCACCACCTGGCTGCTGTAGCAACTACCAAGATGATTTTTAACTGAATAACCTTCCTAACCTCTATCTTGGCTGCTGTACCAAGATAATTTTTAACTGAATAACCTTCCTAACCACCATCTGGCTGCCGTACCAAGATGATTTTTAACTGAATAACCTTCGTAATTTCAATCGGGCTGCTGTACCAAGATGATTTTTAACTGAATAACCTTCCTAACTTCCATCTGGCTGCTGTACCAAGATAATTTTTAACTGAATAACCTTCCTAACCACCACCTGGCTGCTGTACTAAGATGATTTTAAAACTGAATAACCTTCCTAACCACTATCTGGCTGCTGTACCAAGATGATTTTTAAGCTGAATAACCTTCCTAACTTCCATCTGGCGGCTGTACCAAGATGATTTTTAACTGAATGACCTTCCTATCTACCATCTGGCTGCTGTACCAAGATGATTTTTAACTGAATAACCTTCCTAACTTCCATCTGGCTGCTGTACCAAGATAATTTTTAACTGAATAACCTTCCTAACCACCATCTGGCTGCTGTACCAAGATAATTTTTTAACTGAATAACCTTCCTAACCACCATCTGGCTGCTGTACCAAGATGATTTTTAACTGAATAACCTTCCTAACTTCCATCTGGCTGCTGTACCAAGATGATTTTTAACTGAATAACCTTCCTAACTTCCATCTGGCTGCTGTACCAAGATGATTTTTAACTGAATAACCTTCCTAACTTCCATCTGGCTGCTGTACCAAGATAATTTTTAACTGAATAACCTTCCTAACCACCATCTGGCTGCTGTACCAAGATGATTTTTAACTGAATAAACTTCCTATCTACCATCTGGCTGCTGTACCAAGATAATGTTTAACTGAATAACCTTCCTAACCACCATCTGGCTGCTGTACCAAGATGATTTTTAACTGAATAACCATCCTAACTTCCATCTGGCTGCTGTACCAAGATGATTTTTAACTGAATAACCTTCCTAACCACCATCTGGCTGCTGTACCAAGATGATTTTTAACTGAATAACCTTCCTAACTTCCATCTGGCTGCTGTACCAAGATAATGTTTAACTGAATAACCTTCCTAACCACCATCTGGCTGCTGTACCAAGATGATTTTTAACTGAATAACCATCCTAACTACCATCTGGCTGCTGTACCAAGATGGTATTTAACTGAATAACCTTCCCAACTTCCATCTGGCTGCTGTACCAAGATGATTTTTAACTGAATAACCTTCGTAACTTCCATCTGGCTGCTGTACCAAGATCATTTTTAACTGAATAACCTTCCTAACCACCATCTGGCTGCTGTACCAAGATGATTTTTAACTGAATAACCTTCCTAACTACCATCTGGCTGCTGTACCAAGATGATTTTTAACTGAATAACCTTCCTAACTTCCATCTGGCTGCTGTACCAAGATAATTTTTAACTGAATAACCTTCCTAACCACCATCTGGCTGCTGTACCAAGATAATTTTTTAACTGAATAACCTTCAACCACCATCTGGCTGCTGTACCAAGATGATTTTTAACTGAATAAACTTCCTATCTACCATCTGGCTGCTGTACCAACATAATGTTTAACTGAATAACCTTCCTAACCACCATCTGGCTGCTGTACCAAGATGATTTTTTAACTGAATAACCTTCCTATAACCACCATCTGGCTGCTGTACCAACTACCAAGATGATTTTTAACTGAATAACCTTCCTAACTTCCATCTGGCTGCTGTACCAAGATGATTTTTAACTGAATAACCTTCGTAACTTCCATCTGGCTGCTGTACCAAGATCATTTTTTACTGAATAACCTTCCTAACCACCATCTGGCTCCTCTACTAAGATGATTTTTAACTGAATAACCTTCCTAACTTCCATCTGGCTGCTGTACCAAGATAATTTTTAACTGAATAACCTTCCTAACCACCATCTGGCTGCTGTACCAAGATAATTTTAACTGAATAACCTTCCTATAACCACCACGTGGCTGCTGTACCAACTACCAAGATGATTTTTAACTGAATAACCTTCCTAACTTCCATCTGGCTGCTGTACCAAGATGATTTTTAACTGAATAACCTTCGTAATTTCAATCTGGCTGGTGTACCAAGATGATTTTAAGTGAATAACCTTCCTAACTTCCATCTGGCTGCTGTACCAAGATAATTTTTAACTGAATAACCTTCCTAACCACCATCTGGCTGCTCTACTAAGATGATTTTTAACTGAATAACCTTCCTAACTAATTCCATCTGGCTGCTGTACCAAGATGATTTTTAACTGAATGACCTTCCTATCTACCATCTGGCTGCTGTACCAAGATGATTTTTAACTGAATAACCTTCCTAACTTCCATCTGGCTGCTGTACCAAGATAATTTTTAACTGAATAACCTTCCTAACCACCATCTGGCTGCTGTACCAAGCTAATTTTTTAACTGAATAACCTTCCTAACCACCATCTGGCTGCTGTACCAAGATGATTTTTAACTGAATAAACTTCCTATCTACCATCTGGCTGCTGTACCAACATAATGTTTAACTGAATAACCTTACTAACGACCATCTGGCTGCTGTACCAAGATAATTTTTTAACTGAATAACCTTCCTATAACCACCACCTGGCTGCTGTACCAACTACCAAGATGATTTTTAACTGAATAACCTTCCTAACTTCCATCTGGCTGCTGTACCAAGATGATTTTTAACTGAATAACCTTCCTAACCACCATCTGGCTGCTATACCAAGATAACTTTTTAACTGAATAACCTTCCTATAACCACCACCTGGCTGCTGTACCAACTACCAAGATGATTTTTAACTGAATAACCTTCCTAACTTCCATCTGGCTGCTGTACCAAGATAATTTTTAACTGAATAACCTTCCTAACCACCATCTGGCTGCTGTACCAAGATAATTTTTTAACTGAATAACCTTCCTATAACCACCATCTGGCTGCTGTACCAACTACCAAGATGATTTTTAACTGAATAACCTTCCTAACTTCCATCTGGCTGCTGTACCAAGATAATTTTTAACTGAATAACCTTCCTAACGACCATCTGGCTGCTGTACCAAGATAATTTTTTAACTGAATAACCTTCCTATAACCACCACGTGGCTGCTGTACCAACTACCAAGATGATTTTTAACTGAATAACCTTCCTAACTTCCATCTGGCTGCTGTACCAAGATGATTTTTAACTGAATAACCTTCCTAACTTCCATCTGGCTGCTGTACCAAGATGATTTTTAACTGAATAACCTTCCTAACTTCCATCTGGCTGCTGTACCAAGATAATTTTTAACTGAATAACCTTCCTAACCACCATCTGGCTGCTGTACCAAGATGATTTTTAACTGAATAACCATCCTAACTACCATCTGGCTGCTGTACCAAGATGATATTTAACTGAATAACCTCCCAACTTCCATCTGGCTGCTGTACCAAGATGATTTTTAACTGAATAACCTTCCTAACTACCATCTGGCTGCCGTACCAAGATCATTTTTAACTGAATAACCTTCCTAACCACCATCTGGCTGCTGTACCAAGATGATTTTTAACTGAATAAACTTCCTATCTACCATCTGGCTGCTGTACCAACATAATGTTTAACTGAATAACCTTCCTAACCACCATCTGGCTGCTGTACCAACTACCAAGATGATTTTTAACTGAATAACCTTCCTAACTTCCATCTTGGCTGCTGTACCAAGATAATTTTTAACTGAATAACCTTCCTAACCAACATCTGGCTGCTCTACTAAGATGATTTTTAACTGAATAACCTTCCTAACTAATTCCATCTGGCTGCTGTACCAAGATGATTTTTAACTGAATAACCTTCCTAACTACCATCTGGCTGCTGTACCAAGATGATTTTTAACTGAATAACCTTCCTAACTTCCATCTGGCTGCTGTACCAAGATAATTTTTAACTGAATAACCTTCCTATAACCACCACCTGGCTGCTGTACCAACTACCAAGATGATTTTTAACTGAATAACCTTCGTAACTTCCATCTGGCTGCTGTACCAAGATAATTTTTTACTGAATAACCTTCCTAACCACCATCTGGCTGCTCTACTAAGATGATTTTTAACTGAATAACCTTCCCAACTTCCATCTGGCTGCTGTACCAAGATAATTTTTAACTGAATAACCTTCCTAACCACCATCTGGCTGCTGTACCAAGATGATTTTTAACTGAATAACCTTCCTAACTCCATCTGGCTGCTGTACCA
Organism: Paragorgia papillata; assembly: GCA_035771165.1. Lineage (NCBI taxonomy): Eukaryota > Metazoa > Cnidaria > Anthozoa > Scleralcyonacea > Coralliidae > Paragorgia > Paragorgia papillata. The sequence goes on along the minus strand of JAWNZC010000111.1, from coordinate 763,994 downwards.
AGATTATTTTTAACTGAATAACCTTCCTAACTTCCATCTGGCTGCTGTACCAAGATGATTTTTAACTGAATAACCTTCCTAACTTCCATCTGGCTGCTGTACCAAGATGATTTTTAACTGAATAACCTTCCTAACTACCATCTGGCTGCTGTACCAAGATAATTTTTTAACTGAATAACCTTCCTATAATTACCACCACCTGGCTGCTGTACTAAGATGATTTAAAACTGAATAACCTTCCTAACCACCATCTGGCTGCTGTACCAAGATGAGTTAAGCTGAATGACCTTCCTAACTTCCATCTGGCTGCTGTACCAAGATGATTTTTAACTGAATAACCTTCCTATCTACCATCTGGCTGCTGTACCAAGATGATTTTTAACTGAATAACCTTCCTAACTTCCATCTGGCTGCTGTACCAAGATAATTTTTAACTGAATAACCTTCCTAACCACCATCTGGCTGCTGTACCAAGCTAATTTTTTAACTGAATAACCTTCCTGTAACCACCATCTGGCTGCTGTACCAAGATGATTTTTAACTGAATAACCTTCCTAACTTCCATCTGGCTGCTGTACCAAGATGATTTTTAACTGAATAACCTTCCTAACTACCATCTGGCTGCTGTACCAAGATGATTTTTAACTGAATAACCTTCCTAACTTCCATCTGGCTGCTGTACCAAGATGATTTTTAACTGAATAACCTTCCTAACTTCCATCTGGCTGCTGTACCAAGATCATTTTTTACTGAATAACCTTCCTAACCACCATCTGGCTGCTGTACCAAGATGATTTTTAACTGAATAACCTTCCTAACTTCCATCTGGCTGCTGTACCAAGATGATTTTTAACTGAATAACCTTCCTAACTACCATCTGGCTGCTGTACCAAGATGATATTTAACTGAATAACCTTCCTAACTTCCATCTGGCTGCTGTACCAAGATGATTTTTAACTGAATAACCATCCTAACTACCATCTGGCTGCTGTACCAAGATGATATTTAACTGAATAACCTTCCCAACTTCCATCTGGCTGCTGTACCAAGATGATTTTTAACTGAATAACCTTCGTAACTTCCATCTGGCTGCTGTACCAAGATCATTTTTTACTGAATAACCTTCCTAACCACCATCTGGCTCCTCTACTAAGATGATTTTTAACTGAATAACCTTCCTAACTTCCATCTGGCTGCTGTACCAAGATAATTTTTGACTGAATAACCTTCCTAACCACCATCTGGCTGCTGTACCAAGATAATTTTTTAACTGAATAACCTTCCTATAACCACCACCTGGCTGCTGTACCAACTACCAAGATGATTTTTAACTGAATAACCTTCCTAACTTCCATCTTGGCTGCTGTACCAAGATAATTTTTAACTGAATAACCTTCCTAACGACCATCTGGCTGCTGTACCAAGATAAATTTTTAACTGAATAACCTTCCTATAACCACCACGTGGCTGCTGTACCAACTACCAAGATGATTTTTAACTGAATAACCTTCCTAACTTCCATCTGGCAGCTGTACCAAGATGATTTTTAACTGAATAACCTTCGTAATTTCAATCTGGCGGGTGTACCAAGATGATTTTAAGTGAATAACCTTCCTAACTTCCATCTGGCTGCTGTACCAAGATAATTTTTAACTGAATAACCTTCCTAACCACCATCTGGCTGCTCTACTAAGATGATTTTTAACTGAATAACCTTCCTAACTAATTCCATCTGGCTGCTGTACCAAGATGATTTTTAACTGAATAACCTTCCTAACTACCATCTGGCTGCTGTACCAAGATGATTTTTAACTGAATAACCTTCCTAACTTCCATCTGGCTGCTGTACCAAGCTAATTTTTTAACTGAATAACCTTCCTGTAACCACCACCTGGCTGCTGTACCAAGATGATTTTTAACTGAATAAACTTCCTAACTACCATCTGGCTGCTGTACCAACATAATGTTTAACTGAATAACCTTACTAACGACCATCTGGCTGCTGTACCAAGATAATTTTTTAACTGAATAACCTTCCTATAACCACCACCTGGCTGCTGTACCAACTACCAAGATGATTTTTAACTGAATAACCTTCCTAACTTCCATCTGGCTGCTGTACCAAGATGATTTTTAACTGAATAACCTTCGTAACTTCCATCTGGCTGCTGTACCAAGATCATTTTTTACTGAATAACCTTCCTAACCACCATCTGGCTCCTCTACTAAGATGATTTTTAACTGAATAACCTTCCTAACTTCCATCTGGCTGCTGTACCAAGATAATTTTTGACTGAATAACCTTCCTAACCACCATCTGGCTGCTATACCAAGATAATTTTTTAACTGAATAACCTTCCTATAACCACCACCTGGCTGCTGTACCAACTACCAAGATGATTTTTAACTGAATAACCTTCCTAACTTCCATCTTGGCTGCTGTACCAAGATAATTTTTAACTGAATAACCTTCCTAACGACCATCTGGCTGCTGTACCAAGATAATTTTTTAACTGAATAACCTTCCTATAACCACCACGTGGCTGCTGTACCAACTACCAAGATGATTTTTAACTGAATAACCTTCCTAACTTCCATCTGGCTGCTGTACCAAGATGATTTTTAACTGAATAACCTTCGTAATTTCAATCTGGCGGGTGTACCAAGATGATTTTAAGTGAATAACCTTCCTAACTTCCATCTGGCTGCTGTACCAAGATAATTTTTAACTGAATAACCTTCCTAACCACCATCTGGCTGCTCTACTAAGATGATTTTTAACTGAATAACCTTCCTAACTTCCATCTGGCTGCTGTACCAAGATGATTTTTAACTGAATAACCTTCCTAACTTCCATCTGGCTGCTGTACCAAGATAATTTTTAACTGAATAACCTTCCTAACCACCATCTGGCTGCTGTACCAAGATAATTTTTTAACTGAATAACCTTCCTATAACCACCACCTGGCTGCTGTACCAACTACCAAGATGATTTTTAACTGAATAACCTTCCTAACTTCCATCTTGGCTGCTGTACCAAGATAATTTTTAACTGAATAACCTTCCTAACTTCCATCTTGGCTGCTGTACCAAGATAATTTTTAACTGAATAACCTTCCTAACCACCATCTGGCTGCTGTACCAAGATAATTTTTTAACTGAATAACCTTCCTATAACCACCACCTGGCTGCTGTACCAACTACCAAGATGATTTTTAACTGAATAACCTTCCTAACTTCCATCTTGGCTGCTGTACCAAGATAATTTTTAACTGAATAACCTTCCTAACCACCATCTGGCTGCTCTACTAAGATGATTTTTAACTGAATAACCTTCCTAACTAATTCCATCTGGCTGCTGTACCAAGATGATTTTTAACTGAATGACCTTCCTATCTACCATCTGGCTGCTGTACCAAGATGATTTTTAACTGAATAAGCTTCCTAACTTCCATCTGGCTGCTGTACCAAGATAATTTTTTAACTGAATAACCTTCCTATAACCACCACCTGGCTGCTGTACCAACTACCAAGATGATTTTTAACTGAATAACCTTCCAAACTTCCATCTGGCTGCTGTACCAAGATAATTTTTAACTGAATAACCTTCCTAACCACCATCTGGCTGCTGTACCAAGATGATTTTTAACTGAATAACCTTCCTAACTACCATCTGGCTGCTGTACCAAGATGATTTTTAACTGAATAACCTTCCTAACTACCATCTGGCTGCTGTACCAAGATGATTTTTAACTGAATAACCTTCCTAACTTCCATCTGGCTGCTGTACCAAGATAATTTTTAACTGAATAACCTTCCTAACCACCATCTGGCTGCTGTACCAAGCTAATTTTTTAACTGAATAAACTTCCTATCTACCATCTGGCTGCTGTACCAACATAATGTTTAACTGAATAACCTTACTAACGACCATCTGGCTGCTGTACCAAGATAATTTTTTAACTGAATAACCTTCCTATAACCACCACCTGGCTGCTGTACCAACTACCAAGATGATTTTTAACTGAATAACCTTCCTAACTTCCATCTGGCTGCTGTACCAAGATGATTTTTAACTGAATAACCTTCGTAACTTCCATCTGGCTGCTGTACCAAGATCATTTTTTACTGAATAACCTTCCTAACCACCATCTGGCTCCTCTACTAAGATGATTTTTAACTGAATAACCTTCCTAACTTCCATCTGGCTGCTGTACCAAGATAATTTTTAACTGAATAACCTTCCTAACTACCATCTGGCTGCTGTACCAAGATGATTTTTAACTGAATAACCTTCCTATAACCACCATCTGGCTGCTGTATCAACTACCAAGATGATTTTTAACTGAATAACCTTCCTAACTTCCATCTGGCTGCTGTACCAAGATAATTTTTAACTGAATAACCTTCCTAACCACCATCTGGCTGCTGTACCAAGATAATTTTTTAACTGAATAACCTTCCTATAACCACCACCTGGCTGCTGTACCAACTACCAAGATGATTTTTAACTGAATAACCTTCCTAACTTCCATCTTGGCTGCTGTACCAAGATAATTTTTAACTGAATAACCTTCCTAACGACCATCTGGCTGCTGTACCAAGATAATTTTTTAACTGAATAACCTTCCTATAACCACCACCTGGCTGCTGTACCAAGTACCAAGATGATTTTTAACTGAATAACCTTCCTAACTTCCATCTGGCTGCTGTACCAAGATGATTTTTAACTGAATAACCTTCGTGATTTCAATCTGGCTGGTGTACCAAGATGATTTTAAGTGAATAACCTTCCTAACTTCCATCTGGCTGCTGTACCAAGATAATTTTTAACTGAATAACCTTCCTAACCACCATCTGGCTGCTCTACTAAGATGATTTTTAACCGAATAACCATCCTAACTACCATCTGGCTGCTGTACCAAGATGATATTTAACTGAATAACCTCCCAACTTCCATCTGGCTGCTGTACCAAGATGATTTTTAACTGAATAACCTTCCTAACTTCCATCTGGCTGCCGTACCAAGATCATTTTTAACTGAATAACCTTCCTAACCACCATCTGGCTGCTGTACCAAGATGATTTTTAACTGAATAAACTTCCTATCTACCATCTGGCTGCTGTACCAACATAATGTTTAACTGAATAACCTTCCTAACCACCATCTGGCTGCTGTACCAAGATGATTTTTAACTGAATAACCATCCTAACTACCATCTGGCTGCTGTACCAAGATCATATTTAACTGAATAACCTTCCCAACTTCCATCTGGCTGCTGTACCAAGATGATTTTTAACTGAATAACCTTCGTAACTTCCATCTGGCTGCTGTACCAACATAATGTTTAACTGAATAACCTTCCTAACCACCATCTGGCTGCTGTACCAAGATGATTTTTAACTGAATAACCATCCTAACTACCATCTGGCTGCTGTACCAAGATGGTATTTAACTGAATAACCTTCCCAACTTCCATCTGGCTGCTGTACCAAGATGATTTTTAACTGAATAACCTTCGTAACTTCCATCTGGCTGCTGTACCAAGATCATTTTTTACTGAATAACCTTCCTAACCACCATCTGGCTCCTCTACTAAGATGATTTTTAACTGAATAACCTTCCTAACTTCCATCTGGCTGCTGTACCAAGATAATTTTTAACTGAATAACCTTCCTAACCACCATCTGGCTGCTGTACCAAGATAATTTTTTAACTGAATAACCTTCCTATAACCACCACCTGGCTGCTGTACCAACTACCAAGATGATTTTTAACTGAATAACCTTCCTAACTTCCATCTTGGCTGCTGTACCAAGATAATTTTTAACTGAATAACCTTCCTAACCACCATCTGGCTGCTCTACTAAGATGATTTTTAACTGAATAACCTTCCTAACTAATTCCATCTGGCTGCTGTACCAAGATGATTTTTAACTGAATGACCTTCCTATCTACCATCTGGCTGCTGTACCAAGATGATTTTTAACTGAATAAGCTTCCTAACTTCCATCTGGCTGCTGTACCAAGATAATTTTTAACTGAATAACCTTCCTAACCACCATCTGGCTGCTGTACCAAGCTAATTTTTTAACTGAATAACCTTCCTGTAACCACCACCTGGCTGCTGTACCAAGATGATTTTTAACTGAATAACTTCCTATCTACCATCTGGCTGCTGTACCAACATAATGTTTAACTGAATAACCTTACTAACGACCATCTGGCTGCTGTACCAAGATAATTTTTTAACTGAATAACCTTCCTATAACCACCACCTGGCTGCTGTACCAACTACCAAGATGATTTTTAACTGAATAACCTTCCTAACTTCCATCTGGCTGCTGTACCAAGATGATTTTTAACTGAATAACCTTCGTAACTTCCATCTGGCTGCTGTACCAAGATCATTTTTTAACTGAATAACCTTCCTAACCACCATCTGGCTCCTCTACTAAGATGATTTTTAACTGAATAACCTTCCTAACTTCCATCTGGCTGCTGTACCAAGATCATTTTTTACTGAATAACCTTCCTAACCACCATCTGGCTGCTGTACCAAGATAATTTTTAACTGAATAACCTTCCTATAACCACCACCTGGCTGCTGTACCAACTACCAAGATGATTTTTAACTGAATAACCTTCCTAACTTCCATCTGGCTGCTGTACCAAGATAATTTTTAACTGAATAACCTTCCTAACCACCATCTGGCTGCTGTACCAAGATAATTTTTTAACTGAATAACCTTCCTATAACCACCACCTGGCTGCTGTACCAACTACCAAGATGATTTTTAACTGAATAACCTTCCTAACTTCCATCTTGGCTGCTGTACCAAGATAATTTTTAACTGAATAACCTTCCTAACGACCATCTGGCTGCTGTACCAAGATAATTTTTTAACTGAATAACCTTCCTATAACCACCACGTGGCTGCTGTACCAACTACCAAGATGATTTTTAACTGAATAACCTTCCTAACTTCCATCTGGCTGCTGTACCAAGATGATTTTTAACTGAATAACCTTCGTAATTTCAATCTGGCGGGTGTACCAAGATGATTTTAAGTGAATAACCTTCCTAACTTCCATCTGGCTGCTGTACCAAGATAATTTTTAACTGAATAACCTTCCTAACCACCATCTGGCTGCTCTACTAAGATGATTTTTAACCGAATAACCATCCTAACTACCATCTGGCTGCTGTACCAAGATGATATTTAACTGAATAACCTCCCAACTTCCATCTGGCTGCTGTACCAAGATGATTTTTAACTGAATAACCTTCCTAACTACCATCTGGCTGCTGTACCAAGATCATTTTTTACTGAATAACCTTCCTAACCACCATCTGGCTCCTCTACTAAGATGATTTTTAACTGAATAACCTTCCTAACGACCATCTGGCTGCTGTACCAAGATAATTTTTTAACTGAATAACCTTCCTATAACCACCACCTGGCTGCTGTAACAAGTACCAAGATGATTTTTAACTGAATAACCTTCCTAACTTCCATCTGGCTGCTGTACCAAGATGATTTTTAACTGAATAACCTTCGTAATTTCCATCTTGCTGCTGGACCAAGATGATTTTTAAGTGAATAACCTTTCTAACTACCATCGGCTTCTGTACCAAGATAATTTTTTAACTGAATAACCTTCCTATAATTACCACCACCTGGCTGCTGTACTAAGATGATTTAAAACTGAATAACCTTCCTAACCACCATCTGGCTGCTGTATCAAGATGAGTTAAGCTGAATGACCTTCCTAACTTCCATCTGGCTGCTGTACCAAGATGATTTTTAACTGAATGACCTTCCTATCTACCATCTGGCTGCTGTACCAAGATGATTTTTAACTGAATAACCTTCCTAACCACCATCTGGCTGCTGTACCAAGATGATTTTTAACTGAATAAACTTCCTATCTACCATCTGGCTGCTGTACCAACATAATGTTTAACTGAATAACCTTCCTAACCACCATCTGGCTGCTGTACCAAGATGATTTTTAACTGAATAACCTTTCCAACTTCCATCTGGCTGCTGTACCAAGATGATTTTTAACTGAATAACCTTCGTAACTTCCATCTGGCTGCTGTACCAACATAATGTTTAACTGAATAACCTTCCTAACCACCATCTGGCTGCTGTACCAAGATGATTTTTAACTGAATAACCATCCTAACTACCATCTGGCTGCTGTACCAAGATGGTATTTAACTGAATAACCTTCGTAACTTCCATCTGGCTGCTGTACCAAGATCATTTTTTACTGAATAACCTTCCTAACCACCATCTGGCTGCTGTACCAAGATGATTTTTAACTGAATAACCATCCTAACTACCATCTGGCTGCTGTACCAAGATGGTATTTAACTGAATAACCTTCCCAACTTCCATCTGGCTGCTGTACCAAGATGATTTTTAACTGAATAACCTTCGTAACTTCCATCTGGCTGCCGTACAAAGATAATTTTTTACTGAATAACCTTCCTAACCACCATCTGGCTCCTCTACTAAGATGATTTTTAACTGAATAACCTTCCTAACTTCCATCTGGCTGCTGTACCAAGATAATTTTTGACTGAATAACCTTCCTAACCACCATCTGGCTGCTGTACCAAGATAATTTTTTAACTGAATAACCATCCTAACTACCATCTGGCTGCTGTACCAAGATGATATTTAACTGAATAACCTCCCAACTTCCATCTGGCTGCTGTACCAAGATGATTTTTAACTGAATAACCTTCCTAACTACCATCTGGCTGCCGTACCAAGATGATTTTTTACTGAATAACCTTCCTAACCACCATCTGGCTCCTCTACTAAGATGATTTTTAACTGAATAACCTTCCTAACTTCCATCTCGCTGCTGTACCAAGATAATTTTTGACTGAATAACCTTCCTAACCACCATCTGGCTGCTGTACCAAGATAATTTTTTAACTGAATAACCATCCTAACTACCATCTGGCTGCTGTACCAAGATGATATTTAACTGAATAACCTCCCAACTTCCATCTGGCTGCTGTACCAAGATGATTTTTAACTGAATAACCTTCCTAACTACCATCTGGCTGCCGTACCAAGATGATTTTTAACTGAATAAACTTCCTATCTACCATCTGGCTGCTGTACCAACATAATGTTTAACTGAATAACCTTCCTAACCACCATCTGGCTGCTGTACCAAGATGATTTTTAACTGAATAACCTTCCCAACTTCCATCTGGCTGCTGTACCAAGATGATTTTTAACTGAATAACCTTCGTAACTTCCATCTGGCTGCTGTACCAAGATAATTTTTTACTGAATAACCTTCCTAACCACCATCTGGCTGCTGTACCAAGATGATTTTTAACTGAATAACCATCCTAACTACCATCTGGCTGCTGTACCAAGATGGTATTTAACTGAATAACCTTCCCAACTTCCATCTGGCTGCTGTACCAAGATGATTTTTAACTGAATAACCTTCGTAACTTCCATCTGGCTGCCGTACAAAGATAATTTTTTACTGAATAACCTTCCTAACCACCATCTGGCTCCTCTACTAAGATGATTTTTAACTGAATAACCTTCCTAACTTCCATCTCGCTGCTGTACCAAGATAATTTTTGACTGAATAACCTTCCTAACCACCATCTGGCTCCTCTACTAAGATGATTTTTAACTGAATAACCTTCCTAACTTCCATCTCGCTGCTGTACCAAGATAATTTTTGACTGAATAACCTTCCTAACCACCATCTGGCTGCTGTACCAAGATAATTTTTTAACTGAATAACCATCCTAACTACCATCTGGCTGCTGTACCAAGATGATATTTAACTGAATAACCTCCCAACTTCCATCTGGCTGCTGTACCAAGATGATTTTTAACTGAATAACCTTCCTAACTACCATCTGGCTGCCGTACCAAGATCATTTTTAACTGAATAACCTTCCTAACCACCATCTGGCTGCTGTACCAAGGTGATTTTTAACTGAATAAACTTCCTATCTACCATCTGGCTGCTGTACCAACAGAATGTTTAACTGAATAACCTTCCTAACCACCATCTGGCTGCTGTACCAAGATGATTTTTAACTGAATAACCATCCTAACTACCATCTGGCTGCTGTACCAAGATGATATTTAACTGAATAACCTTCCCAACTTCCATCTGGCTGCTGTACCAAGATGATTTTTAACTGAATAACCTTCGTAACTTCCATCTGGCTGCTGTACCAACATAATGTTTAACTGAATAACCTTCCTAACCACCATCTGGCTGCTGTACCAAGATGATTTTTAACTGAGTAACCATCTTAACTACCATCTGGCTGCTGTCCCAAGATGGTATTTAACTGAATAACCTTCCCAACTTCCATCTGGCTGCTGTACGAAGATGATTTTTAACTGAATAACCTTCGTAACTTCCATCTGGCTGCTGTACCAAGATCATTTTTTACTGAATAACCTTCCTAACCACCATCTGGCTCCTCTACTAAGATGATTTTTAACTGAATAACCGTCCTAACTTCCATCTCGCTGCTGTACCAAGATAATTTTTGACTGAATAACCTTCCTAACCACCATCTGGCTGCTGTACCAAGATAATTTTTTAACTGAATAACCATCCTAACTACCATCTGGCTGCTGTACCAAGATGATATTTAACTGAATAACCTCCCAACTTCCATCTGGCTGCTGTACCAAGATGATTTTTAACTGAATAACCTTCCTAACTACCATCTGGCTGCCGTACCAAGATCATTTTTAACTGAATAACCTTCCTAACCACCATCTGGCTGCTGTACCAAGATGATTTTTAACTGAATAAACTTCCTATCTACCATCTGGCTGCTGTACCAAGATAATGTTTAACTGAATAACCTTCCTAACCACCATCTGGCTGCTGTACCAAGATGATTTTTAACTGAATAACCATCCTAACTACCATCTGGCTGCTGTACCAAGATGATATTTAACTGAATAACCTTCCCAACTTCCATCTGGCTGCTGTACCAAGATGATTTTTAACTGAATAACCACCATCCTGCTGTACCATACTAATCTGGCTGCTGTAACCAAGATGATTTTTAAACTGAATAACCTTCCTAACCACCATCTGGCTGCTGTACCAAGATGATTTTTAACTGAATAACCTTCCTAACTTCCATCTGGCTGCTGTACCAAGATGATTTTTTAACTGAATAACCTTCCTAACCACCATCTGGCTGCTGTACCAAGATGAATTTTTAACTGAATAACCTTCCTAACCACCATCTGGCTGCTGTACCAAGATGATTTTTAACTGAATAACCTTCCTAACCACCATCTGGCTGCTGTACCAAGATAATTTTTAACTGAATAACCTTCCTAACCACCATCTGGCTGCTGTACCAAGATGATTTTTAACTGAATAACCTTCCTAACTTCCATCTGGCTGCTGTACCAAGATAATTTTAACTGAATAACCTTCCTAACCACCATCTGGCTGCTGTACCAAGATAATTTTTTAACTGAATAACCTTCCTATAACCACCATCTGGCTGCTGTACCAAGATGATTTTTAACTGAATAACCTTCCTAACTTCCATGGCTGCTGTACCAAGATGATTTTTAACTGAATAACCTTCCTAACTTCCATCTGGCTGCTGTACCAAGATATTTTTTAACTGAATAACCTTCCTAACCACCATCTGGCTGCTGTACCAAGATGATTTTTAACTGAATAACCTTCCTAACTTCCATCTGGCTGCTGTACCAAGATGATTTTTAACTGAATAACCTTCCTAACCATCTGGCTGCTGTACCAAGATGATTTTTAACTGAATAACCTTCCTAACCATCTGGCTGCTGTACCAAGATAATTTTTAACTGAATAACCTTCCTAACCACCATCTGGCTGCTGTACCAAGATGATTTTTAACTGAATAACCTTCCTAACCACCATCTGGCTGCTGTACCAAGATGATTTTTAACTGAATAACCTTCCTAACTTCCATCTGGCTGCTGTACCAAGATGATTTTTAACTGAATAACCTTCCTAACTACCATCTGGCTGCTGTACCAAGATGATTTTTAACTGAATAACCTTCCTAACCACCATCTGGCTGCTGCTGTACCAAGATGATTTTTAACTGAATAACCTTCCTAACTACCACTGGCTGCTGTACCAAGATGATTTTAACTGAATAACCTTCCTAACCACCATCTGGCTGGCTGCTGTACCAAGATGATTTTTAACTGAATAACCTTCCTAACTACCATCTGGCTGCTGTACCAAGATAATTTTTAACTGAATAACCTTCCTAACCACCATCTGGCTGCTGTACCAAGATAATTTTTAACTGAATAACCTTCCTAACTACCATCTGGCTGCTGTACCAAGATGATTTTTAACTGAATAACCTTCCTAACTTCCATCTGGCTGCTGTACCAAGATAATTTTTAACTGAATAACCTTCCTAACCACCATCTGGCTGCTGTACCAAGATATTTAACTGAATAACCTTCCTAACTTCCATCTGGCTGCTGTACCAAGATGATTTTTAACTGAATAACCTTCCTAACTTCCATCTGGCTGCTGTACCAAGATGATTTTTTAACTGAATAACCTTCCTAACCACCATCTGGCTGCTGTACCAAGATGATTTTTAACTGAATAACCTTCCTAACCACCATCTGGCTGCTGCTGTACCAAGATGATTTTAACTGAATAACCTTCCTAACTTCCATCTGGCTGCTGTACCAAGATGATTTTTAACTGAATAACCTTCCTAACTTCCATCTGGCTGCTGTACCAAGATGATTTTTAACTGAATAACCTTCCTAACTACCATCTGGCTGCTGTACCAAGATGATTTTTAACTGAATAACCTTCCTAACTACCATCTGGCTGCTGTACCAAGATGATTTTTAACTGAATAACCTTCCTAACCACCATCTGGCTGCTGTACCAAGATGATTTTTAACTGAATAACCTTCCTAACTTCCATCTGGCTGCTGTACCAAGATGATTTTTAACTGAATAACCTTCCTAACCACCATCTGGCTGCTGTACCAAGATGATTTTTAACTGAATAACCTTCCTAACTACCATCTGGCTGCTGTACCAAGATGATTTTTAACTGAATAACCTTCCCAACTTCCATCTGGCTGCTGTACCAAGATGATTTTTAACTGAATAACCTTCGTAACTTCCATCTGGCTGCTGTACCAAGATCATTTTTTACTGAATAACCTTCCTAACCACCATCTGGCTGCTGTACCAAGATGATTTTTAACTGAATAACCATCCTAACTACCATCTGGCTGCTGTACCAAGATGGTATTTAACTGAATAACCTTCCCAACTTCCATCTGGCTGCTGTACCAAGATGATTTTTAACTGAATAACCTTCGTAACTTCCATCTGGCTGCCGTACCAAGATAATTTTTTACTGAATAACCTTCCTAACCACCATCTGGCTCCTCTACTAAGATGATTTTTAACTGAATAACCTTCCTAACTTCCATCTCGCTGCTGTACCAAGATAATTTTTGACTGAATAACCTTCCTAACCACCATCTGGCTGCTGTACCAAGATAATTTTTTAACTGAATAACCATCCTAACTACCATCTGGCTGCTGTACCAAGATGATATTTAACTGAATAACCTTCCCAACTTCCATCTGGCTGCTGTACCAAGATGATTTTTAACTGAATAACCTTCCTAACTACCATCTGGCTGCCGTACCAAGATCATTTTTAACTGAATAACCTTCCTAACCACCATCTGGCTGCTGTACCAAGATGATTTTTAACTGAATAAACTTCCTATCTACCATCTGGCTGCTGTACCAACATAATGTTTAACTGAATAACCTTCCTAACCACCATCTGGCTGCTGTACCAAGATGATTTTTAACTGAATAACCATCCTAACTACCATCTGGCTGCTGTACCAAGATGATATTTAACTGAATAACCTTCCCAACTTCCATCTGGCTGCTGTACCAAGATGATTTTTAACTGAATAACCTTCGTAACTTCCATCTGGCTGCTGTACCAACATAATGTTTAACTGAATAACCTTCCTAACCACCATCTGGCTGCTGTACCAAGATGATTTTTAACTGAATAACCATCCTAACTACCATCTGGCTGCTGTACCAAGATGGTATTTAACTGAATAACCTTCCCAACTTCCATCTGGCTGCTGTACCAAGATGATTTTTAATTGAATAACCTTCGTAACTTCCATCTGGCTGCTGTACCAAGATCATTTTTTACTGAATAACCTTCCTAACCACCATCTGGCTCCTCTACTAAGATGATTTTTAACTGAATAACCTTCCTAACTTCCATCTCGCTGCTGTACCAAGATAATTTTTGACTGAATAACCTTCCTAACCACCATCTGGCTGCTGTACCAAGATAATTTTTTAACTGAATAACCTTCCTATAACCACCACCTGGCTGCTGTACCAACTACCAAGATGATTTTTAACTGAATAACATTCCTAACTTCCATCTTGGCTGCTGTACCAAGATAATTTTTAACTGAATAACCTTCCTAACTTCCATCTGGCTGCTGTACCAAGATGATTTTTAACTGAATAACCTTCGTAATTCCAATCTGGCTGGTGTACCAAGATGATTTTAAGTGAATAACCTTCCTAACTTCCATCTGGCTGCTGTACCAAGATAATTTTTAACTGAATAACCTTCCTAACCACCATCTGGCTGCTCTACTAAGATGATTTTTAACCGAATAACCTTCCTAACTAATTCCATCTGGCTGAAGTACCAAGATGATTTTTAACTGAATAACCTTCCTAACTTCCATCTGGCTGCTGGACCAAGATAATTTTTAACTGAATAACCTTCATAACCACCATCTGGCTGCTGTACCAAGATGATTTTTAACTGAATAACCATCCTAACTACCATCTGGCTGCTGTACCAAGATGGTATTTAACTGAATAACCTTCCCAACTTCCATCTGGCTGCTGTACCAAGATAATTTTTGACTGAATAACCTTCCTAACCACCATCTGGCTGCTGTACCAAGATAATTTTTTAACTGAATAACCTTCCTATAACCACCACCTGGCTGCTGTACCAACTACCAAGATGATTTTTAACTGAATAACCTTCCTAACTTCCATCTTGGCTGCTGTACCAAGATAATTTTTAACTGAATAACCTTCCTAACGACCATCTGGCTGCTGTACCAAGATAATTTTTTAACTGAATAACCTTCCTATAACCACCACGTGGCTGCTGTACCAACTACCAAGATGATTTTTAACTGAATAACCTTCCTAACTTCCATCTGGCTGCTGTACCAAGATGATTTTTAACTGAATAACCTTCGTAATTTCAATCTGGCTGGTGTACCAAGATGATTTTAAGTGAATAACCTTCCTAACTTCCATCTGGCTGCTGTACCAAGATAATTTTTAACTGAATAACCTTCCTAACTAATTCCATCTGGCTGCTGTACCAAGATAATTTTTAACTGAATAACCTTCCTAACCACCATCTGGCTGCTGTACCAAGATAATTTTTTAACTGAATAACCATCCTATAACCACCACCTGGCTGCTGTACCAACTACCAAGATGATTTTTAACTGAATAACCTTCCTAACTTCCATCTTGGCTGCTGTACCAAGATAATTTTTAACTGAATAACCTTCCTAACGACCATCTGGCTGTTGTACCAAGATCATTTTTTACTGAATAACCTTCGTAACCACCATCTGGCTGCTCTACCAAGATGATTTGTAACTGAATAACCTTCCTAACTTCCATCTGGCTGCTGTACCAGGATGATTTTTAAGTGAATAACCTTCCTAACTACCATCGGCTTCTGTACCAAGATAATTTTTTAACTGAATAACCTTCCTATAATTACCACCACCTGTCTGCTGTACTAAGATGATTTAAAACTGAATAACCTTCCTAACCACTATCTGGCTGCTGTACCAAGATGAGTTAAGCTGAATAACCTTCCTAACTTCCATCTGGCTGCTGTACCAAGATGATTTTTAACTGAATAACCTTCCTAACTACAATCTGGCTGCTGTACCAAGATGATTTTTAACGGAATAACCTTCCTAACCACCATCTGGCTGCTGTACCAAGATGATTTTTAACTGAATAACCTTCCTAACTACCATCTGGCTGCTGTACCAAGATAATTTTTAACTGAATAACCTTCCTAACTACCATCTGGGTGCCGTACCAAGATGATTTTTAACTGAATAACCTTCCTAACTTCCATCTGGGTGCCGTACCAAGATCATTTTTAACTGAATAACCTTCCTAACCACCATCTGGCTGCTGTACCAAGATGATTTTTAACTGAATAAACTTCCTATCTACCATCTGGCTGCTGTACCAACATAATGTTTAACTGAATAACCTTCCTAACCACCATCTGGCTGCTGTACCAAGATGATTTTTAACTGAATAACCATCCTAACTACCATCTGGCTGCTGTACCAAGTTGATATTTAACTGAATAACCTTCCCAACTTCCATCTGGCTGCTGTACCAAGATGATTTTTAACTGAATAACCTTCCTAACCACCATCTGGCTGCTATACCAAGATAATTTTTTAACTGAATAACCTTCCTATAACCACCACCTGGCTGCTGTACCAACTACCAAGATGATTTTTAACTGAATAACCTTCCTAACTTCCATCTTGGCTGCTGTACCAAGATAATTTTTAACTGAATAACCTTCCTAACGACCATCTGGCTGCTGTACCAAGATAATTTTTTAACTGAATAACCTTCCTATAACCACCACGTGGCTGCTGTACCAACTACCAAGATGATTTTTAACTGAATAACCTTCCTAACTTCCATCTGGCTGCTGTACCAAGATGATTTTTAACTGAATAACCTTCGTAACTTCCATCTGGCTGCTGTACAAAGATCATTTTTTACTGAATAACCTTCCTAACCACCATCAGGCTCCTCTACTAAGATGATTTTTAACTGAATAACCTTCCTAACTTCCATCTGGCTGCTGTACCAAGATAATTTTTGACTGAATAACCTTCCTAACCACCATCTGGCTGCTGTACCAAGATAATTTTTTAACTGAATAACCTTCCTATAACCACCACCTGGCTGCTGTACCAACTACCAAGATGATTTTTAACTGAATAACCTTCCTAACTTCCATCTTGGCTGCTGTACCAAGATAATTTTTAACTGAATAACCTTCCTAACGACCATCTGGCTGCTGTACCAAGATAATTTTTTAACTGAATAACCTTCCTATAACCACCACGTGGCTGCTGTACCAACTACCAAGATGATTTTTAACTGAATAACCTTCCTAACTTCCATCTGGCTGCTGTACCAAGATGATTTTTAACTGAATAACCTTCGTAATTTCAATCTGGCGGGTGTACCAAGATGATTTTAAGTGAATAACCTTCCTAACTTCCATCTGGCTGCTGTACCAAGATAATTTTTAACTGAATAACCTTCCTAACCACCATCTGGCTGCTCTACTAAGATGATTTTTAACTGAATAACCTTCCTAACTAATTCCATCTGGCTGCTGTACCAAGATGATTTTTAACTGAATAACCTTCCTAACTTCCATCTGGCTGCTGTACCAAGATAATTTTTAACTGAATAACCTTCCTAACCACCATCTGGCTGCTGTACCAAGATAATTTTTTAACTGAATAACCTTCCTATAACCACCACCTGGCTGCTGTACCAACTACGAAGATGATTTTAACTGAATAACCATCCTAACTACCATCTGGCTGCTGTACCAAGTTGATATTTAACTGAATAACCTTCCCAACTTCCATCTGGCTGCTGTACCAAGATGATTTTTAACTGAATAAACTTCCTATCTACCATCTGGCTGCTGTACCAACATAATGTTTAACTGAATAACCTTCCTAACCACCATCTGGCTGCTGTACCAAGATGATTTTTAACTGAATAACCATCCTAACTACCATCTGGCTGCTGTACCAAGTTGATATTTAACTGAATAACCTTCCCAACTTCCATCTGGCTGCTGTACCAAGATGATTTTTAACTGAATAACCTTCGTAACTTCCATCTGGCTGCTGTACAAAGATCATTTTTTACTGAATAACCTTCCTAACCACCATCAGGCTCCTCTACTAAGATGATTTTTAACTGAATAACCTTCCTAACTTCCATCTGGCTGCTGTACCAAGATAATTTTTGACTGAATAACCTTCCTAACCACCATCTGGCTGCTATACCAAGATAATTTTTTAACTGAATAACCTTCCTATAACCACCACCTGGCTGCTGTACCAACTACCAAGATGATTTTTAACTGAATAACCTTCCTAACTTCCATCTTGGCTGCTGTACCAAGATAATTTTTAACTGAATAACCTTCCTAACGACCATCTGGCTGCTGTACCAAGATAATTTTTTAACTGAATAACCTTCCTATAACCACCACGTGGCTGCTGTACCAACTACCAAGATGATTTTTAACTGAATAACCTTCCTAACTTCCATCTGGCTGCTGTACCAAGATGATTTTTAACTGAATAACCTTCGTAATTTCAATCTGGCGGGTGTACCAAGATGATTTTAAGTGAATAACCTTCCTAACTTCCATCTGGCTGCTGTACCAAGATAATTTTTAACTGAATAACCTTCCTAACCACCATCTGGCTGCTCTACTAAGATGATTTTTAACTGAATAACCTTCCTAACTAATTCCATCTGGCTGCTGTACCAAGATGATTTTTAACTGAATAACCTTCCTAACTTCCATCTGGCTGCTGTACCAAGATAATTTTTAACTGAATAACCTTCCTAACCACCATCTGGCTGCTGTACCAAGATAATTTTTTAACTGAATAACCTTCCTATAACCACCACCTGGCTGCTGTACCAACTACGAAGATGATTTTAACTGAATAACCATCCTAACTACCATCTGGCTGCTGTACCAAGTTGATATTTAACTGAATAACCTTCCCAACTTCCATCTGGCTGCTGTACCAAGATGATTTTTAACTGAATAACCATCCTAACTACCATCTGGCTGCTGTACCAAGTTGATATTTAACTGAATAACCTTCCCAACTTCCATCTGGCTGCTGTACCAAGATGATTTTTAACTGAATAACCTTCGTTACTTCCATCTGGCTGCTGTACCAAGATCATTTTTTACTGAATAACCTTCCTAACCACCATCTGGCTCCTCTACTAAGATGATTTTTAACTGAATAACCTTCCTAACTTCCATCTGGCTGCTGTACCAAGATAATTTTTAACTGAATAACCTTCCTAACCACCATCTGGCTGCTCTACTAAGATGATTTTTAACTGAATAACCTTCCTAACTAATTCCATCTGGCTGCTGTACCAAGATGATTTTTAACTGAATAACCTTCCTAACTTCCATCTGGCTGCTGTACCAAGATGATTTTTAACTGAATAACCTTCGTAATTTCCATCTGGCTGCCGTACCAAGATGATTTTTAAGTGAATAACCTTTCTAACTACCATCGGCTTCTGTACCAAGATAATTTTTTAACTGAATAACCTTCCTATAATTACCGCCACCTGGCTGCTGTACTAAGATGATTTAAAACTGAATAACCTTCCTAACCACCATCTGGCTGCTGTATCAAGATGAGTTAAGCTGAATGACCTTCCTAACTTCCATCTGGCTGCTGTACCAAGATGATTTTTAACTGAATAACCTTCCTAACTACCATCTGGCTGCTGTACCAAGATAATTTTTAACTGAATAACCTTCCTAACTTCCATCTGGCTGCTGTACCAAGATGATTTTTAACTGAATAACCTTCCTAACCACCATCTGGCTGCTGTACCAAGATAATTTTTTAACTGAATAACCTTCCTGTAACCACCACCTGGCTGCTGTACCAAGATGATTTTTAACTGAATAACCTTCCTAACTACCATCTGGCTGCTGTACCAAGATGATTTTTAACTGAATAACCATCCTAACTACCATCTGGCTGCTGTACCAAGATGATATTTAACTGAATAACCTTCCCAACTTCCATCTGGCTGCTGTACCAAGATGATTTTTAACTGAATAACCTTCGTAACTTCCATCTGGC
This sequence comes from Paragorgia papillata, assembly GCA_035771165.1. Taxonomy (NCBI): domain Eukaryota; kingdom Metazoa; phylum Cnidaria; class Anthozoa; order Scleralcyonacea; family Coralliidae; genus Paragorgia; species Paragorgia papillata. The sequence continues at coordinate 743,876 of JAWNZC010000111.1, read as the reverse complement.
TGCTGTACCAAGATCATTTTTTACTGAATAACCTTCCTAACCACCATCTGGCTGCTCTACTAAGATGATTTTTAACTGAATAACCTTCCTAACTTCCATCTGGCTGCTGTACCAAGATAATTTTTAACTGAATAACCTTCCTAACCACCATCTGGCTGCTGTACCAAGATGATTTTTAACTGAATAACCTTCCTAACTTCCATCTGGCTGCTGTACCAAGATGATTTTTAACTGAATAACCTTCGTAACTTCCATCTGGCTGCTGTACCAAGATGATTTTAACTGAATAACCTTCCTAACTTCCATCTGGCTGCTGTACCAAGATAATTTTTAACTGAATAACCTTCCTAACCACCATCTGGCTGCTGTACCAAGATGATTTTTAACTGAATAACCTTCCTAACTAATTCCATCTGGCTGCTGTACCAAGATGATTTTTAACTGAATAACCTTCCTAACTACCATCTGGCTGCTGTACCAAGATGATTTTTAACTGAATAACCTTCCTAACTTCCATCTGGCTGCTGTACCAAGATAATTTTTAACTGAATAACCTTCCTAACCACCATCTGGCTGCTGTACCAAGATAATTTTTTAACTGAATAACCTTCCTTAACCACCATCTGGCTGCTGTACCAAGATGATTTTTAACTGAATAACCTTCCTAACTTCCATCTGGCTGCTGTACCAAGATGATTTTTAACTGAATAACCTTCGTAACTTCCATCTGGCTGCTGTACCAAGATCATTTTTTACTGAATAACCTTCCTAACCACCATCTGGCTCCTCTACTAAGATGATTTTTAACTGAATAACCTTCCTAACTTCCATCTGGCTGCTGTACCAAGATAATTTTTAACTGAATAACCTTCCTAACCACCATCTGGCTGCTGTACCAAGATAATTTTTTAACTGAATAACCTTCCTATAACCACCACCTGGCTGCTGTACCAACTACCAAGATGATTTTTAACTGAATAACCTTCCTAACTTCCATCTTGGCTGCTGTACCAAGATAATTTTTAACTGAATAACCTTCCTAACGACCATCTGGCTGCTGTACCAAGATAATTTTTTAACTGAATAACCTTCCTATAACCACCACGTGGCTGCTGTACCAACTACCAAGATGATTTTTAACTGAATAACCTTCCTAACTTCCATCTGGCTGCTGTACCAAGATGATTTTTAACTGAATAACCTTCGTAATTTCAATCTGGCGGGTGTACCAAGATGATTTTAACTGAATAACCTTCCTAACTTCCATCTGGCTGCTGTACCAAGATAATTTTTAACTGAATAACCTTCCTAACCACCATCTGGCTGCTCTACTAAGATGATTTTTAACTGAATAACCTTCCTAACTAATTCCATCTGGCTGCTGTACCAAGATGATTTTTAACTGAATAACCTTCCTAACTTCCATCTGGCTGCTGTACCAAGATAATTTTTAACTGAATAACCTTCCTAACCACCATCTGGCTGCTGTACCAAGATAATTTTTTAACTGAATAACCTTCCTATAACCACCATCTGGCTGCTGTATCAACTACCAAGATGATTTTTAACTGAATAACCTTCCTAACTTCCATCTGGCTGCTGTACCAAGATAATTTTTAACTGAATAACCTTCCTAACTTCCATCTGGCTGCTGTACCAAGATAATTTTTAACTGAATAACCTTCCTAACCACCATCTGGCTGCTGTACCAAGATAATTTTTTAACTGAATAACCTTCCTATAACCACCACCTGGCTGCTGTACCAACTACCAAGATGATTTTTAACTGAATAACCTTCCTAACTACCATCTGGCTGCTGTACCAAGATAATTTTTAACTGAATAACCTTCCTACAACCACCATCTGGCTGCTGTACCAAGATGATTTTTAACTGAATAAACTTCCTAACTACCATCTGGCTGCTGTACCAAGATGATTTTTAACTGAATAACCTTCCTAACTACCATCTGGCTGCTGTACCAAGATGATTTTTAACTGAATAACCTTCCTAACTTCCATCTGGCTGCAGTACCAAGATAATTTTTAACTGAATAACCTTCCTAACCACCACCTGGCTGCTGTACCAAGATAATTTTTTAACTGAATAACCTTCCTATAACCACCATCTGGCTGCTGTACCAAGATAATTTTTAACTCAATAACCTTCCTAACCACCATCTGGCTGCTGTACCAAGATAATTTTTAACTCAATAACCATCCTAACCACCATCTGGCTGCTGTACCAAGATAATTTTTTAACTGAATAACCTTCCTATAACCACCACCTGGCTGCTGTACCAAGATTATTTTTAACTGAATAACCTTCCTAACTTCCATCTGGCTGCTGTACCAAGATGATTTTTAACTGAATAACCTTCCTAACTTCCATCTGGCTGCTGTACCAAGATCATTTTTTACTGAATAACCTTCCTAACCACCATCTGGCTGCTCTACCAAGATGATTTTTAACTGAATAACCTTCCTAACTTCCATCTGGCTGCTGTACCAAGATAATTTTTGACTGAATAACCTTCCTAACCACCATCTGGCTGCTGTACCAAGATAATTTTTTAACTGAATAACCTTCCTATAACCACCACCTGGCTGCTGTACCAACTACCAAGATGATTTTTAACTGAATAACCTTCCTAACTTCCATCTGGCTGCTGTACCAAGATAATTTTTAACTGAATAACCTTCCTAACCACCATCTGGCTGCTGTACCAAGATAATTTTTTAACTGAATAACCTTCCTATAACCACCACCTGGCTGCTGTACCAACTACCAAGATGATTTTTAACTGAATAACCTTCCTAACTTCCATCTTGGCTGCTGTACCAAGATAATTTTTAACTGAATAACCTTCCTAACGACCATCTGGCTGCTGTACCAAGATAATTTTTTAACTGAATAACCTTCCTATAACCACCACCTGGCTGCTGTACCAACTACCAAGATGATTTTTAACTGAATAACCTTCCTAACCACCATCTGGCTGCTGTACCAAGATAATTTTTTAACTGAATAACCTTCCTGTAACCACCACCTGGCTGCTGTACCAAGATGATTTTTAACTGAATAACCTTCCTAACTACCATCTGGCTGCTGTACCAAGATAATTTTTAACTGAATAACCTTCCTAACGACCATCTGGCTGCTGTACCAAGATAATTTTTTAACTGAATAACCTTCCTATAACCACCACCTGGCTGCTGTACCAACTACCAAGATGATTTTTAACTGAATAACCTTCCTAACTTCCATCTTGGCTGCTGTACCAAGATAATTTTTAACTGAATAACCTTCCTAACGACCATCTGGCTGCTGTACCAAGATAATTTTTTAACTGAATAACCTTCCTATAACCACCACGTGGCTCCTGTACCAACTACCAAGATGATTTTTAACTGAATAACCTTCCTAACCACCATCTGGCTGCTGTACCAAGCTAATTTTTTAACTGAATAACCTTCCTGTAACCACCACCTGGCTGCTGTACCAAGATGATTTTTAACTGAATAAACTTCCTATCTACCATCTGGCTGCTGTACCAACATAATGTTTAACTGAATAACCTTACTAACGACCATCTGGCTGCTGTACCAAGATAATTTTTTAACTGAATAACCTTCCTATAACCACCACCTGGCTGCTGTACCAACTACCAAGATGATTTTTAACTGAATAACCTTCCTAACTTCCATCTGGCTGCTGTACCAAGATGATTTTTAACTGAATAACCTTCGTAACTTCCATCTGGCTGCTGTACCAAGATCATTTTTTACTGAATAACCTTCCTAACCACCATCTGGCTCCTCTACTAAGATGATTTTTAACTGAATAACCTTCCTAACTTCCATCTGGCTGCTGTACCAAGATAATTTTTGACTGAATAACCTTCCTAACCACCATCTGGCTGCTATACCAAGATAACTTTTTAACTGAATAACCTTCCTATAACCACCACCTGGCTGCTGTACCAACTACGAAGATGATTTTTAACTGAATAACCTTCCTAACTTCCATCTGGCTGCTGTACCAAGATAATTTTTGACTGAATAACCTTCCTAACCACCATCTGGCTGCTATACCAAGATAATTTTTTAACTGAATAACCTTCCTATAACCACCACCTGGCTGCTGTACCAACTACCAAGATGATTTTTAACTGAATAACCTTCCTAACTTCCATCTTGGCTGCTGTACCAAGATAATTTTTAACTGAATAACCTTCCTAACGACCATCTGGCTGCTGTACCAAGATAATTTTTTAACTGAATAACCTTCCTATAACCACCACGTGGCTGCTGTACCAACTACCAAGATGATTTTTAACTGAATAACCTTCCTAACTTCCATCTGGCTGCTGTACCAAGATGATTTTTAACTGAATAACCTTCGTAATTTCAATCTGGCGGGTGTACCAAGATGATTTTAAGTGAATAACCTTCCTAACTTCCATCTGGCTGCTGTACCAAGATAATTTTTAACTGAATAACCTTCCTAACCACCATCTGGCTGCTCTACTAAGATGATTTTTAACTGAATAACCTTCCTAACTAATTCCATCTGGCTGCTGTACCAAGATGATTTTTAACTGAATAACCTTCCTAACTTCCATCTGGCTGCTGTACCAAGATAATTTTTAACTGAATAACCTTCCTAACCACCATCTGGCTGCTGTACCAAGATAATTTTTTAACTGAATAACCTTCCTATAACCACCACCTGGCTGCTGTACCAACTACCAAGATGATTTTTAACTGAATAACCTTCCTAACTTCCATCTTGGCTGCTGTACCAAGATAATTTTTAACTGAATAACCTTCCTAATGACCATCTGGCTGCTGTACCAAGATAATTTTTTAACTGAATAACCTTCTATAACCACCACCTGGCTGCTGTACCAACTACCAAGATGATTTTTAACTGAATAACCTTCCTAACTTCCATCTGGCTGCTGTACCAAGATGATTTTTAACTGAATAACCTTCGTAATTTCCATCTGGCTGCTGTACCAAGATGATTTTTAAGTGAATAACCTTTCTAACTACCATCGGCTTCTGTACCAAGATAATTTTTTAACTGAATAACCTTCCTATAATTACCACCACCTGGCTGCTGTACTAAGATGATTTAAAACTGAATAACCTTCCTAACCACCATCTGGCTGCTGTATCAAGATGAGTTAAGCTGAATGACCTTCCTAACTTCCATCTGGCTGCTGTACCAAGATGATTTTTAACTGAATAACCTTCCTAACTACCATCTGGCTGCTGTACCAAGATGATTTTTAACTGAATAACCTTCCTAACTTCCATCTGGCTGCTGTACCAAGATAATTTTTAACTGAATAACCTTCCTAACCACCATCTGGCTGCTGTACCAAGCTAATTTTTTAACTGAATAACCTTCCTGTAACCACCACCTGGCTGCTGTACCAAGATGATTTTTAACTGAATAACCTTCCTAACTTCCATCTGGCTGCTGTACCAAGATGATTTTTAACTGAATAACCATCCTAACTACCATCTGGCTGCTGTACCAAGTTGATATTTAACTGAATAACCTTCCCAACTTCCATCTGGCTGCTGTACCAAGATGATTTTTAACTGAATAACCTTCGTAACTTCCATCTGGCTGCTGTACCAAGATCATTTTTTACTGAATAACCTTCCTAACCACCATCTGGCTCCTCTACTAAGATGATTTTTAACTGAATAACCTTCCTAACTTCCATCTGGCTGCTGTACCAAGATAATTTTTGACTGAATAACCTTCCTAACCACCATCTGGCTGCTATACCAAGATAATTTTTTAACTGAATAACCTTCCTATAACCACCACCTGGCTGCTGTACCAACTACCAAGATGATTTTTAACTGAATAACCTTCCTAACTTCCATCTTGGCTGCTGTACCAAGATAATTTTTAACTGAATAACCTTCCTAACGACCATCTGGCTGCTGTACCAAGATAATTTTTTAACTGAATAACCTTCCTATAACCACCACCTGGCTGCTGTACCAACTACCAAGATGATTTTTAACTGAATAACCTTCCTAACTTCCATCTGGCTGCTGTACCAAGATGATTTTTAACTGAATAACCTTCGTAATTTCAATCTGGCTGGTGTACCAAGATGATTTTAAGTGAATAACCTTCCTAACTTCCATCTGGCTGCTGTACCAAGATAATTTTTAACTGAATAACCTTCCTAACCACCATCTGGCTGCTGTACCAAGATAATTTTTTAACTGAATAACCTTCCTATAACCACCACCTGGCTGCTGTACCAACTACCAAGATGATTTTTAACTGAATAACCTTCCTAACTTCCATCTTGGCTGCTGTACCAAGATAATTTTTAACTGAATAACCTTCCTAATGACCATCTGGCTGCTGTACCAAGATAATTTTTTAACTGAATAACCTTCTATAACCACCACCTGGCTGCTGTACCAACTACCAAGGTGATTTTTAACTGAATAACCTTCCTAACTTCCATCTGGCTGCTGTACCAAGATGATTTTTAACTGAATAACCTTCGTAATTTCCATTTGGCTGCTGTACCAAGATGATTTTTAAGTGAATAACCTTTCTAACTACCATCGGCTTCTGTACCCAGATAATTTTTTAACTGAATAACCTTCCTATAATTACCACCACCTGGCTGCTGTACTAAGATGATTTAAAACTGAATAACCTTCCTAACCACCATCTGGCTGCTGTATCAAGATGATATAAGCTGAATGACCTTCCTAACTTCCATCTGGCTGCTGTACCAAGATGATTTTTAACTGAATGACCTTGCTATCTACCATCTGGCTGCTGTACCAACATGATTTTTAACTGAATAACCTTCCTAACTTCCATCTGGCTGCTGTACCAAGATAATTTTTAACTGAATAACCTTCCTAACCACCATCTGGCTGCTGTACCAAGCTAATTTTTTAACTGAATAACCTTCCTGTAACCACCACCTGGCTGCTGTACCAAGATGATTTTTAACTGAATAACCTTCCTAACTTCCATTTGGCTGCTGTACCAAGTTGATATTTAACTGAATAACCTTCCCAACTTCCATCTGGCTGCTGTACCAAGATGATTTTTAACTGAATAACCTTCGTAACTTCCATCTGGCTGCTGTACCAAGATCATTTTTTACTGAATAACCTTCCTAACCACCATCTGGCTCCTCTACTAAGATGATTTTTAACTGAATAACCTTCCTAACTTCCATCTGGCTGCTGTACCAAGATAATTTTTGACTGAATAACCTTCCTAACCACCATCTGGCTGCTGTACCAAGATAATTTTTTAACTGAATAACCTTCCTATAACCACCACCTGGCTGCTGTACCAACTACCAAGATGATTTTTAACTGAATAACCTTCCTAACTTCCATCTTGGCTGCTGTACCAAGATAATTTTTAACTGAATAACCTTCCTAACGACCATCTGGCTGCTGTACCAAGATAATTTTTTAACTGAATAACCTTCCTATAACCACCACGTGGCTGCTGTACCAACTACCAAGATGATTTTTAACTGAATAACCTTCCTAACTTCCATCTGGCTGCTGTACCAAGATGATTTTTAACTGAATAACCTTCGTAATTTCAATCTGGCGGTGTACCAAGATGATTTTAAGTGAATAACCTTCCTAACTTCCATCTGGCTGCTGTACCAAGATAATTTTTAACTGAATAACCTTCCTAACTTCCATCTGGCTGCTGTACCAAGATAATTTTTAACTGAATAACCTTCCTAACCACCATCTGGCTGCTGTACCAAGATAATTTTTTAACTGAATAACCTTCCTATAACCACCACCTGGCTGCTGTACCAACTACCAAGATGATTTTTAACTGAATAACCTTCCTAACTTCCATCTTGGCTGCTGTACCAAGATAATTTTTAACTGAATAACCTTCCTAACGACCATCTGGCTGCTGTACCAAGATAATTTTTTTAACTGAATAACCATCCTCACCACCATCTGGCTGCTGTACCAAGATGATATTTAACTGAATAACCTTCCCAACTTCCATCTGGCTGCTGTACCAAGATGATTTTTAACTGAATAACCTTCCTAACTACCATCTGGCTGCTGTACCAAGATAATTTTTAACTGAATAACCTTCCTAACCACCATCTGGCTGCTGTACCAAGATGATTTTTAACTGAATAACCATCCTAACTACCATCTGGCTGCTGTACCAAGATGATATTTAACTGAATAACCTTCCCAACTTCCATCTGGCTGCTGTACCAAGATGATTTTTAACTGAATAACCTTCGTAACTTCCATCTGGCTGCTGTACCAAGATAATGTTTAACTGAATAACCTTCCTAACCACCATCTGGCTGCTGTACCAAGATGATTTTTAACTGAATAACCATCCTAACTACCATCTGGCTGCTGTACCAAGATGGTATTTAACTGAATAACCTTCCCAACTTCCATCTGGCTGCTGTACCAAGATGATTTTTAACTGAATAACCTTCGTAACTTCCATCTGGCTGCTGTACCAAGATCATTTTTTACTGAATAACCTTCCTAACTTCCATCTGGCTGCTGTACCAAGATGATTTTTAACTGAATAACCTTCCTAACTTCCATCTGGCTGCTGTACCAAGATAATTTTTGACTGAATAACCTTCCTAACCACCATCTGGCTGCTGTACCAAGATAATTTTTTAACTGAATAACCTTCCTATAACCACCACCTGGCTGCTGTACCAACTACCAAGATGATTTTTAACTGAATAACCTTCCTAACTTCCATCTTGGCTGCTGTACCAAGATAATTTTTAACTGAATAACCTTCCTAACGACCATCTGGCTGCTGTACCAAGATAATTTTTTAACTGAATAACCTTCCTATAACCACCACGTGGCTGCTGTACCAACTACCAAGATGATTTTTAACTGAATAACCTTCCTAACTTCCATCTGGCTGCTGTACCAAGATGATTTTTAACTGAATAACCTTCGTAATTTCAATCTGGCGGGTGTACCAAGATGATTTTAAGTGAATAACCTTCCTAACTTCCATCTGGCTGCTGTACCAAGATAATTTTTAACTGAATAACCTTCCTAACTTCCATCTGGCTGCTGTACCAAGATAATTTTTAACTGAATAACCTTCCTAACCACCATCTGGCTGCTGTACCAAGATAATTTTTTAACTGAATAACCTTCCTATAACCACCACCTGGCTGCTGTACCAACTACCAAGATGATTTTTAACTGAATAACCTTCCTAACTTCCATCTTGGCTGCTGTACCAAGATAATTTTTAACAGAATAACCTTCCTAACGACCATCTGGCTGCTGTACCAAGATAATTTTTTTAACTGAATAACCTTCCTATAACCACCACCTGGCTGCTGTACCAACTACCAAGATGATTTTTAACTGAATAACCTTCCTAACTTCCATCTCGCTGCTGTACCAAGATAATTTTTGACTGAATAACCTTCCTAACCACCATCTGGCTGCTGTACCAAGATGATTTTTTAACTGAATAACCATCCTCACTACCATCTGGCTGCTGTACCAAGATGATATTTAACTGAATAACCTTCCCAACTTCCATCTGGCTGCTGTACCAAGATGATTTTTAACTGAATAACCTTCCTAACTACCATCTGGCTGCCGTACCAAGATCATTTTTAACTGAATAACCTTCCTAACCACCATCTGGCTGCTGTACCAAGATGATTTTTAACTGAATAACCATCCTAACTACCATCTGGCTGCTGTACCAAGATGATATTTAACTGAATAACCTTCCCAACTTCCATCTGGCTGCTGTACCAAGTTGATTTTTAACTGAATAACCTTCGTAACTTCCATCTGGCTGCTGTACCAACATAATGTTTAACTGAATAACCTTCCTAACCACCATCTGGCTGCTGTACCAAGATGATTTTTAACTGAATAACCATCCTAACTACCATCTGGCTGCTGTACCAAGATGGTATTTAACTGAATAACCTTCCCAACTTCCATCTGGCTGCTGTACCAAGATGATTTTTAACTGAATAACCTTCGTAACTTCCATCTGGCTGCTGTACCAAGATAATTTTTTACTGAATAACCTTCCTAACCACCATCTGGCTCCTCTACTAAGATGATTTTTAACTGAATAACCTTCCTAACTTCCATCTGGCTGCTGTACCAAGATGATATTTAACTGAATAACCTTCCCAACTTCCATCTGGCTGCTGTACCAAGATGATTTTTAACTGAATAACCTTCGTAACTTCCATCTGGCTGCTGTACCAACATAATGTTTAACTGAATAACCTTCCTAACCACCATCTGGCTGCTGTACCAAGATGATTTTTAACTGAATAACCATCCTAACTACCATCTGGCTGCTGTACCAAGATGGTATTTAACTGAATAACCTTCCCAACTTCCATCTGGCTGCTGTACCAAGATGATTTTTAACTGAATAACCTTCGTAACTTCCATCTGGCTGCTGTACCAAGATCATTTTTTACTGAATAACCTTCCTAACCACCATCTGGCTCCTCTACTAAGATGATTTTTAACTGAATAACCTTCCTAACTTCCATCTGGCTGCTGTACCAAGATAATTTTTGACTGAATAACCTTCCTAACCACCATCTGGCTGCTGTACCAAGATAATTTTTTAACTGAATAACCTTCCTATAACCACCACCTGGCTGCTGTACCAACTACCAAGATGATTTTTAACTGAATAACCTTCCTAACGTCCATCTTGGCTGCTGTACCAAGATAATTTTTAACTGAATAACCTTCCTAACTTCCATCTGGCTGCTGTACCAAGATGATTTTTAACTGAATAACCTTCGTAATTTCAATCTGGCTGGTGTACCAAGATGATTTTAAGTGAATAACCTTCCTAACTTCCATCTGGCTGCTGTACCAAGATAATTTTTAACTGAATAACCTTCCTAACCACCATCTGGCTGCTCTACTAAGATGATTTTTAACTGAATAACCTTCCTAACTAATTCCATCTGGCTGCTGTACCAAGATGATTTTTAACTGAATAACCTTCCTAACTTCCATCTGGCTGCTGTACCAAGATAATTTTTAACTGAATAACCTTCATAACCACCATCTGGCTGCTGTACCAAGATGATTTTTAACTGAATAACCATCCTAACTACCATCTGGCTGCTGTACCAAGATGGTATTTAACTGAATAACCTTCCCAACTTCCATCTGGCTGCTGTACCAAGATGATTTTTAACTGAATAACCTTCCTAACCACCATCTGGCTGCTGTACCAAGATAATTTTTTACTGAATAACCTTCCTATAACCACCACCTGGCTGCTGTACCAACTACCAAGATGATTTTTAACTGAATAACCTTCCTAACTTCCATCTTGGCTGCTGTACCAAGATAATTTTTAACTGAATAACCTTCCTAACGACCATCTGGCTGCTGTACCAAGATAATTTTTTAACTGAATAACCTTCCTATAACCACCACGTGGCTGCTGTACCAACTACCAAGATGATTTTTAACTGAATAACCTTCCTAACTTCCATCTGGCTGCTGTACCAAGATGATTTTTAACTGAATAACCTTCGTAATTTCAATCTGGCTGGTGTACCAAGATGATTTTAAGTGAATAACCTTCCTAACTTCCATCTGGCTGCTGTACCAAGATAATTTTTAACTGAATAACCTTCCTAACTAATTCCATCTGGCTGCTGTACCAAGATGATTTTTAACTGAATACCTTCCTAACTTCCATCTGGCTGCTGTACCAAGATAATTTTTAACTGAATAACCTTCCTAACCACCATCTGGCTGCTGTACCAAGATAATTTTTTAACTGAATAACCTTCCTAACCACCATCTGGCTGCTGTACCAAGATGATTTTTAACTGAATAACCTTCCTAACTTCCATCTGGCTGCTGTACCAAGATAATTTTTAACTGAATAACCTTCCTAACCACCATCTGGCTGCTGTACCAAGATGATTTTTAACTGAATAACCTTCCTAACCACCATCTGGCTGCTGTACCAAGATGATTTTTAACTGAATAACCTTCCTAACTTCCATCTGGCTGCTGTACCAAGATAATTTTTAACTGAATAACCTTCCTAACGACCATCTGGCTGCTGTACCAAGATCATTTTTTAACTGAATAACCTTCCTAACCACCATCTGGCTGCTGTACCAAGATGAATTTTAACTGAATAACCTTCCTAACTTCCATCTGGCTGCTGTACCAAGATGATTTTTAACTGAATAACCTTCCTAACTACCATCTGGCAGCTGCTGTACCAAGATAATTTGTAACTGAATAACCTTCCTAACTCCTATCTGGCTGCTGTACCAAGATGATTTTTAACTGAATAACCTTCCTAACCACATCTGGCTGCTGTACCAAGATGATTTAAAACTGAATAACCTTCCTAACTTCCATCTGGCTGCTGTACCAAGATGATTTTTAACTGAATAACCTTCCTAACTACAATCTGGCTGCTGTACCAAGATGATTTTTAACTGAATAACCTTCCTAACCACCATCTGGCTGCTGTACCAAGATGATTTTTAACTGAATAACCTTCCTAACTACCATCTGGCTGCTGTACCAAGATAATTTTTAACTGAATAACCTTCCTAACTACCATCTGGCTGCTGTACCAAGATGATTTTTAACTGAATAACCTTCCTAACTTCCATCTGGCTGCTGTACCAAGATGATTTTTAACTGAATAACCTTCCTAACCACCATCTGGCTGCTGTACCAAGATGATTTTTAACTGAATAAACTTCCTATCTACCATCTGGCTGCTGTACCAACATAATGTTTAACTGAATAACCTTCCTAACCACCATCTGGCTGCTGTACCAAGATGATTTTTAACTGAATAACCTTCCTAACTACCATCTGGCTGCTGTACCAAGATGGTATTTAACTGAATAACCTTCCCAACTTCCATCTGGCTGCTGTACCAAGATGATTTTTAACTGAATAACCTTCGTAACTTCCATCTGGCTGCTGTACCAAGATCATTTTTTTACTGAATAACCTTCCTAACCACCATCTGGCTCCTCTACTAAGATGATTTTTAACTGAATAACCTTCCTAACTTCCATCTGGCTGCTGTACCAAGATAATTTTTAACTGAATAACCTTCCTAACCACCATCTGGCTGCTGTACCAAGATAATTTTTTAACTGAATAACCTTCCTAACTACCATCTGGCTGCTGTACCAAGATGATATTTAACTGAATAACCTTCCTAACTTCCATCTGGCTGCTGTACCAAGATGATTTTTAACTGAATAACCTTCCTAACTACCATCTGGCTGCTGTACCAAGATAATTTTTAACTGAATAACCTTCCTAACCACCATCTGGCTGCTGTACCAAGATAATTTTTTAACTGAATAACCTTCCTATAACCACCACCTGGCTGCTGTACCAACTACCAAGATGATTTTTAACTGAATAACCTTCCTAACTTCCATCTTGGCTGCTGTACCAAGATAATTTTTAACTGAATAACCTTCCTAACGACCATCTGGCTGCTGTACCAAGATAATTTTTAACTGAATAACCTTCCTAACCACCATCTGGCTGCTCTACTAAGATGATTTTTAACTGAATTACCTTCCTAACTACCATCTGGCTGCTGTACCAAGATGATTTTTAACTGAATAACCTTCCTAACTTCCATCTGGCTGCTGTACCAAGATAATTTTTAACTGAATAACCTTCCTAACCACCATCTGGCTGCTGTACCAAGATAATTTTTTAACTGAATAACCTTCCTATAACCACCACCTGGCTGCTGTACCAACTACGAAGATGATTTTTAACTGAATAACCATCCTAACTACCATCTGGCTGCTGTACCAAGTTGATATTTAACTGAATAACCTTCCTAACTTCCATCTGGCTGCTGTACCAAGATGATTTTTAACTGAATAACCTTCCTAACTACCATCTGGCTGCTGTACCAAGATGATTTTTAACTGAATAACCTTCCTAACTTCCATCTGGCTGCTGTACCAAGATGATTTTTAACTGAATAACCTTCGTTACTAATTCCATCTGGCTGCTGTACCAAGATCATTTTTAACTGAATAACCTTCCTAACCACCACCTGGCTGCTCTACTAAGATGATTTTTAACTGAATAACCTTCCAACTTCCATCTGGCTGCTGTACCAAGATAATTTTTAACTGAATAACCTTCCTAACCACCATCTGGCTGCTGTACCAAGATGATTTTTAACTGAATAACCTTCCTAACTAATTCCATCTGGCTGCTGTACCAAGATGATTTTTAACTGAATAACCTTCCTAACTTCCATCTGGCTGCTGTACCAAGATGATTTTTAACTGAATAACCTTCGTAATTTCCATCTGGCTGCTGTACCAAGATGATTTTTAAGTGAATAACCTTCCTAACTACCATCGGCTTCTGTACCAAGATAATTTTTTAACTGAATAACCTTCCTAAATTCCATCTGGCTGCTGTACTAAGATGATTTTTAACTGAATAACCTTCCTAACCACCATCTGGCTGCTGTACCAAGATTTTTTAACTGAATAACCTTCCTAACTTCCATCTGGCTGCTGTACCAAGATGATTTTTAACTGAATAACCTTCCTAACTACCATCTGGCTGCTGTACCAAGATGATTTTTAACTGAATAACCTTCCTAACTTCCATCTGGCTGCTGTACCAAGATAATTTTTAACTGAATAACCTTCCTAACCACCATCTGGCTGCTGTACCAAGATTTTTTAACTGAATAACCTTCCTAACCACCATCTGGCTGCTGTACCAAGATGATTTTTAACTGAATAACCTTCCTAACTTCCATCTGGCTGCTGTACCAAGATGATTTTTAACTGAATAACCATCCTAACTACCATCTGGCTGCTGTACCAAGTTGATATTTAACTGAATAACCTTCCCAACTTCCATCTGGCTGCTGTACCAAGATGATTTTTAACTGAATAACCTTCGTAATTTCAATCTGGCTGGTGTACCAAGATGATTTTAAGTGAATAACCTTCCTAACTTCCATCTGGCTGCTGTACCAAGATAATTTTTAACTGAATAACCTTCCTAACTAATTCCATCTGGCTGCTGTACCAAGATGATTTTTAACTGAATACCTTCCTAACTTCCATCTGGCTGCTGTACAAAGATAATTTTTAAATGAATAACCTTCCTAACCACCATCTGGCTGCTGTACCAAGATAATTTTTTAACTGAATAACCATCCTATAACCACCACCTGGCTGCTGTACCAACTACCAAGATGATTTTTAACTGAATAACCTTCCTAACTTCCATCTTGGCTGCTGTACCAAGATAATTTTTAACTGAATAACCTTCCTAACGACCATCTGGCTGTTGTACCAAGATCATTTTTTACTGAATAACCTTCGTAACCACCATCTGGCTGCTCTACCAAGATGATTTTTAACTGAATAACCTTCCTAACTTCCATCTGGCTGCTGTACCAAGATGATTTTTAAGTGAATAACCTTCCTAACTACCATCGGCTTCTGTACCAAGATAATTTTTTAACTGAATAACCTTCCTATAATTACCACCACCTGTCTGCTGTACTAAGATGATTTAAAACTGAATAACCTTCCTAACCACTATCTGGCTGCTGTACCAAGATGAGTTTAAGCTGAATAACCTTCCTAACTTCCATCTGGCTGCTGTACCAAGATGATTTTTAACTGAATAACCTTCCTAACTACCAATCTGGCTGCTGTACCAAGATGATTTTTAACTGAATAACCTTCCTAACCACCATCTGGCTGCTGTACCAAGATGATTTTTAACTGAATAACCTTCCTAACTACCATCTGGCTGCTGTACCAAGATAATTTTTAACTGAATAACCTTCCTAACTACCATCTGGGTGCCGTACCAAGATGATTTTTAACTGAATAACCTTCCTAACTTCCATCTGGGTGCCGTACCAAGATCATTTTTAACTGAATAACCTTCCTAACCACCATCTGGCTGCTGTACCAAGATGATTTTTAACTGAATAAACTTCCTATCTACCATCTGGCTGCTGTACCAACATAATGTTTAACTGAATAACCTTCCTAACCACCATCTGGCTGCTGTACCAAGATGATTTTTAACTGAATAACCTTCCTAACTACCATCTGGCTGCTGTACCAAGATAATTTTTAACTGAATAACCTTCCTAACCACCATCTGGCTGCTATACCAAGATAATTTTTTAACTGAATAACCTTCCTATAACCACCACCTGGCTGCTGTACCAACTACCAAGATAATTTTTAACTGAATAACCTTCCTAACGACCATCTGGCTGCTGTACCAAGATAATTTTTAACTGAATAACCTTCCTAACCACCATCTGGCTGCTCTACTAAGATGATTTTTAACTGAATAACCTTCCTAACTAATTCCATCTGGCTGCTGTACCAAGATGATTTTTAACTGAATAACCTTCCTAACTTCCATCTGGCTGCTGTACCAAGATAATTTTTAACTGAATAACCTTCCTAACCACCATCTGGCTGCTGTACCAAGATAATTTTTTAACTGAATAACCTTCCTATAACCACCACCTGGCTGCTGTACCAACTACGAAGATGATTTTTAACTGAATAACCATCCTAACTACCATCTGGCTGCTGTACCAAGTTGATATTTAACTGAATAACCTTCCCAACTTCCATCTGGCTGCTGTACCAAGATGATTTTTAACTGAATAACCATCCTAACTACCATCTGGCTGCTGTACCAAGTTGATATTTAACTGAATAACCTTCCCAACTTCCATCTGGCTGCTGTACCAAGATGATTTTTAACTGAATAACCTTCGTTACTTCCATCTGGCTGCTGTACCAAGATCATTTTTTACTGAATAACCTTCCTAACCACCACCTGGCTCCTCTACTAAGATGATTTTTAACTGAATAACCTTCCAACTTCCATCTGGCTGCTGTACCAAGATAATTTTTAACTGAATAACCTTCCTAACCACCATCTGGCTGCTCTACTAAGATGATTTTTAACTGAATAACCTTCCTAACTAATTCCATCTGGCTGCTGTACCAAGATGATTTTTAACTGAATAACCTTCCTAACTTCCATCTGGCTGCTGTACCAAGATGATTTTTAACTGAATAACCTTCGTAATTTCCATCTGGCTGCCGTACCAAGATGATTTTTAAGTGAATAACCTTTCTAACTACCATCGGCTTCTGTACCAAGATAATTTTTTAACTGAATAACCTTCCTATAATTACCGCCACCTGGCTGCTGTACTAAGATGATTTAAAACTGAATAACCTTCCTAACCACCATCTGGCTGCTGTATCAAGATGAGTTAAGCTGAATGACCTTCCTAACTTCCATCTGGCTGCTGTACCAAGATGATTTTTAACTGAATGACCTTCCTATCTACCATCTGGCTGCTGTACCAACATGATTTTTAACTGAATAACCTTCCTAACTTCCATCTGGCTGCTGTACCAAGATAATTTTTAACTGAATAACCTTCCTAACCACCATCTGGCTGCTGTACCAAGCTAATTTTTTAACTGAATAACCTTCCTGTAACCACCACCTGGCTGCTGTACCAAGATGATTTTTAACTGAATAACCTTCCTAACTTCCATCTGGCTGCTGTACCAAGATGATTTTTAACTGAATAACCATCCTAACTACCATCTGGCTGCTGTACCAAGTTGATATTTAACTGAATAACCTTCCCAACTTCCATCTGGCTGCTGTACCAAGATGATTTTTAACTGAATAACCTTCGTAACTTCCATCTGGCTGCTGTACCAAGATCATTTTTTACTGAATAACCTTCCTAACCACCATCTGGCTCCTCTACTAAGATGATTTTTAACTGAATAACCTTCCTAACTTCCATCTGGCTGCTGTACCAAGATAATTTTTGACTGAATAACCTTCCTGTAACCACCACCTGGCTGCTGTACCAAGATGATTTTTAACTGAATAACCTTCCTAACTTCCATCTGGCTGCTGTACCAAGATGATTTTTAACTGAATAACCATCCTAACTACCATCTGGCTGCTGTACCAAGTTGATATTTAACTGAATAACCTTCCCAACTTCCATCTGGCTGTTGTACCAAGATCATTTTTTACTGAATAACCTTCCTAACCACCATCTGGCTCCTCTACTAAGATGATTTTTAACTGAATAACCTTCCTAACTTCCATCTGGCTGCTGTACCAAGATAATTTTTAACTGAATAACCTTCCTAACGACCATCTGGCTGCTGTACCAAGATAATTTTTTAACTGAATAACCTTCCTATAACCACCACGTGGCTGCTGTACCAACTACCAAGATGATTTTTAACTGAATAACCTTCCTAACTTCCATCTGGCAGCTGTACCAAGATGATTTTTAACTGAATAACCTTCGTAATTTCAATCTGGCGGGTGTACCAAGATGATTTTAAGTGAATAACCTTCCTAACTTCCATCTGGCTGCTGTACCAAGATAATTTTTAACTGAATAACCTTCCTAACCACCATCTGGCTGCTCTACTAAGATGATTTTTAACTGAATAACCTTCCTAACTAATTCCATCAGGCTGCTGTACCAAGATGATTTTTAACTGAATGACCTTCCTATCTACCATCTGGCTGCTGTACCAAGATAATTTTTAACTGAATAACCTTCCTAACGACCATCTGGCTGCTGTACCAAGATAATTTTTTAACTGAATAACCTTCCTATAACCACCACGTGGCTGCTGTACCAACTACCAAGATGATTTTTAACTGAATAACCTTCCTAACTTCCATCTGGCAGCTGTACCAAGATGATTTTTTAACTGAATAACCTTCGTAATGTCAATCTGGCGGGTGTACCAAGATGATTTTAAGTGAATAACCTTCCTAACTTCCATCTGGCTGCTGTACCAAGATAATTTTTAACTGAATAACCTTCCTAACCACCATCTGGCTGCTCTACTAAGATGATTTTTAACTGAATAACCTTCCTAACTAATTCCATCAGGCTGCTGTACCAAGATGATTTTTAACTGAATGACCTTCCTATCTACCATCTGGCTGCTGTACCAAGATGATTTTTAACTGAATAAGCTTCCTAACTTCCATCTGGCTGCTGTACCAAGATAATTTTTAACTGAATAACCTTCCTAACCACCATCTGGCTGCTGTACCAAGCTAATTTTTTAACTGAATAACCTTCCTGTAACCACCACCTGGCTGCTGTACCAAGATGATTTTTAACTGAATAAACTTCCTATCTACCATCTGGCTGCTGTACCAACATAATGTTTAACTGAATAACCTTCCTAACGACCATCTGGCTGCTGTACCAAGATGATTTTTAACTGAATAACCTTCGTAATTTCAATCTGGCGGGTGTACCAAGATGATTTTAACTGAATAACCTTCCTAACTTCCATCTGGCTGCTGTACCAAGATAATTTTTAACTGAATAACCTTCCTATAACCACCACCTGGCTGCTGTACCAACTACCAAGATGATTTTTATCTGAATAACCTTCCTAACTTCCATCTGGCTGCTGTACCAAGATGATTTTTAACTGAATAACCTTCGTAACTTCCATCTGGCTGCTGTACCAAGATCATTTTTTTACTGAATAACCTTCCTAACCACCATCAGGCTCCTCTACTAAGATGATTTTTAACTGAATAACCTTCCTAACTTCCATCTGGCTGCTGTACCAAGATAATTTTTGACTGAATAACCTTCCTAACCACCATCTGGCTGCTATACCAAGATAATTTTTTAACTGAATAACCTTCCTATAACCACCACCTGGCTGCTGTACCAACTACCAAGATGATTTTTAACTGAATAACCTTCCTAACTTCCATCTTGGCTGCTGTACCAAGATAATTTTTAACTGAATAACCTTCCTAACGACCATCTGGCTGCTGTACCAAGATAATTTTTTAACTGAATAACCTTCCTATAACCACCACGTGGCTCCTGTACCAACTACCAAGATGATTTTTAACTGAATAACCTTCCTAACTTCCATCTGGCTGCTGTACCAAGATGATTTTTAACTGAATAACCTTCGTAATTTCAATCTGGCGGGTGTACCAAAATGATTTTAAGTGAATAACCTTCCTAACTTCCATCTGGCTGCTGTACCAAGATAATTTTTAACTGAATAACCTTCCTAACCACCATCTGGCTGCTCTACTAAGATGATTTTTAACTGAATAACCTTCCTAACTAATTCCATCTGGCTGCTGTACCAAGATGATTTTTAACTGAATAACCTTCCTAACTTCCATCTGGCTGCTGTACCAAGATAATTTTTAACTGAATAACCTTCCTAACCACCATCTGGCTGCTGTACCAAGATAATTTTTTAACTGAATAACCTTCCTATAACCACCACCTGGCTGCTGTACCAACTACCAAGATGATTTTTAACTGAATAACCTTCCTAACTTCCATCTTGGCTGCTGTACCAAGATAATTTTTAACTGAATAACCTTCCTAATGACCATCTGGCTGCTGTACCAAGATAATTGTTTAACTGAATAACCTTCTATAACCACCACCTGGCTGCTGTACCAACTACCAAGATGATTTTTAACTGAATAACCTTCCTAACTTCCATCTGGCTGCTGTACCAAGATGATTTTTAACTGAATAACCTTCGTAATTTCCATTTGGCTGCTGTACCAAGATGATTTTTAAGTGAATAACCTTTCTAACTACCATCGGCTTCTGTACCCAGATAATTTTTTAACTGAATAACCTTCCTATAAGTACCACCACCTGGCTGCTGTACTAAGATGATTTAAAACTGAATAACCTTCCTAACCACCATCTGGCTGCTGTATCAAGATGATTTTTAACTGAATGACCTTCCTAACTTCCATCTGGCTGCTGTACCAAGATGATTTTTAACTGAATAACCTTCCTAACCACCATCTGGCTGCTGTACCAAGCTAATTTTTTAACTGAATAACCTTCCTGTAACCACCACCTGGCTGCTGTACCAAGATGATTTTTAACTGAATAACCTTCCTAACTTCCATCTGGCTGCTGTACCAAGATGATTTTTAACTGAATAACCATCCTAACTACCATCTGGCTGCTGTACCAAGTTGATATTTAACTGAATAACCTTCCCAACTTCCATCTGGCTGCTGTACCAAGATGATTTTTAACTGAATAACCTTCGTAACTTCCATCTGGCTGCTGTACCAAGATCATTTTTTACTGAATAACCTTCCTAACCACCATCTGGCTCCTCTACTAAGATGATTTTTAACTGAATAACCTTCCTAACGTCCATCTGGCTGCTGTACCAAGATAATTTTTGACTGAATAACCTTCCTAACCACCATCTGGCTGCTATACCAAGATAATTTTTTAACTGAATAACCTTCCTATAACCACCACCTGGCTGCTGTACCAACTACCAAGATGATTTTTAACTGAATAACCTTCCTAACTTCCATCTTGGCTGCTGTACCAAGATAATTTTTAACTGAATAACCTTCCTAACGACCATCTGGCTGCTGTACCAAGATAATTTTTTAACTGAATAACCATCCTATAACCACCACGTGGCTGCTGTACCAACTACCAAGATGATTTTTAACTGAATAACCTTCCTAACTTCCATCTGGCTGCTGTACCAAGATCATTTTTTACTGAATAACCTTCCTAACCACCATCAGGCTCCTCTACTAAGATGATTTTTAACTGAATAACCTTCCTAACTTCCATCTGGCTGCTGTACCAAGATAATTTTTGACTGAATAACCTTCCTAACCACCATCTGGCTGCTATACCAAGATAATTTTTTAACTGAATAACCTTCCTATAACCACCACCTGGCTGCTGTACCAACTACCAAGATGATTTTTAACTGAATAACCTTCCTAACTTCCATCTTGGCTGCTGTACCAAGATAATTTTTAACTGAATAACCTTCCTAACGACCATCTGGCTGCTGTACCAAGATAATTTTTTAACTGAATAACCTTCCTATAACCACCACGTGGGTCCTGTACCAACTACCAAGATGATTTTTAACTGAATAACCTTCCTAACTTCCATCTGGCTGCTGTACCAAGATGATTTTTAACTGAATAACCTTCGTAATTTCAATCTGGCGGGTGTACCAAGATGATTTTAAGTGAATAACCTTAAAAACTTCCATCTGGCTGCTGTACCAAGATAATTTTTAACTGAATAACCTTCCTAACCACCATCTGGCTGCTGTACCAAGATGATTTTTAACTGAATAACCTTCGTAATTTCAATCTGGCGGGTGTACCAAGATGATTTTAACTGAATAGCCTTCCTAACTTCCATCTGGCTGCTGTACCAAGATAATTTTTAACTGAATAACCTTCCTATAACCACCACCTGGCTGCTGTACCAACTACCAAGATGATTTTTAACTGAATAACCTTCCTAACTTCCATCTGGCTGCTGTACCAAGATGATTTTTAACTGCATAACCTTCGTAACTTCCATCTGGCTGCTGTACCAAGATCATTTTTTACTGAATAACCTTCCTAACCACCATCAGGCTCCTCTACTAAGATGATTTTTAACTGAATAACCTTCCTAACTTCCATCTGGCTGCTGTACCAAGATAATTTTTGACTGAATAACCTTCCTAACCACCATCTGGCTGCTATACCAAGATAATTTTTTAACTGAATAACCTTCCTATAACCACCACCTGGCTGCTGTACCAACTACCAAGATGATTTTTAACTGAATAACCTTCCTAACTTCCATCTTGGCTGCTGTACCAAGATAATTTTTAACTGAATAACCTTCCTAACGACGATCTGGCTGCTGTACCAAGATAATTTTTTAACTGAATAACCTTCCTATAACCACCACGTGGCTCCTGTACCAACTACCAAGATGATTTTTAACTGAATAACCTTCCTAACTTCCATCTGGCTGCTGTACCAAGATGATTTTTAACTGAATAACCTTCGTAATTTCAATCTGGCGGGTGTACCAAGATGATTTTAAGTGAATAACCTTCCTAACTTCCATCTGGCTGCTGTACCAAGATAATTTTTAACTGAATAACCTTCCTAACCACCATCTGGCTGCTCTACTAAGCTGATTTTTAACTGAATAACCTTCCTAACTAATTCCATCTGGCTGCTGTACCAAGATGATTTTTAACTGAATAACCTTCCTAACTTCCATCTGGCTGCTGTACCAAGATAATTTTTAACTGAATAACCTTCCTAACCACCATCTGGCTGCTGTACCAAGATAATTTTTTAACTGAATAACCTTCCTATAACCACCACCTGGCTGCTGTACCAACTACCAAGATGATTTTTAACTGAATAACCTTCCTAACTTCCATCTTGGCTGCTGTACCAAGATAATTGTTAACTGAATAACCTTCCTAATGACCATCTGGCTGCTGTACCAAGATAATTTTTTAACTGAATAACCTTCTATAACCACCACCTGGCTGCTGTACCAACTACCAAGATGATTTTTAACTGAATAACCTTCCTAACTTCCATCTGGCTGCTGTACCAAGATGATTTTTAACTGAATAACCTTCCTAACTACCATCTGGCTGCTGTACCAAGTTGATATTTAACTGAATAACCTTCCCAACTTCCATCTGGCTGCTGTACCAAGATGATTTTTAACTGAATAACCTTCGTAACTTCCATCTGGCTGCTGTACGAAGATCATTTTGTACTGAATAACCTTCCTAACCACCATCTGGCTCCTCTACTAAGATGATTTTTAACTGAATAACCTTCCTAACTTCCATCTGGCTGCTGTACCAAGATAATTTTTGACTGAATAACCTTCCTAACCACCATCTGGCTGCTATACCAAGATAATTTTTTAACTGAATAACCTTCCTATAACCACCACCTGGCTGCTGTACCAACTACCAAGATGATTTTTAACTGAATAACCTTCCTAACTTCCATCTTGGCTGCTGTACCAAGATAATTTTTAACTGAATAACCTTCCTAACGACCATCTGGCTGCTGTACCAAGATAATTTTTTAACTGAATAACCATCCTATAACCACCACGTGGCTGCTGTACCAACTACCAAGATGATTTTTAACTGAATAACCTTCCTAACTTCCATCTGGCTGCTGTACCAAGATGATTTTTAACTGAATAACCTTCGTAATTACAATCTGGCTGGTGTACCAAGATGATTTTAAGTGAATAACCTTCCTAACTTCCATCTGGCTGCTGTACCAAGATAATTTTTAACTGAATAACCTTCGTAACTTCCATCTGGCTGCTGTACCAAGATAATTTTTAACTGAATAACCTTCCTAACCACCATCTGGCTGCTGTACCAAGATAATTTTTTAACTGAATAACCTTCCTATAACCACCACCTGGCTGCTGTACCAACTACCAAGATGATTTTTAACTGAATAACCTTCCTAACTTCCATCTTGGCTGCTGTACCAAGATAATTTTTAACAGAATAACATTCCTAACGACCATCTGACTGCTGTACCAAGATAATTTTTAACTGAATAACCTTCCTAACCACCATCTGGCTGCTGTACCAAGATAATTTTTTAACTGAATAACCTTCCTATAACCACCACCTGGCTGCTGTACCAACTACCAAGATGATTTTTAACTGAATAACCTTCCTAACTTCCATCTTGGCTGCTGTACCAAGATAATTTTTAACAGAATAACCTTCCTAACGACCATCTGGCTGCTGTACCAAGATAATTTTTTTAACTGAATAACCTTCCTATAACCACCACCTGGCTGCTGTACCAACTACCAAGATGATTTTTAACTGAATAACCTTCCTAACTTCCATCTGGTTGCTGTACCAAGATGATTTTTAACTGAATAACCTTCGTAATTTCCATCTGGCTGCTGGACCAAGATGATTTTTAAGTGAATAACCTTTCTAACTACCATCGGCTTCTGTACGAAGATAATTTTGTAACTGAATAACCTTCCTATAATTACCACCACCTGGCTGCTGTACTAAGATGGTTTAAAACTGAATAACCTTCCTAACCACCATCTGGCTGCTGTATCAAGATGAGTTAAGCTGAATGACCTTCCTAACTTCCATCTGGCTGCTGTACCAAGATGATTTTTAACTGAATGACCTTCCTATCTACCATCTGGCTGCTGTACCAAGATGATTTTTAACTGAATAAGCTTCCTAACTTCCATCTGGCTGCTGTACCAAGATAATTTTTAACTGAATAACCTTCCTAACCACCATCTGGCTGCTGTACCAAGCTAATTTTTTAACTGAATAACCTTCCTGTAACCACCACCTGGCTGCTGTACCAAGATGATTTTTAACTGAATAACCTTCCTAACTTCCATCTGGGTGCCGTACCAAGATCATTTTTAACTGAATAACCTTCCTAACCACCATCTGGCTGCTGTACCAAGATGATTTTTAACTGAATAAACTTCCTATCTACCATCTGGCTGCTGTACTAACATAATGTTTAACTGAATAACCTTCCTAACCACCATCTGGCTGCTGTACCAAGATGATTTTTAACTGAATAACCATCCTAACTACCATCTGGCTGCTGTACCAAGTTGATATTTAACTGAATAACCTTCCCAACTTCCATCTGGCTGCTGTACCAAGATGATTTTTAACTGAATAACCTTCGTAATTTCAATCTGGCGGGTGTACCAAGATGATTTTAAGTGAATAACCTTCCTAACTTCCATCTGGCTGCTGTACCAAGATAATTTTTAACTGAATAACCTTCCTAACCACCATCTGGCTGCTCTACTAAGATGATTTTTAACTGAATAACCTTCCTAACTAATTCCATCTGGCTGCTGTACCAAGATGATTTTTAACTGAATAACCTTCCTAACTTCCATCTGGCTGCTGTACCAAGATAATTTTTAACTGAATAACCTTCCTAACCACCATCTGGCTGCTGTACCAAGATGATTTTTAACTGAATAACCTTCGTAATTTCAATCTGGCGGGTGTACCAAGATGATTTTAACTGAATAACCTTCCTAACTTCCATCTGGCTGCTGTACCAAGATAATTTTTAACTGAATAACCTTCCTATAACCACCACCTGGCTGCTGTACCAACTACCAAGATGATTTTTAACTGAATAACCTTCCTAACTTCCATGTGGCTGCTGTACCAAGATGATTTTTAACTGAATAACCTTCGTAACTTCCATCTGGCTGCTGTACCAAGATCATTTTTTACTGAATAACCTTCCTAACCACCATCAGGCTCCTCTACTAAGATGATTTTTAACTGAATAACCTTCCTAACTTCCATCTGGCTGCTGTACCAAGATAATTTTTGACTGAATAACCTTCCTAACCACCATCTGGCTGCTATACCAAGATAATTTTTTAACTGAATAACCTTCCTATAACCACCACCTGGCTGCTGTACCAACTACCAAGATGATTTTTAACTGAATAACCTTCCTAACTTCCATCTTGGCTGCTGTACCAAGATAATTTTTAACTGAATAACCTTCCTAACGACCATCTGGCTGCTGTACCAAGATAATTTTTTAACTGAATAACCTTCCTATAACCACCACGTGGCTCCTGTACCAACTACCAAGATGATTTTTTAACTGAATAACCTTCCTAACTTCCATCTGGCTGCTGTACCAAGATGATTTTTAACTGAATAACCTTCGTAATTTCAATCTGGCGGGTGTACCAAGATGATTTTAAGTGAATAACCTTCCTAACTTCCATCTGGCTTCTGTACCAAGATAATTTTTAACTGAATCACCTTCCTAACCACCATCTGGCCGCTCTACTAAGCTGATTTTTAACTGAATAACCTTCCTAACTAATTCCATCTGGCTGCTGTACCAAGATGATTTTTAACTGAATAACCTTCCTAACTTCCATCTGGCTGCTGTACCAAGATAATTTTTAACTGAATAACCTTCCTAACTTCCATCTGGCTGCTGTACCAAGATAATTTTTAACTGAATAACCTTCCTCACCACCATCTGGCTCCTCTACTAAGATGATTTTTAACTGAATAACCTTCCTAACTTCCATCTGGCTGCTGTACCAAGATAATTTTTAACTGAATAACCTTCCTATAACCACCACCTGGCTGCTGTACCAACTACCAAGATGATTTTTAACTGAATAACCTTCCTAACTTCCATGTGGCTGCTGTACCAAGATGATTTTTAACTGAATAACCTTCGTAACTTCCATCTGGCTGCTGTACCAAGATCATTTTTTACTGAATAACCTTCCTAACCACCATCAGGCTCCTCTACTAAGATGATTTTTAACTGAATAACCTTCCTAACTTCCATCTGGCTGCTGTACCAAGATAATTTTTGACTGAATAACCTTCCTAACCACCATCTGGCTGCTATACCAAGATAATTTTTTAACTGAATAACCTTCCTATAACCACCACCTGGCTGCTGTACCAACTACCAAGATGATTTTTAACTGAATAACCTTCCTAACTTCCATCTTGGCTGCTGTACCAAGATAATTTTTAACTGAATAACCTTCCTAACGACCATCTGGCTGCTGTACCAAGATAATTTTTTAACTGAATAACCTTCCTATAACCACCACGTGGCTCCTGTACCAACTACCAAGATGATTTTTAACTGAATAACCTTCCTAACTTCCATCTGGCTGCTGTACCAAGATGATTTTTAACTGAATAACCTTCGTAATTTCAATCTGGCGGGTGTACCAAGATGATTTTAAGTGAATAACCTTCCTAACTTCCATCTGGCTTCTGTACCAAGATAATTTTTAACTGAATCACCTTCCTAACCACCATCTGGCCGCTCTACTAAGCTGATTTTTAACTGAATAACCTTCCTAACTAATTCCATCTGGCTGCTGTACCAAGATGATTTTTAACTGAATAACCTTCCTAACTTCCATCTGGCTGCTGTACCAAGATAATTTTTAACTGAATAACCTTCCTCACCACCATCTGGCTCCTCTACTAAGATGATTTTTAACTGAATAACCTTCCTAACTTCCATCTGGCTGCTGTACCAAGATAATTTTTGACTGAATAACCTTCCTAACCACCATCTGGCTGCCATACCAAGATAATTTTTTAACTGAATAACCTTCCTATAACCACCACCTGGCTGCTGTACCAACTACCAGGATGATTTTTAACTGAATAACCTTCCTAACTTCCATCTTGGCTGCTGTACCAAGATAATTTTTAACTGAATAACCTTCCTAACGACCATCTGGCTGCTGTACCAAGATAATTTTTTAACTGAATAACCTTCCTATAACCACCACGTGGCTGCTGTACCAACTACCAAGATGATTTTTAACTGAATAACCTTCCTAACTTCCATCTGGCTGCTGTACCAAGATCATTTTTTACTGAATAACCTTCCTAACCACCATCAGGCTCCTCTACTAAGATGATTTTTAACTGAATAACCTTCCTAACTTCCATCTGGCTGCTGTACCAAGATAATTTTTGACTGAATAACCTTCCTAACCACCATCTGGCTGCTATACCAAGATAATTTTTTAACTGAATAACCTTCCTATAACCACCACCTGGCTGCTGTACCAACTACCAAGATGATTTTTAACTGAATAACCTTCCTAACTTCCATCTTGGCTGCTGTACCAAGATAATTTTTAACTGAATAACCTTCCTAACGACCATCTGGCTGCTGTACCAAGATAATTTTTTAACTGAATAACCTTCCTATAACCACCACGTGGGTCCTGTACCAACTACCAAGATGATTTTTTAACTGAATAACCTTCCTAACTTCCATCTGGCTGCTGTACCAAGATGATTTTTAACTGAATAACCTTCGTAATTTCAATCTGGCGGTGTACCAAGATGATTTTAAGTGAATAACCTTCCTAACTTCCATCTGGCTGCTGTACCAAGATAATTTTTAACTGAATAACCTTCCTAACCACCATCTGGCTGCTCTACTAAGATGATTTTTAACTGAATAACCTTCCTAACTAATTCCATCTGGCTGCTGTACCAAGATGATTTTTAACTGAATAACCTTCCTAACTTCCATCTGGCTGCTGTACCAAGATGATTTTTAACTGAATAACCTTCCTAACTTCCATCTGGCTGCTGTACCAAGATAATTTTTAACTGAATAACCTTCCTAACCACCATCAGGCTCCTCTACTAAGATGATTTTTAACTGAATAACCTTCCTAACTTCAATCTGGCTGCTGTACCAAGATAATTTTTGACTGAATAACCTTCCTAACCACCATCTGGCTGCTATACCAAGATAATTTTTTAACTGAATAACCTTCCTATAACCACCACCTGGCTGCTGTACCAACTACCAAGATGATTTTTAACTGAATAACCTTCCTAACTTCCATCTTGGCTGCTGTACCAAGATAATTTTTAACAGAATAACCTTCCTAACGACCATCTGGCTGCTGTACCAAGATAATTTTTAACTGAATAACCTTCCTAACCACCATCTGGCTGCTGTACCAAGATAATTTTTTAACTGAATAACCTTCCTATAACCACCACCTGTCTGCTGTACCAACTACCAAGATGATTTTTAACTGAATAACCTTCCTAACTTCCATCTTGGCTGCTGTACCAAGATAATTTTTAACAGAATAACCTTCCTAACGACCATCTGGCTGCTGTACCAAGATAATTTTTTTAACTGAATAACCTTCCTATAACCACCACCTGGCTGCTGTACCAACTACCAAGATGATTTTTAACTGAATAACCTTCCTAACTTCCATCTGGCTGCTGTACCAAGATGATTTTTAACTGAATAACCTTCGTAATTTCCATCTGGCTGCTGGACCAAGATGATTTTTAAGTGAATAACCTTCCTAACCACCATCTGGCTGCTATACCAAGATAATTTTTTAACTGAATAACCTTCCTATAACCACCACCTGGCTGCTGTACCAACTACCAAGATGATTTTTAACTGAATAACCTTCCTAACTTCCATCTTGGCTGCTGTACCAAGATAATTTTTAACTGAATAACCTTCCTAACGACCATCTGGCTGCTGTACCAAGATAATTTTTTAACTGAATAACCTTCCTATAACCACCACGTGGCTGCTGTACCAACTACCAAGATGATTTTTAACTGAATAACCTTCCTAACTTCCATCTGGCTGCTGTACCAAGATGATTTTTAACTGAATAACCTTCGTAATTTCCATCTGGCTGCTGTACCAAGATGATTTTTAAGTGAATAACCTTTCTAACTACCATCGGCTTCTGTACCAAGATAATTTTGTAACTGAATAACCTTCCTATAATTACCACCACCTGGCTGCTGTACTAAGATGATTTAAAACTGAATAACCTTCCTAACCACCATCTGGCTGCTGTATCAAGAGGAGTTAAGCTGAATGACCTTCCTAACTTCCATCTGGCCGCTGTACAAAGATGATTTTTAACTGAATGACCTTCCTATCTACCATCTGGCTGCTGTACCAAGATGATTTTTAACTGAATAAGCTTCCTAACTTCCATCTGGCTGCTGTACCAAGATAATTTTTAACTGAATAACCTTCCCAACCACCATCTGGCTGCTGTACCAAGCTAATTTTTTAACTGAATAACCTTCCTGTAACCACCACCTGGCTGCTGTACCAAGATGATTTTTAACTGAATAACCTTCCTAACTTCCATCTGGGTGCCGTACCAAGATCATTTTTAACTGAATAACCTTCCTAACCACCATCTGGCTGCTGTACCAAGATGATTTTTAACTGAATAAACTTCCTATCTACCATCTGGCTGCTGTACCAACATAATGTTTAACTGAATAACCTTCCTAACCACCATCTGGCTGCTGTACCAAGATGATTTTTAACTGAATAACCATCCTAACTACCATCTGGCTGCTGTACCAAGTTGATATTTAACTGAATAACCTTCCCAACTTCCATCTGGCTGCTGTACCAAGATGATTTTTAACTGAATAACCATCGTAACTTCCATCTGGCTGCTGTACCAACAATCGTCCACAAAATATTTGAGACAAACCCCCTTCCCCCCTTTTTCAATGTTGTATTTAGGGATAACTATCTTTTATCTTAATTTCTTATGCTGAATTTTCAGTGCCAATGAGCCTGCTACAATTTCAGACTAACTTCACAATTTGTGATAAATAGACTAGCTTCACAACATTGAAATAGGGGAAAAAGTGAGTTTCAAAAGAGGGGGGGCTGTGAATGTCAAAAGTCTCAATATACTTTGTGGTAGTCTTGGAAATGCAAAGACTTATTTAAAAACAGTGATATGTTTTTGATGAAGGTCTTATTAAAAAGTTGATATTCAGGTATAATTTGGATGTAACTATGAACAACAAACGCAGATTTTGTCAAAGATAATCATGCCACACCCATATGCCAAGGGGGTGGTGGTGGTGGTGGGGGTGTGTGTTTGTGGACAAAGTAACATGGAAACTGCAATTGAACATTTCCCCACAGATATCATTGACAGAACAATCGAGTCAATGGACAAAAGAACTGGGTTGATAATCACCTCCAAGGGACAACGAACCAAATACTGAGCCATGTATCTTAGTATTATGTCTAATGTCTTTGCAAATCATCAACTTGTTTTATGTAACAAAACATGACGCGTTACCACACGCGTTACCTTCTGTGTTACCTTTTTCCCTATACTTTCATATTGAATGCAACGCGTTACCATATTTTTTATTAGAAATATATATATATATATATCTTTTAATAAAAAGTTAATGGTAACGCGTGGTAACGCGATCAGGCCATTCATAAAAGCTAATTGAAACATGACAATTCAATGGTAACGCGTATGGTAACGCGTATGGTAACGCGTGGTAACGCGTGGTAACGCGTGGTAACGCGTGGTAACGCGTATGGTAACCAAAACAGGTGCACCAAGCTTACTTCAGGGTTCCATGTCCAGTTTCCGGTTTGAAAACTAGCTTGGGTTGATGTTTATATGCCTAAGGTATCATATTAAAATCATGATTCCTGAAGTATTCCGTATCCGTGATCGATCAAATCTTTATTGATTTAGAATAAAGAGAAGAATTTTGAACAAGCAAAGAATGGGAAAGGTATGGATCTTACCTATAACATACTTCCACATGTTTGCCTTTTAATGCCCTGTACAGAGACTTCAGAATGGTCGAGCTCAGTGGCGAAGCTCGCCATAGCAACTCGTCATGATCACGCTATGCAAATTTTTAAAATATTACATTATTCAAACCTTTAGAAATGTGTTCTTTTCAAACTATGTAGATGCTGACAAATTAGCATAGAATGACCAGTTGCTATGGCCAGCTTCGCCTCTGGTCGAGCTTCCATTCTATGTATTTTGTCATGAATTCTTATGCCGTTAATTATTATAAGCACTAACCATGAAAATATAGTACAACAAATAGGCAAAATCCCTGTTCATTTTTTCCTCAAATATAGACAATCGTCCACAAAATATTTGAGACAAACCCCCTTCCCCCCTTTTTCAATGTTGTATTTGGGGATAACTATCTTTTATCTTAATTTCTTATGCTGAATTTTCAGTGCCAATGAGCCTGCTACAATTTCAGACTAACTTCACAATTTGTGATAAATAGACTAGCTTCACAACATTGAAATAGGGGGAAAAGTGGGTTTCATGTCAAAAGTCTCAATATATTTTGTGGATGATTGTCTTGAAAATTCGAAAGACTTATTTAAAAGTAGTGATAAGTTTTTGATGAAGGTCACATTAAGAACTTGATATTCAGGTATAATTTGGATGTAACTATGAACACTGATTTTCTCAAAGATAATCAAGCCGTACCCATATGCCCCGAGGCGGGGGGGGGGGGGGGGGGGGGGGGGGGCTGTGAATGTCAAAAGTCTCAATATAGTTTGTGGTAGTCTTGGAAATGCAAAGACTTATTTAAAAAACAGTGATATGTTTTTGATGAAGGTCTTATTAAAAAGTTGATATTCAGGTATAATTTGGATGTAACTATGAACAACAAACGCAGATTTTGTCAAAGATAATCATGCCACACCCATATGCCAAGGGGGTGGTGGTGGTGGTGGGGGTGTGTGTTTGTGGACAAAGTAACATGGAAACTGCAATTGAACATTTCCCCACAGATATCATTGACAGAACAATCGAGTCAATGGACAAAAGAACTGGGTTGATAATCACCTCCAAGGGACAACGAACCAAATACTGAGCCATGTATCTTAGTATTATGTCTAATGTCTTTGCAAATCATCAACTTGTTTTATGTAACAAAACATGACGCGTTACCACACGCGTTACCTTCTGTGTTACCTTTTTCCCTATACTTTCATATTGAATGCAACGCGTTACCATATTTTTTATTAGAAATATATATATATATATCTTTTAATAAAAAGTTAATGGTAACGCGTGGTAACGCGATCAGGCCATTCATAAAAGCTAATTGAAACATGACAATTCAATGGTAACGCGTATGGTAACGCGTATGGTAACGCGTGGTAACGCGTGGTAACGCGTATGGTATGGTAACCAAAACAGGTGCCCCAAGCTTACTTCAGGGTTCCATGTCCAGTTTCCGGTTTGAAAACTAGCTTGGGTTGATGTTTATATGCCTAAGGTATCATATTAAAATCATGATTCCTGAAGTATTCCGTATCCGTGATCGATCAAATCTTTATTGATTTAGAATAAAGAGAAGAATTTTGAACAAGCAAAGAATGGGAAAGGTATGGATCTTACCTATAACATACTTCCACATGTTTGCCTTTTAATGCCCTGTACAGAGACTTCAGAATGGTCGAGCTCAGTGGCGAAGCTCGCCATAGCAACTCGTCATGATCACGCTATGCAAATTTTTAAAATATTACATTATTCAAACCTTTAGAAATGTGTTCTTTTCAAACTATGTAGATGCTGACAAATTAGCATAGAATGACCAGTTGCTATGGCCAGCTTCGCCTCTGGTCGAGCTTCCATTCTATGTATTTTGTCATGAATTCTTATGCCGTTAATTATTATAAGCACTAACCATGAAAATATAGTACAACAAATAGGCAAAATCCCTGTTCATTTTTTCCTCAAATATGGACAATCGTCCACAAAATATTTGAGACAAACCCCCTTCCCCCCTTTTTCAATGTTGTATTTGGGGATAACTATCTTTTATCTTAATTTCTTATGCTGAATTTTCAGTGCCAATGAGCCTGCTACAATTTCAGACTAACTTCACAATTTGTGATAAATAGACTAGCTTCACAACATTGAAATAGGGGGAAAAGTGGGTTTCATGTCAAAAGTCTCAATATATTTTGTGGATGATTGTCTTGAAAATTCGAAAGACTTATTTAAAAGTAGTGATAAGTTTTTGATGAAGGTCACATTAAGAACTTGATATTCAGGTATAATTTGGATGTAACTATGAACACTGATTTTCTCAAAGATCATCAAGCCGTACCCATATGCCCCGAGGCGGGGGGGGGGGGGGGGCTGTGAATGTCAAAAGTCTCAATATACTTTGTGGTAGTCTTGGAAATGCAAAGACTTATTTAAAAACAGTGATATGTTTTTGATGAAGGTCTTATTAAAAAGTTGATATTCAGGTATAATTTGGATGTAACTATGAACAACAAACGCAGATTTTGTCAAAGATAATCATGCCACACCCATATGCCAAGGGGGTGGTGGTGGTGGTGGGGGTGTGTGTTTGTGGACAAAGTAACATGGAAACTGCAATTGAACATTTCCCCACAGATATCATTGACAGAACAATCGAGTCAATGGACAAAAGAACTGGGTTGATAATCACCTCCAAGGGACAACGAACCAAATACTGAGCCATGTATCTTAGTATTATGTCTAATGTCTTTGCAAATCATCAACTTGTTTTATGTAACAAAACATGACGCGTTACCACACGCGTTACCTTCTGTGTTACCTTTTTCCCTATACTTTCATATTGAATGCAACGCGTTACCATATTTTTTATTAGAAATATATATATATATATCTTTTAATAAAAAGTTAATGGTAACGCGTGGTAACGCGATCAGGCCATTCATAAAAGCTAATTGAACATGACAATTCAATGGTAACGCGTATGGTAACGCGTATGGTAACGCGTGGTAACGCGTGGTAACGCGTATGGTAACCAAAACAGGTGCCCCAAGCTTACTTCAGGGTTCCATGTCCAGTTTCCGGTTTGAAAACTAGCTTGGGTTGATGTTTATATGCCTAAGGTATCATATTAAAATCATGATTCCTGAAGTATTCCGTATCCGTGATCGATCAAATCTTTATTGATTTAGAATAAAGAGAAGAATTTTGAACAAGCAAAGAATGGGAAAGGTATGGATCTTACCTATAACTTACTTCCACATGTTTGCCTTTTAATGCCCTGTACAGAGACTTCAGAATGGTCGAGCTCAGTGGCGAAGCTCGCCATAGCAACTCGTCATGATCAAGCTATGCAAATTTTTAAAATATTACATTATTCAAACCTTTAGAAATGTGTTCTTTTCAAACTATGTAGATGCTGACAAATTAGCATAGAATGACCAGTTGCTATGGCCAGCTTCGCCTCTGGTCGAGCTTCCATTCTATGTATTTTGTCATGAATTCTTATGCCGTTAATTATTATAAGCACTAACCATGAAAATATAGTACAACAAATAGGCAAAATCCCTGTTCATTTTTTCCTCAAATATAGACAATCGTCCACAAAATATTTGAGACAAACCCCCTTCCCCCCTTTTTCAATGTTGTATTTGGGGATAACTATCTTTTATCTTAATTTCTTATGCTGAATTTTCAGTGCCAATGAGCCTGCTACAATTTCAGACTAACTTCACAATTTGTGATAAATAGACTAGCTTCACAACATTGAAATAGGGGGAAAAGTGGGTTTCATGTCAAAAGTCTCAATATATTTTGTGGATGATTGTCTTGAAAATTCGAAAGACTTATTTAAAAGTAGTGATAAGTTTTTGATGAAGGTCACATTAAGAACTTGATATTCAGGTATAATTTGGATGTAACTATGAACACTGATTTTCTCAAAGATAATCAAGCCGTACCCATATGCCCCGAGGGGGGGGGGGGGGGGGGCTGTGAATGTCAAAAGTCTCAATATACTTTGTGGTAGTCTTGGAAATGCAAAGACTTATTTAAAAACAGTGATATGTTTTTGATGAAGGTCTTATTAAAAAGTTGATATTCAGGTATAATTTGGATGTAACTATGAACAACAAACGCAGATTTTGTTAAAGATAATCATGCCACACCCATATGCCAAGGGGGTGGTGGTGGTGGTGGGGGTGTGTGTTTGTGGACAAAGTAACATGGAAACTGCAATTGAACATTTCCCCACAGATATCATTGACAGAACAATCGAGTCAATGGACAAAAGAACTGGGTTGATAATCACCTCCAAGGGACAACGAACCAAATACTGAGCCATGTATCTTAGTATTATGTCTAATGTCTTTGCAAATCATCAACTTGTTTTATGTAACAAAACATGACGCGTTACCACACGCGTTACCTTCTGTGTTACCTTTTTCCCTATACTTTCATATTGAATGCAACGCGTTACCATATTTTTTATTAGAAATATATATATATATATCTTTTAATAAAAAGTTAATGGTAACGCGTGGTAACGCGATCAGGCCATTCATAAAAGCTAATTGAAACATGACAATTCAATGGTAACGCGTATGGTAACGCGTATGGTAACGCGTGGTAACGCGTGGTAACGCGTGGTAACGCGTATGGTAACCAAAACAGGTGCACCAAGCTTACTTCAGGGTTCCATGTCCAGTTTCCGGTTTGAAAACTAGCTTGGGTTGATGTTTATATGCCTAAGGTATCATATTAAAATCATGATTCCTGAAGTATTCCGTATCCGTGATCGATCAAATCTTTATTGATTTAGAATAAAGAGAAGAATTTTGAACAAGCAAAGAATGGGAAAGGTATGGATCTTACCTATAACATACTTCCACATGTTTGCCTTTTAATGCCCTGTACAGAGACTTCAGAATGGTCGAGCTCAGTGGCGAAGCTCGCCATAGCAACTCGTCATGATCACGCTATGCAAATTTTTAAAATATTACATTATTCAAACCTTTAGAAATGTGTTCTTTTCAAACTATGTAGATGCTGACAAATTAGCATAGAATGACCAGTTGCTATGGCCAGCTTCGCCTCTGGTCGAGCTTCCATTCTATGTATTTTGTCATGAATTCTTATGCCGTTAATTATTATAAGCACTAACCATGAAAATATAGCACAACAAATAGGCAAAATCCCTGTTCATTTTTTCCTCAAATATAGACAATCGTCCACAAAATATTTGAGACAAACCCCCTTCCCCCCTTTTTCAATGTTGTATTTGGGGATAACTATCTTTTATCTTAATTTCTTATGCTGAATTTTCAGTGCCAATGAGCCTGCTACAATTTCAGACTAACTTCACAATTTGTGATAAATAGACTAGCTTCACAACATTGAAATAGGGGGAAAAGTGGGTTTCATGTCAAAAGTCTCAATATATTTTGTGGATGATTGTCTTGAAAATTCGAAAGACTTATTTAAAAGTAGTGATAAGTTTTTGATGAAGGTCACATTAAGAACTTGATATTCAGGTATAATTTGGATGTAACTATGAACACTGATTTTCTCAAAGATAATCAAGCCGTACCCATATCCCCCGAGGGGGGGGGGGGGGGGGGGGCTGTGAATGTCAAAAGTCTCAATATACTTTGTGGTAGTCTTGGAAATGCAAAGACTTATTTAAAAACAGTGATATGTTTTTGATGAAGGTCTTATTAAAAAGTTGATATTCAGGTATAATTTGGATGTAACTATGAACAACAAACGCAGATTTTGTCAAAGATAATCATGCCACACCCATATGCCAAGGGGGTGGTGGTGGTGGTGGGGGTGTGTGTTTGTGGACAAAGTAACATGGAAACTGCAATTGAACATTTCCCCACAGATATCATTGACAGAACAATCGAGTCAATGGACAAAAGAACTGGGTTGATAATCACCTCCAAGGGACAACGAACCAAATACTGAGCCATGTATCTTA
Source organism: Paragorgia papillata (assembly GCA_035771165.1). Taxonomy (NCBI): domain Eukaryota; kingdom Metazoa; phylum Cnidaria; class Anthozoa; order Scleralcyonacea; family Coralliidae; genus Paragorgia; species Paragorgia papillata. The sequence continues at coordinate 705,728 of JAWNZC010000111.1, read as the reverse complement.
GTATTATGTCTAATGTCTTTGCAAATCATCAACTTGTTTTATGTAACAAAACATGACGCGTTACCACACGCGTTACCTTCTGTGTTACCTTTTTCCCTATACTTTCATATTGAATGCAACGCGTTACCATATTTTTTATTAGAAATATATATATATATATCTTTTAATAAAAAGTTAATGGTAACGCGTGGTAACGCGATCAGGCCATTCATAAAAGCTAATTGAAACATGACAATTCAATGGTAACGCGTATGGTAACGCGTATGGTAACGCGTGGTAACGCGTGGTAACGCGTGGTAACGCGTATGGTAACCAAAACAGGTGCCCCAAGCTTACTTCAGGGTTCCATGTCCAGTTTCCGGTTTGAAAACTAGCTTGGGTTGATGTTTATATGCCTAAGGTATCATATTAAAATCATGATTCCTGAAGTATTCCGTATCCGTGATCGATCAAATCTTTATTGATTTAGAATAAAGAGAAGAATTTTGAACAAGCAAAGAATGGGAAAGGTATGGATCTTACCTATAACATACTTCCACATGTTTGCCTTTTAATGCCCTGTACAGAGACTTCAGAATGGTCGAGCTCAGTGGCGAAGCTCGCCATAGCAACTCGTCATGATCACGCTATGCAAATTTTTAAAATATTACATTATTCAAACCTTTAGAAATGTGTTCTTTTCAAAACTATGTAGATGCTGACAAATTAGCATAGAATGACCAGTTGCTATGGCCAGCTTCGCCTCTGGTCGAGCTTCCATTCTATGTATTTTGTCATGAATTCTTATGCCGTTAATTATTATAAGCACTAACCATGAAAATATAGTACAACAAATAGGCAAAATCCCTGTTCATTTTTTCCTCAAATATGGACAATCGTCCACAAAATATTTGAGACAAACCCCCTTCCCCCCTTTTTCAATGTTGTATTTAGGGATAACTATCTTTTATCTTAATTTCTTATGCTGAATTTTCAGTGCCAATGAGCCTGCTACAATTTCAGACTAACTTCACAATTTGTGATAAATAGACTAGCTTCACAACATTGAAATAGGGGGAAAAGTGGGTTTCATGTCAAAAGTCTCAATATATTTTGTGGATGATTGTCTTGAAAATTCGAAAGACTTATTTAAAAGTAGTGATAAGTTTTTGATGAAGGTCACATTAAGAACTTGATATTCAGGTATAATTTGGATGTAACTATGAACACTGATTTTCTCAAAGATCATCAAGCCGTACCCATATGCCCCGAGGCGGGGGGGGGGGGGGGGGGGGGGGCTGTGAATGTCAAAAGTCTCAATATACTTTGTGGTAGTCTTGGAAATGCAAAGACTTATTTAAAAACAGTGATATGTTTTTGATGAAGGTCTTATTAAAAAGTTGATATTCAGGTATAATTTGGATGTAACTATGAACAACAAACGCGGATTTTGTTAAAGATAATCATGCCACACCCATATGCCAAGGGGGGTGGTGGTGGTGGTGGGGGTGTGTGTTTGTGGACAAAGTAACATGGAAACTGCAATTGAACATTTCCCCACAGATATCATTGACAGAAACAATCGAGTCAATGGACAAAAGAACTGGGTTGATAATCACCTCCAAGGGACAACGAACCAAATACTGAGCCATGTATCTTAGTATTATGTCTAAAGTCTTTGCAAATCATCAACTTGTTTTATGTAACAAAACATGACGCGTTACCACACGCGTTACCTTCTGTGTTACCTTTTCCCCTATACTTTCATATTGAATGGAACGCGTTACCATATTTTTTATTAGAAATATATATATATATATCTTTTAATAAAAAGTTAATGGTAACGCGTGGTAACGCGATCAGGCCATTCATAAAAGCTAATTGAAACATGACAATTCAATGGTAACGCGGATCGTAACGCGTATCGTAACGCGTATGGTAACGCGTGGTAACGCGTGGTAGCGCGTGGTAACGCGTATGGTAACCAAAACAGGTGCACCAAGCTTACTTCAGGGTTCCATGTCCAGTTTCCGGTTTGAAAACTAGTTTGGGTTGATGTTTATATGCCTAAGGTATCATATTAAAATCATGATTCCTGAAGTATTCCGTATCCGTGATCGATCAAATCTTTATTGATTTAGAATAAAGAGAAGAATTTTGAACAAGCAAAGAATGGGAAAGGTATGGATCTTACCTATAACATACTTCCACATGTTTGCCTTTTAATGCCCTGTACAGAGACTTCAGAATGGTCGAGCTCAGTGGCGAAGCTCGCCATAGCAACTCGTCATGATCACGCTATGCAAATTTTTAAAATATTACATTATTCAAACCTTTAGAAATGTGTTCTTTTCAAACTATGTAGATGCTGACAAATTAGCATAGAATGACCAGTTGCTATGGCCAGCTTCGCCTCTGGTCGAGCTTCCATTCTATGTATTTTGTCATGAATTCTTATGCCGTTAATTATTATAAGCACTAACCATGAAAATATAGTACAACAAATAGGCAAAATCCCTGTTCATTTTTTCCTCAAATATAGACAATCGTCCACAAAATATTTGAGACAAACCCCCTTCCCCCCTTTTTCAATGTTGTATTTAGGGATAACTATCTTTTATCTTAATTTCTTATGCTGAATTTTCAGTGCCAATGAGCCTGCTACAATTTCAGACTAACTTCACAATTTGTGATAAATAGACTAGCTTCACAACATTGAAATAGGGGGAAAAGTGGGTTTCATGTCAAAAGTCTCAATATATTTTGTGGATGATTGTCTTGAAAATTCGAAAGACTTATTTAAAAGTAGTGATAAGTTTTTGATGAAGGTCACATTAAGAACTTGATATTCAGGTATAATTTGGATGTAACTATGAACACTGATTTTCTCAGAGATAATCAAGCCGTACCCATATGCCCCGAGGCGGGGGGGCTGTGAATGTCAAAAGTCTCAATATACTTTGTGGTAGTCTTGGAAATGCAAAGACTTATTTAAAAACAGTGATATGTTTTTGATGAAGGTCTTATTAAAAAGTTGATATTCAGGTATAATTTGGATGTAACTATGAACAACAAACGCAGATTTTGTCAAAGATAATCATGCCACACCCATATGCCAAGGGGGTGGTGGTGGTGGTGGGGGTGTGTGTTTGTGGACAAAGTAACATGGAAACTGCAATTGAACATTTCCCCACAGAAATCATTGACAGAACAATCGAGTCAATGGACAAAAGAACTGGGTTGATAATCACCTCCAAGGGACAACGAACCAAATACTGAGCCATGTATCTTAGTATTATGTCTAAAGTCTTTGCAAATCATCAACTTGTTTTATGTAACAAAACATGACGCGTTACCACACGCGTTACCTTCTGTGTTACCTTTTTCCCTATACTTTCATATTGAATGGAACGCGTTACCATATTTTTTATTAGAAATATATATATATATATCTTTTAATAAAAAGTTAATGGTAACGCGTGGTAACGCGATCAGGCCATTCATAAAAGCTAATTGAAACATGACAATTCAATGGTAACGCGTATCGTAACGCGTATGGTAACGCGTGGTAACGCGTGGTAGCGCGTGGTAACGCGTATGGTAACCAAAACAGGTGCACCAAGCTTACTTCAGGGTTCCATGTCCAGTTTCCGGTTTGAAAACTAGCTTGGGTTGATGTTTATATGCCTAAGGTATCATATTAAAATCATGATTCCTGAAGTATTCCGTATCCGTGATCGATCAAATCTTTATTGATTTAGAATAAAGAGAAGAATTTTGAACAAGCAAAGAATGGGAAAGGTATGGATCTTACCTATAACATACTTCCACATGTTTGCCTTTTAATGCCCTGTACAGAGACTTCAGAATGGTCGAGCTCAGTGGCGAAGCTCGCCATAGCAACTCGTCATGATCACGCTATGCAAATTTTTAAAATATATTACATTATTCAAACCTTTAGAAATGTGTTCTTTTCAAACTATGTAGATGCTGACAAATTAGCATAGAATGACCAGTTGCTATGGCCAGCTTCGCCTCTGGTCGAGCTTCCATTCTATGTATTTTGTCATGAATTCTTATGCCGTTAATTATTATAAGCACTAACCATGAAAATATAGTACAACAAATAGGCAAAATCCCTGTTCATTTTTTCCTCAAATATAGACAATCGTCCACAAAATATTTGAGACAAACCCCCTTCCCCCCTTTTTCAATGTTGTATTTAGGGATAACTATCTTTTATCTTAATTTCTTATGCTGAATTTTCAGTGCCAATGAGCCTGCTACAATTTCAGACTAACTTCACAATTTGTGATAAATAGACTAGCTTCACAACATTGAAATAGGGGGAAAAGTGGGTTTCATGTCAAAAGTCTCAATATATTTTGTGGATGATTGTCTTGAAAATTCGAAAGACTTATTTAAAAGTAGTGATAAGTTTTTGATGAAGGTCACATTAAGAACTTGATATTCAGGTATAATTTGGATGTAACTATGAACACTGATTTTCTCAAAGATAATCAAGCCGTACCCATATGCCCCGAGGCGGGGGGGGGGGGGGGGGGGGGCTGTGAATGTCAAAAGTCTCAATATACTTTGTGGTAGTCTTGGAAATGCAAAGACTTATTTAAAAACAGTGATATGTTTTTGATGAAGGTCTTATTAAAAAGTTGATATTCAGGTATAATTTGGATGTAACTATGAACAACAAACGCAGATTTTGTCAAAGATAATCATGCCACACCCATATGCCAAGGGGGTGGTGGTGGTGGTGGGGGGTGTGTGTTTGTGGACAAAGTAACATGGAAACTGCAATTGAACATTTCCCCACAGATATCATTGACAGAACAATCGAGTCAATGGACAAAAGAACTGGGTTGATAATCACCTCCAAGGGACAACGAACCAAATACTGAGCCATGTATCTTAGTATTATGTCTAATGTCTTTGCAAATCATCAACTTGTTTTATGTAACAAAACATGACGCGTTACCACACGCGTTACCTTCTGTGTTACCTTTTTCCCTATACTTTCATATTGAATGCAACGCGTTACCATATTTTTTATTAGAAATATATATATATATCTTTTAATAAAAAGTTAATGGTAACGCGTGGTAACGCGATCAGGCCATTCATAAAAGCTAATTGAAACATGACAATTCAATGGTAACGCGTATGGTAACGCGTATGGTATGGTAACGCGTGGTAACGCGTGGTAGCGCGTGGTAACGCGTATGGTAACCAAAACAGGTGCACCAAGCTTACTTCAGGGTTCCATGTCCAGTTTCCGGTTTGAAAACTAGCTTGGGTTGATGTTTATATGCCTAAGGTATCATATTAAAATCATGATTCCTGAAGTATTCCGTATCCGTGATCGATCAAATCTTTATTGATTTAGAATAAAGAGAAGAATTTTGAACAAGCAAAGAATGGGAAAGGTATGGATCTTACCTATAACATACTTCCACATGTTTGCCTTTTAATGCCCTGTACAGAGACTTCAGAATGGTCGAGCTCAGTGGCGAAGCTCGCCATAGCAACTCGTCATGATCACGCTATGCAAAATTTTTAAAATATTACATTATTCAAACCTTTAGAAATGTGTTCTTTTCAAACTATGTAGATGCTGACAAATTAGCATAGAATGACCAGTTGCTATGGCCAGCTTCGCCTCTGGTCGAGCTTCCATTCTATGTATTTTGTCATGAATTCTTATGCCGTTAATTATTATAAGCACTAACCATGAAAATATAGTACAACAAATAGGCAAAATCCCTGTTCATTTTTTTCCTCAAATATAGACAATCGTCCACAAAATATTTGAGACAAACCCCCTTCCCCCCTTTTTCAATGTTGTATTTAGGGATAACTATCTTTTATCTTAATTTCTTATGCTGAATTTTCAGTGCCAATGAGCCTGCTACAATTTCAGACTAACTTCACAATTTGTGATAAATAGACTAGCTTCACAACATTGAAATAGGGGGAAAAGTGGGTTTCATGTCAAAAGTCTCAATATATTTTGTGGATGATTGTCTTGAAAATTCGAAAGACTTATTTAAAAGTAGTGATAAGTTTTTGATGAAGGTCACATTAAGAACTTGATATTCAGGTATAATTTGGATGTAACTATGAACACTGATTTTCTCAAAGATAATCAAGCCGTACCCATATGCCCCGAGGCGGGGGGGGGGGGGGGGGGGGGCTGTGAATGTCAAAAGTCTCAATATACTTTGTGGTAGTCTTGGAAATGCAAAGACTTATTTAAAAGCAGTGATATGTTTTTGATGAAGGTCTTATTAAAAAGTTGATATTCAGGTATAATTTGGATGTAACTATGAACAACAAACGCAGATTTTGTCAAAGATAATCATGCCACACCCATATGCCAAGGGGGTGGTGGTGGTGGTGGGGGTGTGTGTTTGTGGACAAAGTAACATGGAAACTGCAATTGAACATTTCCCCACAGATATCATTGACAGAACAATCGAGTCAATGGACAAAAGAACTGGGTTGATAATCACCTCCAAGGGACAACGAACCAAATACTGAGCCATGTATCTTAGTATTATGTCTAAAGTCTTTGCAAATCATCAACTTGTTTTATGTAACAAAACATGACGCGTTACCACACGCGTTACCTTCTGTGTTACCTTTTTCCCTATACTTTCATATTGAATGCAACGCGTTACCATATTTTTTATTAGAAATATATATATATATATCTTTTAATAAAAAGTTAATGGTAACGCGTGGTAACGCGATCAGGCCATTCATAAAAGCTAATTGAAACATGACAATTCAATGGTAACGCGTATGGTAACGCGTATGGTAACGCGTGGTAACGCGTGGTAGCGCGTGGTAACGCGTATGGTAACCAAAACAGGTGCACCAAGCTTACTTCAGGGTTCCATGTCCAGTTTCCGGTTTGAAAACTAGCTTGGGTTGATGTTTATATGCCTAAGGTATCATATTAAAATCATGATTCCTGAAGTATTCCGTATCCGTGATCGATCAAATCTTTATTGATTTAGAATAAAGAGAAGAATTTTGAACAAGCAAAGAATGGGAAAGGTATGGATCTTACCTATAACATACTTCCACATGTTTGCCTTTTAATGCCCTGTACAGAGACTTCAGAATGGTCGAGCTCAGTGGCGAAGCTCGCCATAGCAACTCGTCATGATCACGCTATGCAAATTTTTAAAATATTACATTATTCAAACCTTTAGAAATGTGTTCTTTTCAAACTATGTAGATGCTGACAAATTAGCATAGAATGACCAGTTGCTATGGCCAGCTTCGCCTCTGGTCGAGCTTCCATTCTATGTATTTTGTCATGAATTCTTATGCCGTTAATTATTATAAGCACTAACCATGAAAATATAGTACAACAAATAGGCAAAATCCCTGTTCATTTTTCCTCAAATATAGACAATCGTCCACAAAATATTTGAGACAAACCCCCTTCCCCCCTTTTTCAATGTTGTATTTAGGGATAACTATCTTTTATCTTAATTTCTTATGCTGAATTTTCAGTGCCAATGAGCCTGCTACAATTTCAGACTAACTTCACAATTTGTGATAAATAGACTAGCTTCACAACATTGAAATAGGGGGAAAAGTGGGTTTCATGTCAAAAGTCTCAATATATTTTGTGGATGATTGTCTTGAAAATTCGAAAGACTTATTTAAAAGTAGTGATAAGTTTTTGATGAAGGTCACATTAAGAACTTGATATTCAGGTATAATTTGGATGTAACTATGAACACTGATTTTCTCAAAGATATAATCAAGCCGTACCCATATGCCCCGAGGGGGGGGGGGGGGGGGGGGGGGCTGTGAATGTCAAAAGTCTCAATATACTTTGTGGTAGTCTTGGAAATGCAAAGACTTATTTAAAAACAGTGATATGTTTTTGATGAAGGTCTTATTAAAAAGTTGATATTCAGGTATAATTTGGATGTAACTATGAACAACAAACGCAGATTTTGTCAAAGATAATCATGCCACACCCATATGCCAAGGGGGTGGTGGTGGTGGTGGGGGTGTGTGTTTGTGGACAAAGTAAACATGGAAACTGCAATTGAACATTTCCCCACAGATATCATTGACAGAACAATCGAGTCAATGGACAAAAGAACTGGGTTGATAATCACCTCCAAGGGACAACGAACCAAATACTGAGCCATGTATCTTAGTATTATGTCTAATGTCTTTGCAAATCATCAACTTGTTTTATGTAACAAAACATGACGCGTTACCACACGCGTTACCTTCTGTGTTACCTTTTTCCCTATACTTTCATATTGAATGCAACGCGTTACCATATTTTTTATTAGAAATATATATATATATATCTTTTAATAAAAAGTTAATGGTAACGCGTGGTAACGCGATCAGGCCATTCATAAAAGCTAATTGAAACATGACAATTCAATGGTAACGCGTATGGTAACGCGTATGGTAACGCGTGGTAACGCGTGGTAACGCGTGGTAACGCGTATGGTAACCAAAACAGGTGCACCAAGCTTACTTCAGGGTTCCATGTACAGTTTCCGGTTTGAAAACTAGCTTGGGTTGATGTTTATATGCCTAAGGTATCATATTAAAATCATGATTCCTGAAGTATTCCGTATCCGTGATCGATCAAATCTTAATTGATTTAGAATAAAGAGAAGAATTTTGAACAAGCAAAGAATGGGAAAGGTATGGATCTTACCTATAACATACTTCCACATGTTTGCCTTTTAATGCCCTGTACAGAGACTTCAGAATGGTCGAGCTCAGTGGCAAAGCTCGCCATAGCAACTCGTCATGATCACGCTATGCAAATTTTTAAAATATTACATTATTCAAACCTTTAGAAATGTGTTCTTTTCAAACTATGTAGATGCTGACAAATTAGCATAGAATGACCAGTTGCTATGGCCAGCTTCGCCTCTGGTCGAGCTTCCATTCTATGTATTTTGTCATGAATTCTTATGCCGTTAATTATTATAAGCACTAACCATGAAAATATAGTACAACAAATAGGCAAAATCCCTGTTCATTTTTTCCTCAAATATAGACAATCGTCCACAAAATATTTGAGACAAACCCCTTCCCCCCTTTTTCAATGTTGTATTTAGGGATAACTATCTTTTATCTTAATTTCTTATGCTGAATTTTCAGTGCCAATGAGCCTGCTACAATTTCAGACTAACTTCACAATTTGTGATAAATAGACTAGCTTCACAACATTGAAATAGGGGGAAAAGTGGGTTTCATGTCAAAAGTCTCAATATATTTTGTGGATGATTGTCTTGAAAATTCGAAAGACTTATTTAAAAGTAGTGATAAGTTTTTGATGAAGGTCACATTAAGAACTTGATATTCAGGTATAATTTGGATGTAACTATGAACACTGATTTTCTCAAAGATAATCAAGCCGTACCCATATGCCCCGAGGCGGGGGGGGGGGGGGGGGGGGCTGTGAATGTCAAAAGTCTCAATATACTTTGTGGTAGTCTTGGAAATGCAAAGACTTATTTAAAAACAGTGATATGTTTTTGATGAAGGTCTTATTAAAAAGTTGATATTCAGGTATAATTTGGATGTAACTATGAACAACAAACGCAGATTTTGTCAAAGATAATCATGCCACACCCATATGCCAAGGGGGTGGTGGTGGTGGTGGGGGTGTGTGTTTGTGGACAAAGTAACATGGAAACTGCAATTGAACATTTCCCCACAGATATCATTGACAGAACAATCGAGTCAATGGACAAAAGAACTGGGTTGATAATCACCTCCAAGGGACAACGAACCAAATACTGAGCCATGTATGTTAGTATTATGTCTAATGTCTTTGCAAATCATCAACTTGTTTTATGTAACAAAACATGACGCGTTACCACACGCGTTACCTTCTGTGTTACCTTTTCCCCTATACTTTCATATTGAATGCAACGCGTTACCATATTTTTTATTGGAAATATATATATATATACCTTTTAATAAAAAGTTAATGGTAACGCGTGGTAACGCGATCAGGCCATTCATAAAAGCTAATTGAAACATGACAATTCAATGGTAACGCGTATGGTAACGCGTATGGTAACGCGTGGTAACGCGTGGTAACGCGTGGTAACGCGTATGGTAACCAAAACAGGTGCACCAAGCTTACTTCAGGGTTCCATGTCCAGTTTCCGGTTTGAAAACTAGCTTGGGTTGATGTTTATATGCATAGGGTATCATATTAAAATCATGATTCCTGAAGTATTCCGTATCCGTGATCGATCAAATCTTTATTGATTTAGAATAAAGAGAAGAATTTTGAACAAGCAAAGAATGGGAAAGGTATGGATCTTACCTATAACATACTTCCACATGTTTGCCTTTTAATGCCCTGTACAGAGACTTCAGAATGGTCGAGCTCAGTGGCGAAGCTCGCCATAGCAACTCGTCATGATCACGCTATGCAAATTTTTAAAATATTACATTATTCAAACCTTTAGAAATGTGTTCTTTTCAAACTATGTAGATGCTGACAAATTAGCATAGAATGACCAGTTGCTATGGCCAGCTTCGCCTCTGGTCGAGCTTCCATTCTATGTATTTTGTCATGAATTCTTATGCCGTTAATTATTATAAGCACTAACCATGAAAATATAGTACAACAAATAGGCAAAATCCCTGTTCATTTTTTCCTCAAATATAGACAATCGTCCACAAAATATTTGAGACAAACCCCCTTCCCCCCTTTTTCAATGTTGTATTTAGGGATAACTATCTTTTATCTTAATTTCTTATGCTGAATTTTCAGTGCCAATGAGCCTGCTACAATTTCAGACTAACTTCACAATTTGTGATAAATAGACTAGCTTCACAACATTGAAATAGGGGGAAAAGTGGGTTTCATGTCAAAAGTCTCAATATATTTTGTGGATGATTGTCTTGAAAATTCGAAAGACTTATTTAAAAGTAGCGATAAGTTTTTGATGAAGGTCACATTAAGAACTTGATATTCAGGTATAATTTGGATGTAACTATGAACACTGATTTTCTCAAAGATAATCAAGCCGTACCCATATGCCCCGAGGCGGGGGGGGGGGGCTGTGAATGTCAAAAGTCTCAATATACTTTGTGGTAGTCTTGGAAATGCAAAGACTTATTTAAAAACAGTGATATGTTTTTGATGAATGGTCTTATTAAAAAGTTGATATTCAGGTATAATTTGGATGTAACTATGAACAACAAACGCAGATTTTGTCAAAGATAATCATGCCACACCCATATGCCAAGGGGGTGGTGGTGGTGGTGGTGGGTGTGTGTGTTTGTGGACAAAGTAACATGGAAACTGCAATTGAACATTTCCCCACAGATATCATTGACAGAACAATCGAGTCAATGGACAAAAGAACTGGGTTGATAATCACCTCCAAGGGACAACGAACCAAATACTGAGCCATGTATCTTAGTATTATGTCTAATGTCTTTGCAAATCATCAACTTGTTTTATGTAACAAAACATGACGCGTTACCACACGCGTTACCTTCTGTGTTACCTTTTTCCCTATACTTTCATATTGAATGCAACGCGTTACCATATTTTTTATTAGAAATATATATATATATATATATCTTTTAATAAAAAGTTAATGGTAACGCGTGGTAACGCGATCAGGCCATTCATAAAAGCTAATTGAAACATGACAATTCAATGGTAACGCGTATGGTAACGCGTGGTAACGCGTGGTAACGCGTGGTAACGCGTATGGTAACCAAAACAGGTGCACCAAGCTTACTTCAGGGTTCCATGTCCAGTTTCCGGTTTGAAAAGTAGCTTGGGTTGATGTTTATATGCATAGGGTATCATATTAAAATCATGATTCCTGAAGTATTCCGTATCCGTGATCGATCAAATCTTTATTGATTTAGAATAAAGAGAAGAATTTTGAACAAGCAAAGAATGGGAAAGGTATGGATCTTACCTATAACATACTTCCACATGTTTGCCTTTTAATGCCCTGTACAGAGACTTCAGAATGGTCGAGCTCAGTGGCGAAGCTCGCCATAGCAACTCGTCATGATCACGCTATGCAAATTTTTAAAATATTACATTATTCAAACCTTTAGAAATGTGTTCTTTTCAAACTATGTAGATGCTGACAAATTAGCATAGAATGACCAGTTGCTATGGCCAGCTTCGCCTCTGGTCGAGCTTCCATTCTATGTATTTTGTCATGAATTCTTATGCCGTTAATTATTATAAGCACTAACCATGAAAATATAGTACAACAAATAGGCAAAATCCCTGTTCATTTTTTCCTCAAATATAGACAATCGTCCACAAAATATTTGAGACAAACCCCCTTCCCCCCTTTTTCAATGTTGTATTTAGGGATAACTATCTTTTATCTTAATTTCTTATGCTGAATTTTCAGTGCCAATGAGCCTGCTACAATTTCAGACTAACTTCACAATTTGTGATAAATAGACTAGCTTCACAACATTGAAATAGGGGGAAAAGTGGGTTTCATGTCAAAAGTCTCAATATATTTTGTGGATGATTGTCTTGAAAATTCGAAAGACTTATTTAAAAGTAGTGATAAGTTTTTGATGAAGGTCACATTAAGAACTTGATATTCAGGTATAATTTGGATGTAACTATGAACACTGATTTTCTCAAAGATAATCAAGCCGTACCCATATGCCCCGAGGCGGGGGGGGCTGTGAATGTCAAAAGTCTCAATATACTTTGTGGTAGTCTTGGAAATGCAAAGACTTATTTAAAAACAGTGATATGTTTTTGATGAAGGTCTTATTAAAAAGTTGATATTCAGGTATAATTTGGATGTAACTATGAACAACAAACGCAGATTTTGTCAAAGATAATCATGCCACACCCATATGCCAAGGGGGTGGTGGTGGTGGTGGGGGTGTGTGTTTGTGGACAAAGTAACATGGAAACTGCAATTGAACATTTCCCCACAGATATCATTGACAGAACAATCGAGTCAATGGACAAAAGAACTGGGTTGATAATCACCTCCAAGGGACAACGAACCAAATGCTGAGCCATGTATCTTAGTATTATGTCTAATGTCTTTGCAAATCATCAACTTGTTTTATGTAACAAAACATGACGCGTTACCACACGCGTTACCTTCTGTGTTACCTTTTTCCCTATACTTTCATATTGAATGCAACGCGTTACCATATTTTTTATTAGAAATATATATATATATATCTCTTTTAATAAAAAGTTAATGGTAACGCGTGGTAACGCGATCAGGCCATTCATAAAAGCTAATTGAAACATGACAATTCAATGGTAACGCGTATGGTAACGCGTGGTAACGCGTGGTAACGCGTGGTAACGCGTATGGTAACCAAAACAGGTGCACCAAGCTTACTTCAGGGTTCCATGTCCAGTTTCCGGTTTGAAAACTAGCTTGGGTTGATGTTTATATGCCTAAGGTATCATATTAAAATCATGATTCCTGAAGTATTCCGTATCCGTGATCGATCAAATCTTTATTGATTTAGAATAAAGAGAAGAATTTTGAACAAGCAAAGAATGGGAAAGGTATGGATCTTACCTATAACATACTTCCACATGTTTGCCTTTTAATGCCCTGTACAGACACTTCAGAATGGTCGAGCTCAGTGGCGAAGCTCGCCATAGCAACTCGTCATGATCACGCTATGCAAATTTTTAAAATATTACATTATTCAAACCTTTAGAAATGTGTTCTTTTCAAACTATGTAGATGCTGACAAATTAGCATACAATGACCAGTTGCTATGGCCAGCTTCGCCTCTGGTCGAGCTTCCATTCTATGTATTTTGTCATGAATTCTTATGCCGTTAATTATTATAAGCACTAACCATGAAAATATAGTACAACAAATAGGAAAAATCCCTGTTCATTTTTTCCTCAAATATAGACAATCGTCCACAAAATATTTGAGACAAACCCCCTTTCCCCCTTTTTCAATGTTGTATTTAGGGATAACTATCTTTTATCTTAATTTCTTATGCTGAATTTTCAGTGCCAATGAGCCTGCTACAATTTCAGACTAACTTCACAATTTGTGATAAATAGACTAGCTTCACAACATTGAAATAGGGGGAAAAGTGGGTTTCATGTCAAAAGTCTCAATATATTTTGTGGATGATTGAAGATCATTTTTTACTGAATAACCTTCCTAACCACCATCTGGCTGCTCTACTAAGATGATTTTTAACTGAATAACCTTCCTAACTTCCATCTGGCTGCTGTACCAAGATGATTTTTAACTGAATAACCTTCCTAACCACCATCTGGCTGCTGTACCAAGATGATTTTTTAACTGAATAACCTTCCTAACCACCATCTGGCTGCTGTACCAAGATGATTTTTAACTGAATAACCTTCCTAACTTCCATCTGACTGCTGTACCAAGATAATTTTTAACTGAATAACCTTCCTAACTTCCATCTGGCTGCTGTACCAAGATAATATTTTACTGAATAACCTTCCAGACCACCATCTGGCTGCTGTACCAAGATGATTTTTAACTGAATAACCTTCCTCTCTACCATCTGGCTGCTGTACCAAGATGATTTTTAACTGAATAACCTTCCTAACTTTCATCTGGCTGCTGTACCAAGATAATTTTTAACTGAATAACCTTCCTAACTACCATCTGGCTGCTGTACCAAGATAATTTTTAGCTGAATAACCTTCCTAACTTCCATCTGGCTGCTGTACCAAGATAATTTTTAACTGAATAACCTTCCTAACCACCATCTGGCTGCTCTACCAAGATGATTTTTAACTGAATAACCTTCCTAACTTCCATCTGGCTGCTGTACCAAGATGATTTTTAAGTGAATAACCTTCCTAACTACCATCTGGCTGCTGTACAAAGATAATTTTTTAACTGAATAACCTTCCTATACCACCATCTGGCTGCTGTACTAAGATGATTTAAAACTGAATAACCTTCCTAACCACTATCTGGCTGCTGTACCAAGATGATTTTTAACTGAATAACCTTCCTAACCACCATCTGGCTGTTGTACCAAGATAATTTTTTAACTGAATAACCTTCCTAACTACCATCTGGCTGCTGTACCAAGATAATTTTTTAACTGAATAACCTTCCTATAATTACCACCACCTGGCTGCTGTACTAAGATGATTTAAAACTGAATAACCTTCCTAACCACTATCTGGCTGCTGTACCAAGATGAGTTAAGCTGAATAACCTTCCTAACTTCCATCTGGCTGCTGTACCAAGATGATTTTTAACTGAATAACCTTCCTAACTACAATCTGGCTGCTGTACCAAGATGATTTTTAACTGAATAACCTTCCTAACCACCATCTGGCTGTTGTACCAAGATAATTTTTTAACTGAATAACCTTCCTAACTACCATCTGGCTGCTGTACCAAGATGATATTTAACTGAACAACCTTCCCAACTTCCATCTGGCTGCTGTACCAAGATAATTTTTAACTGCCTGGCTGCTGTACTAAGATGATTTAAAACTGAATAACCTTCCTAACCACTATCTGGCTGCTGTACCAAGATGAGTTAAGCTGAATAACCTTCCTAACTTCCATCTGGCTGCTGTACCAAGATGATTTTTAACTGAATAACCTTCCTATCTACCATCTGGCTGCTGTACCAAGATGATTTTTAACTGAATAACCTTCCTAACCACCATCTGGCTGCTGTACCAAGATGATTTTTAACTGAATAACCTTCCTAACTTCCATCTGGCTGCTGTACCAAGATGATTTTTAACTGAATAACCTTCCTAACTTCCATCTGGCTGCTGTACCAAGATAATTTTTAACTGAATAACCTTCCTAACCACCATCTGGCTGCTGTACCAAGATAATTTTTTAACTGAATAACCTTCCTAACCACCATCTGGCTGCTGTACCAAGATGATATTTAACTGAATAACCTTCCTAACTTCCATCTGGCTGCTGTACCAAGATGATTTTTAACTGAATAACCTTCCTAACTTCCATCTGGCTGCTGTACCAAGATAATTTTTAACTGAATAACCTTCCTAACCACCATCTGGCTGCTGTACCAAGATAATTTTTTAACTGAATAACCTTCCTAACCACCATCTGGCTGCTGTACCAAGATGATTTTTAACTGAATAACCTTCCTAACTTCCATCTGGCTGCTGTACCAAGATAATTTTTAACTGAATAACCTTCCTAACTTCCATCTGGCTGCTGTACCAAGATGATTTTTAACTGAATAACCTTCCTAACCACCATCTGGCTGTTGTACCAAGATAATTTTTTAACTGAATAACCTTCCTAACTACCATCTGGCTGCTGTACCAAGATGATATTTAACTGAATAACCTTCCCAACTTCCATCTGGCTGCTGTACCAAGATAATTTTTAACTGAATAACCTTCCTAACTTCCATCTGGCTGCTGTACCAAGATCATATTTTACTGAATAACCTTCCTGACCACCATCTGGCTGCTCTACCAAGATGATTTTTAACTGAATAACCTTCCTCTCTACCATCTGGCTGCTGTACCGAGATGATTTTTAACTGAATAACCATCCTAACCACCATCTGGCTGCTGTACCAAGATGATTTTTAACTGAATAACCTTCCTAACTTCCATCTGGCTGCTGTACCAAGATGATTTTTAACTGAATAAACTTCCTATCTACCATCTGACTGCTGTACCAAGATAATTTTTAACTGAATAACCTTCCTAACTTCCATCTGGCTGCTGTACCAAGATCATATTTTACTGAATAACCTTCCTGACCACCATCTGGCTGCTCTACCAAGATGATTTTTAACTGAATAACCTTCCTCTCTACCATCTGGCTGCTGTACCGAGATGATTTTTAACTGAATAACCATCCTAACCACCATCTGGCTGCTGTACCAAGATGATTTTTAACTGAATAACCTTCCTAACTTCCATCTGGCTGCTGTACCAAGATAATTTTTAACTGAATAACCTTCTTAACTTCCGTCTGGCTGCTGTACCAAGATAATTTTTAACTGAATAACCTTCCTAACTTCCATCTGGCTGCTGTACCAAGATAATTTTTAACTGAATAACCTTCCTAACCACCATCTGGCTGCTCTACCAAGATGATTTTTAACTGAATAACCGTCCTAACTTCCATCTGGCTGCTGTACCAAGATGATTTTTAAGTGGATAACCTTCCTAACTACCATCGGCTTCTGTACCAAGATAATTTTTTAACTGAATAACCTTCCTATAATTACCACCACCTGGCTGCTGTACTAAGATGATTTAAAACTGAATAACCTTCCTAACCACTATCTGGCTGCTGTACCAAGATGATTTTTAACTGAATAACCTTCCTAACCACCATCTGGCTGTTGTACCAAGATAATTTTTTAACTGAATAACCTTCCTAACTACCATCGGCTTCTGTACTAAGATAATTTTTTAACTGAATAACCTTCCTATAATTACCACCACCTGGCTGCTGTACTAAGATGATTTAAAACTGAATAACCTTCCTAGCCACTATCTGGCTGCTGTACCAAGATGAGTTAAGCTGAATAACCTTCCTAACTTCCATCTGGCTGCTGTACCAAGATGATATTTAACTGAATAACCTTCCCAACTTCCATCTGGCTGCTGTACCAAGATAATTTTTAACTGAATAACCTTCCTAACTTCCATCTGGCTGTTGTACCAAGATCATTTTTTACTGAATAACCTTCGTAACCACCATCTGGCTGCTCTACCAAGATGATTTTTAAGTGAATAACCTTCCTAACTACCATCGGCTTCTGTACCAAGATAATTTTTTAACTGAATAACCTTCCTATAATTACCACCACCTGGCTGCTGTACTAAGATGATTTAAAACTGAATAACCTTCCTAACCACTATCTGGCTGCTGTACCAAGATGAGTTAAGCTGAATAACCTTCCTAACTTCCATCTGGCTGCTGTACCAAGATGATTTTTAACTGAATAACCTCCCTATCTACCATCTGGCTGCTGTACCGAAATGATTTTTAACTGAATAACCATCCTAACCGCCATCTGGCTGCTGTACCAAGATAATTTTTAACTGAATAACCTTCCTAACTTCCATCTGGCTGCTGTACCAAGATAATTTTTAACTGAATAACCTTCCTAACTTCCATCTGGCTGCTGTACCAAGATGATTTTTAACTGAATAACCTTCCTAACCACCATCTGGCTGTTGTACCAAGATAATTTTTTAACTGAATAACCTTCCTAACTACCATCTGGCTGCTGTACCAAGATGATATTTAACTGAATAACCTTCCCAACTTCCATCTGGCTGCTGTACCAAGATAATTTTTAACTGAATAAGCTTCCTAACTTCCATCTGGCTGCTGTACCAAGATGATTTTTAACTGAATAACCTTCCTAACCACCATCTAGCTGTTGTACCAAGATAAATTTTTAACTGAATAACCTTCCTAACTACCATCTGGCTGCTGTACCAAGATGATATTTAACTGAATAACCTTCCCAACTGCCATCTGGCTGCTGTGCCAAGATAATTTTTAACTGAATAACCTTCCTAACTTCCATCTGGCTGCTGTACCAAGATGATTTTTAACTGAATAACCTTCCTAACTACAATCTGGCTGCTGTACCAAGATGATTTTTAACTGAATAACCTTCCTAACCACCATCTGGCTGTTGTACCAAGATAATTTTTTAACTGAATAACCTTCCTAACTACCATCTGGCTGCTGTACCAAGATGATATTTAACTGAATAACCTTCCCAACTTCCATCTGGCTGCTGTACCAAGATAATTTTTAACTGAATAAGCTTCCTAACTTCCATCTGGCTGCTGTACCAAGATGATTTTTAACTGAATAACCTTCCTAACCACCATCTAGCTGTTGTACCAAGATAAATTTTTAACTGAATAACCTTCCTAACTACCATCTGGCTGCTGTACCAAGATGATATTTAACTGAATAACCTTCCCAACTGCCATCTGGCTGCTGTGCCAAGATAATTTTTAACTGAATAACCTTCCTAACTTCCATCTGGCTGCTGTACCAAGATGATTTTTAACTGAATAACCTTCCTAACTACAATCTGGCTGCTGTACCAAGATGATTTTTAACTGAATAACCTTCCTAACCACCATCTGGCTGTTGTACCAAGATAATTTTTAACTGAATAACCTTCCTAACTACCATCTGGCTGCTGTACCAAGATGATATTTAACTGAATAACCTTCCCAACTTCCATCTGGCTGCTGTACCAAGATAATTTTTAACTGAATAACCTTCCTAACTTCCATCTGGCTGCTGTACCAAGATGATTTTTAACTGAATAACCTTCCTAACTACAATCTGGCTGCTGTACCAAGATGATTTTTAACTGAATAACCTTCCTAACTTCCATCTGGCTGCTGTACCAAGATCATTTTTTACTGAATAACCTTCCTAACCACCATCTGGCTGCTGTACCAAGATGATTTTTAACTGAATAACCTTCCTAACCACCATCTCGCTGCTGTACCAAGATAATTTTTTAACTGAATAACCTTCCTATAACCACCATCTGGCTGCTGTAACTACCAAGATGATTTTTAACTGAATAACCTTCCTAACTTCCATCTGGCTGCTGTACCAAGATGATTTTTAACTGAATAACCTTCCTAACTACCATCTGGCTGCTGTACCAAGATGATTTTTAACTGAATAACCTACCTAACTTCCATCTGGCTGCTGTACCAAGATGATTTTTTACTGAATAGCCTTCCTAACCACCATCTGGCTGCTGTACCAAGATGATTTTTAACTGAATAACCTTCCTAACTTCCATCTGGCTGCTGTACCAAGATGATTTTTAACTGAATGACCTTCTTAACTTCCATCTGGCTGCTGTACCAAGATGATTTTTAAGTGAATAACCTTCCTAACTACCATCGGCTTGTGTACCAAGATAATTTTTTAACTGAATAACCTTCCTATAATTACCACCACCTGGCTGCTGTACGAAGATGATTTAAAACTGAATAACCTTCCTAACCACTATCTGGCTGCTGTACCAAGATGAGTTAAGCTGAATAACCTTCCTAACTTCCATCTGGCTGCTGTACCAAGATGATTTTTAACTGAATAAACTTCCTATCTACCATCTGGCTGCTGTACCTAGATAATTTTTAACTGAATAACCTACCTAACCACCATCTGGCTGCTGTACCAAGATGAATTTTAACTGAATAACCTTCCTAACCACCATCTGGCTGCTCTACCAAGATGATTTTTAACTGAATAACCTTCCAAACCTCCATCTGGCTGCTGTAGCAAGATGATTTTTAACTGAATAACCTTCCTATCTACCATCTGGCTGCTGTACCGAGATGATATTTAACTGAATAACCACACTAACCACCATCTGGCTGCTGTACCAAGATAATTTTTTAACTGAATAACCTTCCTAACCACCATCTGGCTGCTCTACCAAGATGATTTTTAACTGAATAAGCTTCCAAACTTCCATCTGGCTGCTGTAGCAACATGATTTTTAACTGAATAACCTTCCTATCTACCATCTGGCTGCTGTACCGAGATGATATTTAACTGAATAACCACACTAACCACCATCTGGCTGCTGTACCAAGATAATTTTTTAACTGAATAACCTTCCTAACTTCCATCTGGCTGCTGTACCAAGATGATTTTTAACTGAATAACCTTCCTAACTACAATCTGGCTGCTGTACCAAGATGATTTTTAACTGAATAACCTTCCTAACTTCCATCTGGCTGTTGTACCAACATCATTTTTTACTGAATAACCTTCCTAACCACCATCTGGCTGCTGTACCAAGATGATTTTTAACTGAATAACCTTCCTAACCACCATCTGGCTGCTGTACCAAGATAATTTTTTAACTGAATAACCTTCCTATAACCACCACCTGGCTGCTGTACCAAGATGATTTTTAACTGAATAACCTTCCTAACTTCCATCTGGCTGCTGTACCAAGATGATTTTTAACTGAATAACCTTCCTAACTACCATCTGGCTGCTGTACCAAGATGATTTTTAACTGAATAACCTTCCTAACTACCATCGGCTGCTGTACCAAGATGATTTTTTAACTGAATAACCTTCCTAACCACCATCTGGCTGCTGTAGCAAGATGATTTTTAACTGAATAACCTTCCTAACTACCATCTGGCTGCTGTACCAAGATGATTTTTAACTGAATAACCTTCCTAACTTCCATCTGGCTGCTGTACCAAGATGATTTTTAAGTGAATAACCTTCCTAACTACCATCGGCTTCTGTACCAAGATAATTTTTTAACTGAATAACCTTCCTATAATTACCACCACCTGGCTGCTGTACTAAGATGATTTAAAACTGAATAACCTTCCTAACCACTATCTGGCTGCTGTACCAAGATGAGTTAAGCTGAATAACCTTCCTAACTTCCATCTGGCTGCTGTACCAAGATGATTTTTAACTGAATAACCTTCCTAACTACCATCTGGCTGCTGTACCAAGATAATTTTTAACTGAATAACCTTCCTAACCACCATCTGGCTGCTGTACCAAGATAATTTTTAACTGAATAACCTTCCTAACCACCATCTGGCTGCTCTACCAAGATGATTTTTAACTGAATAACCTTCCTAACTTCCATCTGGCTGCTGTACCAAGATGATTTTTAAGTGAATAACCTTCCTAACTACCATCGGCTTCTGTACCAAGATAATTTTTAACTGAATAACCTTCCTAACCACCATCTGGCTGCTGTACCAAGATAATTTTTTAACTGAATAACCTTCCTAACCACCATCTGGCTGCTGTACCAAGATGATTTTTAACTGAATAACCTTCCAAACCTCCATCTGGCTGCTGTAGCAAGATGATTTTTAACTGATTAACCTTCCTATCTACCATCTGGCTGCTGTACCGAGATGATATTTAACTGAATAACCACACTAACCACCATCTGGCTGATGTACCAAGATGATTTTTAACTGAATAACCTTCCTAACCACCATCTGGCTGCTCTACCAAGATGATTTTTAACTGAATAACCTTCCTAACTTCCATCTGGCTGCTGTACCAAGATGATTTTTAACTGAATAACCTTCCTATCTACCATCTGGCTGCTGTACCAAGATGATTTTTAACTGAATAACCTTCCTAACCACCATCTGGCTGCTGTACCAAGATAATTTTTTAACTGAATAACCTTCCTATAACCACCATCTGGCTGCTGTACCAAGATAATTTTTAACTGAATAACCTTCCTAACTACCATCTGGCTGCTGTACCAAGATAATTTTTAACTGAATAACCTTCCTAACCACCATCTGGCTGCTGTACCAAGAAAATTTTTTAACTGAATAACCTTCCTATAACCACCACCACCTGGCTGCTGTACCAAGATGATTTTTAACTGAATAAACTTCCTAACTACCATCTGGCTGCTGTACCAAGATAATTTTTAACTGAATAACCTTCCTAACTTCCATCTGGCTGCTGTACCAAGATGATTTTTAACTGAATAACCTTCCTAACTACCATCTGGCTGCTGTACCAAGATGATTTTTAACTGAATAACCTTCCTAACCACCATCTGGCTGTTGTACCAAGATAATTTTTTAACTGAATAACCTTCCTAACTACCATCTGGCTGCTGTACCAAGATGATATTTAACTGAATAACCTTCCCAACTTCCATCTGGCTGCTGTACCAAGATAATTTTTAACTGAATAAGCTTCCTAACTTCCATCTGGCTGCTGTACCAAGATGATTTTTAACTGAATAACCTTCCTAACTACAATCTGGCTGCTGTACCAAGATGATTTTTAACTGAATAACCTTCCTAACTTCCATCTGGCTGCTGTACCAAGATCATTTTTTACTGAATAACCTTCCTAACCACCATCTGGTTGCTCAACCAAGATGGTTTTTAACTGAATAACCTTTCTATCTACCATCTGGCTGCTGTACCAAGATAATTTTTTAACTGAATAACCTTCCTATAACCACCATCTGGCTGCTGTACCAAGATAATTTTCAACTGAATAACCTTCCTAACTTTCATCTGGCTGCTGTACCAAGATGATTTTTAACTGAATAACCTTCCTAACTACCATCTGGCTGCTGTACCAAGATAATTTTTAACTGAATAACCTTCCTAACTTCCATCTGGCTGCTGTACCAAGATGATTTTTAACTGAATAACCTTCCTAACCACCATCTGGCTGCTCTACCAAGATGATTTTTAACTGAATAACCTTCCTAACTACCATCTGGCTGCTGTACCAAGATGATTTTTAACTGAATAACCTTCCTAACTTCCATCTGGCTGCTGTACCAAGATGATTTTTAAGTGAATAACCTTCCTAACTACCATCGGCTTCTGTACCAAGATAATTTTTTAACTGAATAACCTTCCTATAATTACCACCACCTGGCTGCTGTACTAAGATGATTTAAAACTGAATAACCTTCCTAACCACTATCTGGCTGCTGTACCAAGATGATTTTAACCTGAATAACCTTCCTAACTTCCATCTGGCTGCTGTACCAAGATGATTTTTAACTGAATAACCTTCCTAACTACCATCTGGCTGCTGTACCAAGATAATTTTTAACTGAATAACCTTCCTAACCACCATCTGGCTGCTGTACCAAGATGATTTTTAACTGAATAACCTTCCTAACCACCATCTGGCTGCTGTACCAAGATGATTTTTAACTGAATAACCTTCCTAACTTCCATCTGGCTGCTGTACCAAGATGATTTTTAACTGAATAACCTTCCTAACTACCATCTGGCTGCTGTACCAAGATGATTTTTAACTGAATAACCTTCCTAACCACCATCTGGCTGCTGTACCAAGATAATTTTTTAACTGAATAACCTTCCTAACCACCATCTGGCTGCTGTACCAAGATGATTTTTAACTGAATAAGCTTCCAAACTTCCATCTGGCTGCTGTACCAAGATGATTTTTAACTGAATAACCTTCCTAACTACCATCTGGCTGCTGTACCAAGATGATTTTTAACTGAATAACCTTCCTAACCACCATCTGG
Source organism: Paragorgia papillata (assembly GCA_035771165.1). Taxonomy (NCBI): domain Eukaryota; kingdom Metazoa; phylum Cnidaria; class Anthozoa; order Scleralcyonacea; family Coralliidae; genus Paragorgia; species Paragorgia papillata. The sequence goes on along the minus strand of JAWNZC010000111.1, from coordinate 681,659 downwards.
CTGCTGTACCAAGATAATTTTTTACTGAATAACCTTCGTAACCACCATCTGGCTGCTCTACCAAGATGATTTTTAACTGAATAACCTTCCTAACTTCCATCTGGCTGCTGTACCAAGATGATTTAACTGAATAACCTTCCTAACTTCCATCTGGCTGCTGTACCAAGATATTTAGAATAACCTTCCTAACCACCATCTGTTAATTTTTTAACTGAATAACCTTCCTAACCCATCTGGCTGCTGTACCAAGATGAATTTTTAACTGAATAACCTTCCTAACTATCTGGCTGCTGTACCAAGATATTTTTTAACTGAATAACCTTCCTAACCACCATCTGGCTGCTGTACCAAGATGATTTTTAACTGAATAACCTTCCTAACCATCTGGCTGCTGTACCAAGATGAATTTTTAACTGAATAACCTTCCTAACTTCCATCTGGCTGCTGTACCAAGATGATTTTTAACTGAATAACCTTCCTAACCACCATCTGGCTGCTGTACCAAGATAATTTTTTAACTGAATAACCTTCCTATAACTTACCATCTGGCTGCTGTACAAGATGAATTTTTAACTGAATAACCTTCCTAACCACCATCTGGCTGCTGTACCAAGATAATTTTTAACTGAATAACCTTCCTAACTTCCATCTGGCTGCTGTACCAAGATAATTTTAACTGAATAACCTTCCTAACTACCATCTGGCTGCTGTACCAAGATAATTTTTTAACTGAATAATAACCTTCCTATAACCACATCTGGCTGCTGTACCAAGATAATTTTTAACTGAATAACCTTCCTATAACCACCATCTGGCTGCTGTACCCAAGATGATTTTTAACTTGAATAACCTTCCTAACCACCATCTGGCTGCTGTACCAAGATGATTTTTAACTGAATAACCTTCCTAACCACCATCTGGCTGCTGTACCAAGATAATTTTTTAACTGAATAACCTTCCTATAACCACCACCTGGCTGCTGTACCAAGATGATTTTTAACTGAATAACCTTCCTAATTACCATCTGGCTGCTGTACCAAGATGATTTTTAACTGAATAACCTTCCTATAACCACCATCTGGCTGCTGTACCAACTACCAAGATGATTTTTAACTGAATAACCTTCCTAACTTCCATCTGGCTGCTGTACCAAGATGATTTTTAACTGAATAACCTTCCTAACTACCATCTGGCTGCTGTACCAAGATAATTTTTAACTGAATAACCTTCCTAACCACCATCTGGCTGCTGTACCAAGATGATTTTTAACTGAATAACCTTCCTAACTACCATCTGGCTGCTGTACCAAGATGATATTTAACTGAATAACCTTCCCAACTTCCATCTGGCTGCTGTACCAAGATAATTTTTAACTGAATAACCTTCCTAACTTCCATCTGGCTGCTGTACCAAGATGATTTTTAACTGAATAACCTTCCTAACTACCATCTGGCTGCTGTACCAAGATAATTTTTTAACTGAATAACCTTCCTATAACCACCATCTGGCTGCTGTACCAAGATAATTTTTAACTGAATAACCTTCCTAACCACCATCTGGCTGCTGTACCAAGATAATTTTTTAACTGAATAACCTTCCTAACTACCATCTGGCTGCTGTACCAAGATGATTTTTAACTGAATAACCTTCCTAACCACCATCTCGCTGCTGTACCAAGATAATTTTTTAACTGAATAACCTTCCTATAACCACCACCTGGTTGCTGTACCAACTACCAAGATGATTTTTAACTGAATAACCTTCCTAACTTCCATCTGGCTGCTGTACCAAGATGATTTTTAACTGAATAACCTTCCTAACTACCATCTGGCTGCTGTACCAAGATGATTTTTAACTGAATAACCTACCTAACTTCCATCTGGCTGCTGTACCAAGATGATTTTTTACTGAATAGCCTTCCTAACCACCATCTGGCTGTTCGAGCAAGATGATTTTTAACTGAATAACCTTCCTAACTGCCATCTGGCTGCTGTACCAAGATGATTTTTAACTGAATAACCTTCCTAACTTCCATCTGGCTGTTGTACCAACATCATTTTTTACTGAATAACCTTCCTAACCACCATCTGGCTGCTGTACCAAGATGATTTTTAACTGAATAACCTTCCTAACCACCATCTCGCTGCTGTACCAAGATAATTTTTTAACTGAATAACCTTCCTATAACCACCACCTGGTTGCTGTACCAACTACCAAGATGATTTTTAACTGAATAACCTTCCTAACTTCCATCTGGCTGCTGTACCAAGATGATTTTTAACTGAATAACCTTCCTAACTACCATCTGGCTGCTGTACCAAGATGATTTTTAACTGAATAACCTTCCTAACTTCCATCTGGCTGCTGTACCAAGATGATTTTTTACTGAATAGCCTTCCTAACCACCATCTGGCTGTTCGAGCAAGATGATTTTTAACTGAATAACCTTCCTAACTACCATCTGGCTGCTGTACCAAGATGATTTTTAACTGAATAACCTTCCTAACTTCCATCTGGCTGCTGTACCAAGATGATTTTTAAGTGAATAACCTTCCTAACTACCATCGGCTTCTGTACCAAGATAATTTTTTAACTGAATAACCTTCCTATAATTACCACCACCTGGCTGCTGTACTAAGATGATTTAAAACTGAATAACCTTCCTAACCACTATCTGGCTGCTGTACCAAGATGAGTTAAGCTGAATAACCTTCCTAACTTCCATCTGGCTGCTGTACCAAGATGATTTTTAACTGAATAAACTTCCTATCTACCATCTGGCTGCTGTACCAAGATAATTTTTAACTGAATAACCTTCCTAACTTCCATCTGGCTGCTGTACCGAGATCATATTTTACTGAATAACCTTCCTGACCACCATCTGGCTGCTCTACCAAGATGATTTTTAACTGAATAACCATCCTAACCACCATCTGGCTGCTGTACCAAGATGATTTTTAACTGAATAACCTTCCTAACTTCCATCTGGCTGCTGTACCGAGATGATATTTAACTGAATAACCACACTAACCACCATCTGGCTGCTGTACCAAGATAATTTTTTAACTGAATAACCTTCCTAACCACCATCTGGCTGCTCTTCCAAGATGATTTTTAACTGAATAACCTTCCTAACTTCCATCTGGCTGCTGTAGCAAGATGATTTTTAACTGAATAACCTTCCTATCTACCATCTGGCTGCTGTACCGAGATGATATTTAACTGAATAACCACACTAACCACCATCTGGCTGCTGTACCAAGATAATTTTTTAACTGAATAACCTTCCTAACCACCATCTGGCTGCTGTACCAAGATGATTTTTAACTGAATAACCTTCCTAACTTCCATCTGGCTGCTGTAGCAAGATGATTTTTAACTGAATAACCTTCCTATCTACCATCTGGCTGCTGTACCGAGATGATATTTAACTGAATAACCACCCTAACCACCATCTGGCTGCTGTACCAAGATAATTTTTTAACTGAATAACCTTCCTATAACCACCATCTGGCTGCTGTACCAAGATAATTTTTAACTGAATAAACTTCCTAACTACCATCTGGCTGCTGTACCAATATAATTTTTAACTGAATAACCTTCCTAACCACCATCTGGCTGCTGTACCAAGAAAATTTTTTAACTGAATAACATTCCTATAACCACCACCACCTGGCTGCTGTACCAAGATGATTTTTAACTGAATAAACTTCCTAACTACCATCTGGCTGCTGTACCAATATAATTTTTAACTGAATAACCTTCCTAACCACCATCTGGCTGCTGTACCAAGATAATTTTTTAACTGAATAACATTCCTATAACCACCACCTGGCTGCTGTACCAAGATGATTTTTAACTGAATAAACTTCCTAATTACCATCTGGCTGCTGTACCAAGATGATTTTTAACTGAATAACCTTCCTAACCACCATCTGGCTGCTGTACTACCAAGATGATTTTTAACTGAATAACCTTCCTAACTTTCATCTGGCTGCTGTACCAAGATGATTTTTAACTGAATAACCTTCCTATCTACCATCTGGCTGCTGTACCAAGATAATTTTTAACTGAATAACCTACCTAACCACCATCTGGCTGCTGTACCAAGATGATTTTTAACTGAATAACCTTCCTAACTACCATCTGGCTGCTGTACCAAGATGATATTTAACTGAATAACCTTCCCAACTTCTATCTGGCTGCTGTACCAAGATAATTTTTAACTGAGGAACCTTCCTAACTTCCATCTGGCTGCTGTACCAAGATGATTTTTAACTGAATAACCTTCCTAACTACCATCTGGCTGCTGTACCAAGATAATTTTTTAACTGAATAACCTTCCTATAACCACCATCTGGCTGCTGTACCAAGATAATTTTTAACTGAATAACCTTCCTAACCACCATCTGGCTGCTGTACCAAGATGATTTTTAACTGAATAACCTTCCTAACTACCATCTGGCTGCTGTACCAAGATGATATTTAACTGAATAACCTTCACAACTTCCATCTGGCTGCTGTACCAAGATAATTTTTTAACTGAATAACCTTCCTAACTACCATCTGGCTGCTGTACCAAGATGATTTTTAACTGAATAACCTTCCCAACTTCCATCTGGCTGCTGTACCAAGATAATTTTTAACTGAGGAACCTTCCTAACTTCCATCTGGCTGCTGTACCAAGATCATTTTTATCTGAATAACCTTCCTAACCACCATCTGGCTGTTCTACCAAGATGATTTTTAACTGAATAACCTTCCTAACTTCCATCTGGCTGCTGTACCAAGATGATTTTTAACTGAATGACCTTCCTAACTTCCATCTGGCTGCTGTACCAAGATGATTTTTAAGTGAATAACCTTCCTAACTACCATCGGCTTATGTACCAAGATAATTTTTTAACTGAATAACCTTCCTATAATTACCACCACCTGGCTGCTGTACTAAGACGATTTAAAACTGAATAACCTTCCTAACCACTATCTGGCTGCTGTACCAAGATGAGTTAAGCTGAATAACCTTCCTAACTTCCATCTGGCTGCTGTACCAAGATGATTTTTAACTGAATAAACTTCCTATCTACCATCTGGCTGCTGTACCAAGATAATTTTTAACTGAATAACCTACCTAACCACCATCTGGCTGCTGTACCAAGATGAGTTTTAACTGAATAACCTTCCTAACTACCATCTGGCTGCTGTACCAAGATGATATTTAACTGAATAACCTTCCCAACTTCTATCTGGCTGCTGTACCAAGATGATTTTTAACTGAATAAACTTCCTAACTACCATCTGGCTGCTGTACCAATATAATTTTTAACTGAATAACCTTCCTAACCACCATCTGGCTGCTGTACCAAGATAATTTTTTAACTGAATAACATTCCTATAACCACCACCTGGCTGCTGTACCAAGATGATTTTTAACTGAATAAACTTCCTAATTACCATCTGGCTGCTGTACCAAGATGATTTTTAACTGAATAACCTGCCTATAACCACCACCTGGCTGCTGTACCAACTACCAAGATGATTTTTAACTGAATAACCTTCCTAACTCCCATCTGGCTGCTGTACCAAGATGATTTTTAACTGAATAAACTTCCTATCTACCATCTGGCTGCTGTACCAAGATAATTTTTAACTGAATAACCTACCTAACCACCATCTGGCTGCTGTACCAAGATGAGTTTTAACTGAATAACCTTCCTAACTACCATCTGGCTGCTGTACCAAGATGATATTTAACTGAATAACCTTCCCAACTTCTATCTGGCTGCTGTACCAAGATAATTTTTAACTGAGGAACCTTCCTAACTTCCATCTGGCTGCTGTACCAAGATGATTTTTAACTGAATAACCTTCCTAACTACAATCTGGCTGCTGTACCAAGATAATTTTTTAACTGAATAACCTTCCTATAACCACCATCTGGCTGCTGTACCAAGATAATTTTTAACTGAATAACCTTCCTAACCACCATCTGGCTGCTGTACCAAGATAATTTTTTAACTGAATAACCTTCCTAACTACCATCTGGCTGCTGTACCAAGATGATATTTAACTGAATAACCTTCACAACTTCCATCTGGCTGCTGTACCAAGATAATTTTTTAACTGAATAACCTTCCTAACTACCATCTGGCTGCTGTACCAAGATGATTTTTAACTGAATAACCTTCCCAACTTCCATCTGGCTGCTGTACCAAGATAATTTTTAACTGAGGAACCTTCCTAACTTCCATCTGGCTGCTGTACCAAGATGATTTTTAACTGAATAACCTTCCTAACCACCATCTGGCTGTTCTACCAAGATGATTTTTAACTGAATAACCTTCCTAACTTCCATCTGGCTGCTGTACCAAGATGATTTTTAACTGAATGACCTTCCTAACTTCCATCTGGCTGCTGTACCAAGATGATTTTTAAGTGAATAACCTTCCTAACTACCATCGGCTTATGTACCAAGATAATTTTTTAACTGAATAACCTTCCTATAATTACCACCACCTGGCTGCTGTACTAAGATGATTTAAAACTGAATAACCTTCCTAACCACTATCTGGCTGCTGTACCAAGATGAGTTAAGCTGAATAACCTTCCTAACTTCCATCTGGCTGCTGTACCAAGATGATTTTTAACTGAATAAACTTCCTATCTACCATCTGGCTGCTGTACCAAGATAATTTTTAACTGAATAACCTACCTAACCACCATCTGGCTGCTGTACCAAGATAATGTTTTAACTGAATAACCTTCCTAACTACCATCTGGCTGCTGTACCAAGATAATTTTTAACTGAGGAACCTTCCTAACTTCCATCTGGCTGCTGTACCAAGATGATTTTTAACTGAATAACCTTCCTAACTACAATCTGGCTGCTGTACCAAGATAATTTTTTAACTGAATAACCTTCCTATAACCACCATCTGGCTGCTGTACCAAGATAATTTTTAACTGAATAACCTTCCTAACCACCATCTGGCTGCTGTACCAAGATAATGTTTTAACTGAATAACCTTCCTAATTACCATCTGGCTGCTGTACCAAGATGATATTTAACTGAATAACCTTCCCAACTTCCATCTGGCTGCTGTACCAAGATAATTTTTAACTGAGGAACCTTCCTAACTTCCATCTGGCTGCTGTACCAAGATGATTTTTCACTGAATAACCTTCCTAACTACAATCTGGCTGCTGTACCAAGATGATTTTTAACTGAATAACCTTCCTAACTTCCATCTGGCTGCTGTACCAAGATAATTTTTAACTGAATAACCTTCCTAACTTCCATCTGGCTGCTGTACCAAGATAATTTTTTAACTGAATAACCTTCCTATAACCACCATCTTGCTGCTGTACCAAGATAATTTTTAACTGAATAACCTTCCTAACCACCATCTGGCTGCTCTACCAAGATGATTTTTAACTGAATAACCTTCCTAACTTCCATCTGGCTGCTGTACCAAGATGATTTTTAACTGAATAACCTTCCTAACTTCCATCTGGCTGCTGTACCAAGATGATTTTTAAGTGAATAACCTTGCTAACTACCATCGGCTTCTGTACCAAGATGATATTTAACTGAATAACCTTCCCAACTTCTATCTGGCTGCTGTACCAAGATAACTTTTAACTGAGGAACCTTCCTAACTTCCATCTGGCTGCTGTACCAAGATGATTTTTAACTGAATAACCTTCCTAACTACAATCTGGCTGCTGTACCAAGATAATTTTTTAACTGAATAACCTTCCTATAACCACCATCTGGCTGCTGTACCAAGATGATTTTTAACTGAATAACCTTCCTAACTACAATCTGGCTGCTGTACCAAGATAATTTTTTAACTGAATAACCTTCCTATAACCACCATCTGGCTGCTGTACCAAGATAATTTTTAACTGAATAACCTTCCTAACCACCATCTGGCTGCTGTACCAAGATAATTTTTTAACTGAATAACCTTCCTAACTACCATCTGGCTGCTGTACCAAGATGATATTTAACTGAATAACCTTCCCAACTTCCATCTGGCTGCTGTACCAAGATAATTTTTTAACTGAATAACCTTCCTAACTACCATCTGGCTGCTGTACCAAGATGATTTTTAACTGAATAACCTTCCCAACTTCCATCTGGCTGCTGTACCAAGATAATTTTTAACTGAGGAACCTTCCTAACTTCCATCTGGGTGCTGTACCAAGATCATTTTTATCTGAATAACCTTCCTAACCACCATCTGGCTGTTCTACCAAGATGATTTTTAACTGAATAACCTTCCTAACTTCCATCTGGCTGCTGTACCAAGATGATTTTTAACTGAATGACCTTCCTAACTTCCATCTGGCTGCTGTACCAAGATGATTTTTAAGTGAATAACCTTCCTAACTACCATCGGCTTATGTACCAAGATAATTTTTTAACTGAATAACCTTCCTATAATTACCACCACCTGGCTGCTGTACTAAGATGATTTAAAACTGAATAACCTTCCTAACCACTATCTGGCTGCTGTACCAAGATGAGTTAAGCTGAATAACCTTCCTAACTTCCATCTGGCTGCTGTACCAAGATGATTTTTAACTGAATAAACTTCCTATCTACCATCTGGCTGCTGTACCAAGATAATTTTTAACTGAATAACCTACCTAACCACCATCTGGCTGCTGTACCAAGATGAGTTTTAACTGAATAACCTTCCTAACTACCATCTGGCTGCTGTACCAAGATGATATTTAACTGAATAACCTTCCCAACTTCTATCTGGCTGCTGTACCAAGATAATTTTTAACTGAGAAACCTTCCTAACTTCCATCTGGCTGCTGTACCAAGATGATTTTTAACTGAATAACCTTCCTAACTACAATCTGGCTGCTGTACCAAGATAATTTTTTAACTGAATAACCTTCCTATAACCACCATCTGGCTGCTGTACCAAGATAATTTTTAACTGAATAACCTTCCTAACCACCATCTGGCTGCTGTACCAAGATAATGTTTTAACTGAATAACCTTCCTAACTACCATCTGGCTGCTGTACCAAGATGATATTTAACTGAATAACCTTCCCAACTTCCATCTGGCTGCTGTACCAAGATAATTTTTAACTGAGGAACCTTCCTAACTTCCATCTGGCTGCTGTACCAAGATGATTTTTCACTGAATAACCTTCCTAACTACAATCTGGCTGCTGTACCAAGATGATTTTTAACTGAATAACCTTCCTCACTTCCATCTGGCTGCTGTACCAAGATAATTTTTAACTGAATAACCTTCCTAACTTCCATCTGGCTGCTGTACCAAGATAATTTTTTAACTGAATAACCTTCCTATAACCACCATCTGGCTGCTATACCAAGATAATTTTTAACTGAATAACCTTCCTAACCACCATCTGGCTGCTCTACCAAGATGATTTTTAACTGAATAACCTTCCTAACTTCCATCTGGCTGCTGTACCAAGATGATTTTTAACTGAATGACCTTCCTAACTTCCATCTGGCTGCTGTACCAAGATGATTTTTAAGTGAATAACCTTGCTAACTACCATCGGCTTCTGTACCAAGATGATATTTAACTGAATAACCTTCCCAACTTCTATCTGGCTGCTGTACCAAGATAATTTTTAACTGAGGAACCTTCCTAACTTCCATCTGGCTGCTGTACCAAGATGATTTTTAACTGAATAACCTTCCTAACTACAATCTGGCTGCTGTACCAAGATAATTTTTTAACTGAATAACCTTCCTATAACCACCATCTGGCTGCTGTACCAAGATAATTTTTTAACTGAATAACCTTCCTATAACCACCATCTGGCTGCTATACCAAGATAATTTTTAACTGAATAACCTTCCTAACCACCATCTGGCTGCTCTACCAAGATGATTTTCAACTGAATAACCTTCCTAACTTCCATCTGGCTGCTGTACCAAGATGATTTTTAACTGAATGACCTTCCTAACTTCCATTTGGCTGCTGTACCAAGATGATTTTTAAGTGAATAACCTTGCTAACTACCATCGGCTTCTGTACCAAGATGATATTTAACTGAATAACCTTCCCAACTTCTATCTGGCTGCTGTACCAAGATAATTTTTAACTGAGGAACCTTCCTAACTTCCATCTGGCTGCTGTACCAAGATGATTTTTAACTGAATAACCTTCCTAACTACAATCTGGCTGCTGTACCAAGATAATTTTTTAACTGAATAACCTTCCTATAACCACCATCTGGCTGCTGTACCAAGATAATTTTTAACTGAATAACCTTCCTAACCACCATCTGGCTGCTGTACCAAGATAATTTTTTAACTGAATAACCTTCCTAACCACCATCTGGCTGCTGTACCAAGATAATTTTTTAACTGAATAACCTTCCTAACTACCATCTGGCTGCTGTACCAAGATGATATTTAACTGAATAACCTTCCCAACTTCCATCTGGCTGCTGTACCAAGATGATTTTTAACTGAATAAACTTCCTAACTACCATCTGGCTGCTGTACCAATATAATTTTTAACTGAATAACCTTCCTAACCACCATCTGGCTGCTGTACCAAGATAATTTTTTAACTGAATAACATTCCTATAACCACCACCTGGCTGCTGTACCAAGATGATTTTTAACTGAATAAACTTCCTAATTACCATCTGGCTGCTGTACCAAGATGATTTTTAACTGAATAACCTTCCTATAACCACCACCTGGCTGCTGTACCAACTACCAAGATGATTTTTAACTGAATAACCTTCCTAACTCCCATCTGGCTGCTGTACCAAGATGATTTTTAACTGAATAAACTTCCTATCTACCATCTGGCTGCTGTACCAAGATAATTTTTAACTGAATAACCTACCTAACCACCATCTGGCTGCTGTACCAAGATGAGTTTTAACTGAATAACCTTCCTAACTACCATCTGGCTGCTGTACCAAGATGATATTTAACTGAATAACCTTCCCAACTTCTATCTGGCTGCTGTACCAAGATAATTTTTAACTGAGGAACCTTCCTAACTTCCATCTGGCTGCTGTACCAAGATGATTTTTAACTGAATAACCTTCCTAACTACAATCTGGCTGCTGTACCAAGATAATTTTTTAACTGAATAACCTTCCTATAACCACCATCTGGCTGCTGTACCAAGATAATTTTTAACTGAATAACCTTCCTAACCACCATCTGGCTGCTGTACCAAGATAATTTTTTAACTGAATAACCTTCCTAACTACCATCTGGCTGCTGTACCAAGATGATATTTAACTGAATAACCTTCACAACTTCCATCTGGCTGCTGTACCAAGATAATTTTTTAACTGAATAACCTTCCTAACTACCATCTGGCTGCTGTACCAAGATGATTTTTAACTGAATAACCTTCCCAACTTCCATCTGGCTGCTGTACCAAGATAATTTTTAACTGAGGAACCTTCCTAACTTCCATCTGGCTGCTGTACCAAGATCATTTTTATCTGAATAACCTTCCTAACCACCATCTGGCTGTTCTACCAAGATGATTTTTAACTGAATAACCTTCCTAACTTCCATCTGGCTGCTGTACCAAGATGATTTTTAACTGAATGACCTTCCTAACTTCCATCTGGCTGCTGTACCAAGATGATTTTTAAGTGAATAACCTTCCTAACTACCATCGGCTTATGTACCAAGATAATTTTTTAACTGAATAACCTTCCTATAATTACCACCACCTGGCTGCTGTACTAAGACGATTTAAAACTGAATAACCTTCCTAACCACTATCTGGCTGCTGTACCAAGATGAGTTAAGCTGAATAACCTTCCTAACTTCCATCTGGCTGCTGTACCAAGATGATTTTTAACTGAATAAACTTCCTATCTACCATCTGGCTGCTGTACCAAGATAATTTTTAACTGAATAACCTACCTAACCACCATCTGGCTGCTGTACCAAGATGAGTTTTAACTGAATAACCTTCCTAACTACCATCTGGCTGCTGTACCAAGATGATATTTAACTGAATAACCTTCCCAACTTCTATCTGGCTGCTGTACCAAGATAATTTTTAACTGAGGAACCTTCCTAACTTCCATCTGGCTGCTGTACCAAGATGATTTTTAACTGAATAACCTTCCTAACTACAATCTGGCTGCTGTACCAAGATAATTTTTTAACTGAATAACCTTCCTATAACCACCATCTGGCTGCTGTACCAAGATAATTTTTAACTGAATAACCTTCCTAACCACCATCTGGCTGCTGTACCAAGATAATGTTTTAACTGAATAACCTTCCTAATTACCATCTGGCTGCTGTACCAAGATGATATTTAACTGAATAACCTTCCCAACTTCCATCTGGCTACTGTACCAAGATAATTTTTAACTGAGGAACCTTCCTAACTTCCATCTGGCTGCTGTACCAAGATGATTTTTCACTGAATAACCTTCCTAACTACAATCTGGCTGCTGTACCAAGATGATTTTTAACTGAATAACCTTCCTCACTTCCATCTGGCTGCTGTACCAAGATAATGTTTAACTGAATAACCTTCCTAACTTCCATCTGGCTGCTGTACCAAGATAATTTTTTAACTGAATAACCTTCCTATAACCACCATCTGGCTGCTATACCAAGATAATTTTTAACTGAATAACCTTCCTAACCACCATCTGGCTGCTCTACCAAGATGATTTTCAACTGAATAACCTTCCTAACTTCCATCTGGCTGCTGTACCAAGATGATTTTTAACTGAATGACCTTCCTAACTTCCATTTGGCTGGTGTACCAAGATGATTTTTAAGTGAATAACCTTGCTAACTACCATCGGCTTCTGTACCAAGATGATATTTAACTGAATAACCTTCCCAACTTCTATCTGGCTGCTGTACCAAGATAACTTTTAACTGAGGAACCTTCCTAACTTCCATCTGGCTGCTGTACCAAGATGATTTTTAACTGAATAACCTTCCTAACTACAATCTGGCTGCTGTACCAAGATAATTTTTTAACTGAATAACCTTCCTATAACCACCATCTGGCTGCTGTACCAAGATGATTTTTAACTGAATAACCTTCCTAACTACAATCTGGCTGCTGTACCAAGATAATTTTTTAACTGAATAACCTTCCTATAACCACCATCTGGCTGCTGTACCAAGATAATTTTTAACTGAATAACCTTCCTAACCACCATCTGGCTGCTGTACCAAGATAATTTTTTAACTGAATAACCTTCCTAACTACCATCTGGCTGCTGTACCAAGATGATATTTAACTGAATAACCTTCCCAACTTCCATCTGGCTGCTGTACCAAGATAATTTTTTAACTGAATAACCTTCCTAACTACCATCTGGCTGCTGTACCAAGATGATTTTTAACTGAATAACCTTCCCAACTTCCATCTGGCTGCTGTACCAAGATAATTTTTAACTGAGGAACCTTCCTAACTTCCATCTGGGTGATGTACCAAGATCATTTTTATCTGAATAACCTTCCTAACCACCATCTGGCTGTTCTACCAAGATGATTTTTAACTGAATAACCTTCCTAACTTCCATCTGGCTGCTGTACCAAGATGATTTTTAACTGAATGACCTTCCTAACTTCCATCTGGCTGCTGTACCAAGATGATTTTTAAGTGAATAACCTTCCTAACTACCATCGGCTTATGTACCAAGATAATTTTTTAACTGAATAACCTTCCTATAATTACCACCACCTGGCTGCTGTACTAAGATGATTTAAAACTGAATAACCTTCCTAACCACTATCTGGCTGCTGTACCAAGATGAGTTAAGCTGAATAACCTTCCTAACTTCCATCTGGCTGCTGTACCAAGATGATTTTTAACTGAATAAACTTCCTATCTACCATCTGGCTGCTGTACCAAGATAATTTTTAACTGAATAACCTACCTAACCACCATCTGGCTGCTGTACCAAGATGAGTTTTAACTGAATAACCTTCCTAACTACCATCTGGCTGCTGTACCAAGATGATATTTAACTGAATAACCTTCCCAACTTCTATCTGGCTGCTGTACCAAGATAATTTTTAACTGAGAAACCTTCCTAACTTCCATCTGGCTGCTGTACCAAGATGATTTTTAACTGAATAACCTTCCTAACTACAATCTGGCTGCTGTACCAAGATAATTTTTTAACTGAATAACCTTCCTATAACCACCATCTGGCTGCTGTACCAAGATAATTTTTAACTGAATAACCTTCCTAACCACCATCTGGCTGCTGTACCAAGATAATGTTTTAACTGAATAACCTTCCTAACTACCATCTGGCTGCTGTACCAAGATGATATTTAACTGAATAACCTTCCCAACTTCCATCTGGCTGCTGTACCAAGATAATTTTTAACTGAGGAACCTTCCTAACTTCCATCTGGCTGCTGTACCAAGATGATTTTTCACTGAATAACCTTCCTAACTACAATCTGGCTGCTGTACCAAGATGATTTTTAACTGAATAACCTTCCTCACTTCCATCTGGCTGCTGTACCAAGATAATGTTTAACTGAATAACCTTCCTAACTTCCATCTGGCTGCTGTACCAAGATAATTTTTTAACTGAATAACCTTCCTATAACCACCATCTGGCTGCTATACCAAGATAATTTTTAACTGAATAACCTTCCTAACCACCATCTGGCTGCTCTACCAAGATGATTTTCAACTGAATAACCTTCCTAACTTCCATCTGGCTGCTGTACCAAGATGATTTTTAACTGAATGACCTTCGTAACTTCCATTTGGCTGCTGTACCAAGATGATTTTTAAGTGAATAACCTTGCTAACTACCATCGGCTTCTGTACCAAGATGATATTTAACTGAATAACCTTCCCAACTTCTATCTGGCTGCTGTACCAAGATAATTTTTAACTGAGGAACCTTCCTAACTTCCATCTGGCTGCTGTACCAAGATGATTTTTAACTGAATAACCTTCCTAACTACAATCTGGCTGCTGTACCAAGATAATTTTTTAACTGAATAACCTTCCTATAACCACCATCTGGCTGCTGTACCAAGATAATTTTTTAACTGAATAACCTTCCTATAACCACCATCTGGCTGCTATACCAAGATAATTTTTAACTGAATAACCTTCCTAACCACCATCTGGCTGCTCTACCAAGATGATTTTCAACTGAATAACCTTCCTAACTTCCATCTGGCTGCTGTACCAAGATGATTTTTAACTGAATGACCTTCCTAACTTCCATTTGGCTGCTGTACCAAGATGATTTTTAAGTGAATAACCTTGCTAACTACCATCGGCTTCTGTACCAAGATGATATTTAACTGAATAACCTTCCCAACTTCTATCTGGCTGCTGTACCAAGATAATTTTTAACTGAGGAACCTTCCTAACTTCCATCTGGCTGCTGTACCAAGATGATTTTTAACTGAATAACCTTCCTAACTACAATCTGGCTGCTGTACCAAGATAATTTTTTAACTGAATAACCTTCCTATAACCACCATCTGGCTGCTGTACCAAGATAATTTTTAACTGAATAACCTTCCTAACCACCATCTGGCTGCTGTACCAAGATAATTTTTTAACTGAATAACCTTCCTAACTACCATCTGGCTGCTGTACCAAGATGATATTTAACTGAATAACCTTCCCAACTTCCATCTGGCTGCTGTACCAAGATAATTTTTTAACTGAATAACCTTCCTAACTACCATCTGGCTGCTGTACCAAGATGATTTTTAACTGAATAACCTTCCCAACTTCCATCTGGCTGCTGTACCAAGATAATTTTTAACTGAGGAACCTTCCTAACTTCCATCTGGCTGCTGTACCAAGAACATTTTTATCTGAATAACCTTCCTAACCACCATCTGGCTGTTCTACCAAGATGATTTTTAACTGAATAACCTTCCTAACTTCCATCTGGCTGCTGTACCAAGATAATTTTTTAACTGAATAACCTTCCTATAACCACCACCTGGCTGCTGTACCAACTACCAAGATGATTTTTAACTGAATAACCTTCCTAACTACAATCTGGCTGCTGTACCAAGATAATTTTTTAACTGAATAACCTCCCTATCTACCATCTGGCTGCTGTACCGAAATGATTTTTAACTGAATAACCATCCTAACCGCCATCTGGCTGCTGTACCAAGATAATTTTTAACTGAATAACCTTCCTATAACCACCATCTGGCTGCTGTACCAAGATAATTTTTAACTGAATAACCTTCCTAACCACCATCTGGCTGCTGTACCAAGATGATTTTTAACTGAATAACCTTCCCAACTTCCATCTGGCTGCTGTACCAAGATAATTTTTAACTGAGGAACCTTCCTAACTTCCATCTGGGTGCTGTACCAAGATCATTTTTATCTGAATAACCTTCCTAACCACCATCTGGCTGTTCTACCAAGATGATTTTTAACTGAATAACCTTCCTAACTTCCATCTGGCTGCTGTACCAAGATGATTTTTAACTGAATGACCTTCCTAACTTCCATCTGGCTGCTGTACCAAGATGATTTTTAAGTGAATAACCTTCCTAACTACCATCGGCTTATGTACCAAGATAATTTTTTAACTGAATAACCTTCCTATAATTACCACCACCTGGCTGCTGTACTAAGATGATTTAAAACTGAATAACCTTCCTAACCACTATCTGGCTGCTGTACCAAGATGAGTTAAGCTGAATAACCTTCCTAACTTCCATCTGGCTGCTGTACCAAGATGATTTTTAACTGAATAAACTTCCTATCTACCATCTGGCTGCTGTACCAAGATAATTTTTAACTGAATAACCTACCTAACCACCATCTGGCTGCTGTACCAAGATGAGTTTTAACTGAATAACCTTCCTAACTACCATCTGGCTGCTGTACCAAGATGATATTTAACTGAATAACCTTCCCAACTTCTATCTGGCTGCTGTACCAAGATAATTTTTAACTGAGGAACCTTCCTAACTTCCATCTGGCTGCTGTACCAAGATGATTTTTAACTGAATAACCTTCCTAACTACAATCTGGCTGCTGTACCAAGATAATTTTTTAACTGAATAACCTTCCTATAACCACCATCTGGCTGCTGTACCAAGATAATTTTTAACTGAATAACCTTCCTAACCACCATCTGGCTGCTGTACCAAGATAATGTTTTAACTGAATAACCTTCCTAACTACCATCTGGCTGCTGTACCAAGATGATATTTAACTGAATAACCTTCCCAACTTCCATCTGGCTGCTGTACCAAGATAATTTTTAACTGAGGAACCTTCCTAACTTCCATCTGGCTGCTGTACCAAGATGATTTTTCACTGAATAACCTTCCTAACTACAATCTGGCTGCTGTACCAAGATGATTTTTAACTGAATAACCTTCCTCACTTCCATCTGGCTGCTGTACCAAGATAATGTTTAACTGAATAACCTTCCTAACTTCCATCTGGCTGCTGTACCAAGATAATTTTTTAACTGAATAACCTTCCTATAACCACCATCTGGCTGCTATACCAAGATAATTTTTAACTGAATAACCTTCCTAACCACCATCTGGCTGCTCTACCAAGATGATTTTCAACTGAATAACCTTCCTAACTTCCATCTGGCTGCTGTACCAAGATGATTTTTAACTGAATGACCTTCCTAACTTCCATTTGGCTGCTGTACCAAGATGATTTTTAAGTGAATAACCTTGCTAACTACCATCGGCTTCTGTACCAAGATGATATTTAACTGAATAACCTTCCCAACTTCTATCTGGCTGCTGTACCAAGATAATTTTTAACTGAGGAACCTTCCTAACTTCCATCTGGCTGCTGTACCAAGATGATTTTTAACTGAATAACCTTCCTAACTACAATCTGGCTGCTGTACCAACTACCAAGATGATTTTTAACTGAATAACCTTCCTAACTACAATCTGGCTGCTGTACCAAGATAATTTTTTAACTGAATAACCTTCCTATAACCACCATCTGGCTGCTGTACCAAGATAATTTTTAACTGAATAACCTTCCTAACCACCATCTGGCTGCTGTACCAAGATAATTTTTTAACTGAATAACCTTCCTAACTACCATCTGGCTGCTGTACCAAGATGATATTTAACTGAATAACCTTCCCAACTTCCATCTGGCTGCTGTACCAAGATGATTTTTAACTGAGGAACCTTCCTAACTTCCATCTGGCTGCTGTACCAAGATCATTTTTATCTGAATAACCTTCCTAACCACCATCTGGCTGTTCTACCAAGATGATTTTTAACTGAATAACCTTCCTAACTTCCATCTGGCTGCTGTACCAAGATGATTTTTCACTGAATAACCTTCCTAACTACAATTTGGCTGCTGTACCAAGATGATTTTTAACTGAATAACCTTCCTCACTTCCATCTGGCTGCTGTACCAAGATAATGTTTAACTGAATAACCTTCCTAACTTCCATCTGGCTGCTGTACCAAGATAATTTTTTAACTGAATAACCTTCCTATAACCACCATCTGGCTGCTATACCAAGATAATTTTTAACTTAATAACCTTCCTAACCACCATCTGGCTGCTCTACCAAGATGATTTTCAACTGAATAACCTTCCTAACTTCCATCTGGCTGCTGTACCAAGATGATTTTTAACTGAATGACCTTCCTAACTTCCATTTGCCTGCTGTACCAAGATGATTTTTAAGTGAATAACCTTGCTAACTACCATCGGCTTCTGTACCAAGATGATATTTAACTGAATAACCTTCCCAACTTCCATCTGGCTGCTGTACCAAGATAATTTTTAACTGAGGAACCTTCCTAACTTCCATCTGGCTGCTGTACCAAGATCATTTTTATCTGAATAACCTTCCTAACCACCATCTGGCTGTTCTACCAAGATGATTTTTAACTGAATAACCTTCCTAACTTCCATCTGGCTGCTGTACCAAGATAATTTTTTAACTGAATAACCTTCCTATAACCACCACCTGGCTGCTGTACCAACTACCAAGATGATTTTTAACTGAATAACCTTCCTAACTTCCATCTGGCTGCTGTACCAAGATGATTTTTAACTGAATGACCTTCCTAACTTCCATCTGGCTGCTGTACCAAGATGATTTTTAAGTGAATAACCTTCCTAACTACCATCGGCTTATGTACCAAGATAATTTTTTAACTGAATAACCTTCCTATAATTACCACCACCTGGCTGCTGTACTAAGATGATTTAAAACTGAATAACCTTCCTAACCACTATCTGGCTGCTGTACCAAGATGAGTTAAGCTGAATAACCTTCCTAACTTCCATCTGGCTGCTGCACCAAGATGATTTTTAACTGAATAAACTTCCTATCTACCATCTGGCTGCTGTACCAAGATAATTTTTAACTGAATAACCTACCTAACCACCATCTGGCTGCTGTACCAAGATGAGTTTTAACTGAATAACCTTCCTAACTACCATCTGGCTGCTGTACCAAGATGATATTTAACTGAATAACCTTCCCAACTTCTATCTGGCTGCTGTACCAAGATAATTTTTAACTGAGGAACCTTCCTAACTTCCATCTGGCTGCTGTACCAAGATGATTTTTAACTGAATAACCTTCCTAACTACAATCTGGCTGCTGTACCAAGATAATTTTTTAACTGAATAACCTTCCTATAACCACCATCTGGCTGCTGTACCAAGATAATTTTTAACTGAATAACCTTCCTAACCACCATCTGGCTGCTGTACCAAGATAATGTTTTAACTGAATAACCTTCCTAACTACCATCTGGCTGCTGTACCAAGATGATATTTAACTGAATAACCTTCCCAACTTCCATCTGGCTGCTGTACCAAGATAATTTTTAACTGAGGAACCTTCCTAACTTCCATCTGGCCGCTGTACCAAGATGATTTTTCACTGAATAACCTTCCTAACTACAATCTGGCTGCTGTACCAAGATGATTTTTAACTGAATAACCTTCCTCACTTCCATCTGGCTGCTGTACCAAGATAATGTTTTAACTGAATAACCTTCCTAACTACCATCTGGCTGCTGTACCAAGATGATATTTAACTGAATAACCTTCCCAACTTCCATCTGGCTGCTGTACCAAGATAATTTTTAACTGAGGAACCTTCCTAACTTCCATCTGGCTGCTGTACCAAGATAATTTTTTAACTGAATAACCTTCCTATAACCACCATCTGGCTGCTATACCAAGATAATTTTTAACTGAATAACCTTCCTAACCACCATCTGGCTGCTCTACCAAGATGATTTTCAACTGAATAACCTTCCTAACTTCCATCTGGCTGCTGTACCAAGATGATTTTTAACTGAATGACCTTCCTAACTTCCATCTGGCTGCTGTACCAAGATGATTTTTAAGTAAATAACCTTGCTAACTACCATCGGCTTCTGTACCAAGATAATTTTTTAACTGAATAACCTTCCTATAATTACCACCACCTGGCTGCTGTACTAAGATGATTTAAAACTGAATAACCTTCCTAACCACTATCTGGCTACTGTACCAAGACGAGTTAAGCTGAATAACCTTCCTAACTTCCATCTGGCTGCTGTACCAAGATAATTTTTTAACTGAATAACCTTCCTATAACCACCATCTGGCTGCTATACCAAGATAATTTTTAACTGAATAACCTTCCTAACCACCATCTGGCTGCTCTACCAAGATGATTTTCAACTGAATAACCTTCCTAACTTCCATCTGGCTGCTGTACCAAGATGATTTTTAACTGAATGACCTTCCTAACTTCCATCTGGCTGCTGTACCAAGATGATTTTTAAGTGAATAACCTTGCTAACTACCATCGGCTTCTGTACCCAGATAATTTTTTAACTGAATAACCTTCCTATAATTACCACCACCTGGCTGCTGTACTAAGATGATTTAAAACTGAATAACCTTCCTAACCACTATCTGGCTACTGTACCAAGACGAGTTAAGCTGAATAACCTTCCTAACTTCCATCTGGCTGCTGTACCAAGATGATTTTTAACTGAATAACCTTCCTAACTTCCATCTGGCTGCTGTACCAAGATGATTTTTAACTGAATGACCTTCCTAACTTCCATCTGGCTGCTGTACCAAGATGATTTTTAAGTGAATAACCTTCCTAACTACCATCGGCTTATGTACCAAGATAATTTTTTAACTGAATAACCTTCCTATAATTACCACCACCTGGCTGCTGTACTAAGATGATTTAAAACTGAATAACCTTCCTAACCACTATCTGGCTGCTGTACCAAGATGAGTTAAGCTGAATAACCTTCCTAACTTCCATCTGGCTGCTGCACCAAGATGATTTTTAACTGAATAAACTTCCTATCTACCATCTGGCTGCTGTACCAAGATAATTTTTAACTGAATAACCTACCTAACCACCATCTGGCTGCTGTACCAAGATGAGTTTTAACTGAATAACCTTCCTAACTACCATCTGGCTGCTGTACCAAGATGATATTTAACTGAATAACCTTCCCAACTTCTATCTGGCTGCTGTACCAAGATAATTTTTAACTGAGGAACCTTCCTAACTTCCATCTGGCTGCTGTACCAAGATGATTTTTAACTGAATAACCTTCCTAACTACAATCTGGCTGCTGTACCAAGATAATTTTTTAACTGAATAACCTTCCTATAACCACCATCTGGCTGCTGTACCAAGATAATTTTTAACTGAATAACCTTCCTAACCACCATCTGGCTGCTGTACCAAGATAATGTTTTAACTGAATAACCTTCCTAACTACCATCTGGCTGCTGTACCAAGATATTTAACTGAATAACCTTCCCAACTTCCATCTGGCTGCTGTACCAAGATAATTTTTAACTGAGGAACCTTCCTAACTTCCATCTGGCTGCTGTACCAAGATGATTTTTCACTGAATAACCTTCCTAACTACAATCTGGCTGCTGTACCAAGATGATTTTTAACTGAATAACCTTCCTCACTTCCATCTGGCTGCTGTACCAAGATAATTTTTAACTGAATAACCTTCCTAACTTCCATCTGGCTGCTGTACCAAGATAATTTTTTAACTGAATAACCTTCCTATAACCACCATCTGGCTGCTATACCAAGATAATTTTTAACTGAATAACCTTCCTAACCACCATCTGGCTGCTCTACCAAGATGATTTTTAACTGAATAACCTTCCTAACTTCCATCTGGCTGCTGTACCAAGATGATTTTTAACTGAATGACCTTCCTAACTTCCATCTGGCTGCTGTACCAAGATGATTTTTAACTGAATGACCTTCCTAACTTCCATCTGGCTGCTGTACCAAGATGATTTTTAAGTGAATAACCTTGCTAACTACCATCGGCTTCTGTACCAAGATAATTTTTTAACTGAATAACCTTCCTATAATTACCACCACCTGGCTGCTGTACTAAGATGATTTAAAACTGAATAACCTTCCTAACCACTATCTGGCTACTGTACCAAGACGAGTTAAGCTGAATAACCTTCCTAACTTCCATCTGGCTGCTGTACCAAGATAATTTTTTAACTGAATAACCTTCCTATAACCACCATCTGGCTGCTATACCAAGATAATTTTTAACTGAATAACCTTCCTAACCACCATCTGGCTGCTCTACCAAGATGATTTTCAACTGAATAACCTTCCTAACTTCCATCTGGCTGCTGTACCAAGATGATTTTTAACTGAATGACCTTCCTAACTTCCATCTGGCTGCTGTACCAAGATGATTTTTAAGTGAATAACCTTGCTAACTACCATCGGCTTCTGTACCAAGATAATTTTTTAACTGAATAACCTTCCTATAATTACCACCACCTGGCTGCTGTACTAAGATGATTTAAAACTGAATAACCTTCCTAACCACTATCTGGCTACTGTACCAAGACGAGTTAAGCTGAATAACCTTCCTAACTTCCATCTGGCTGCTGTACCAAGATGATTTTTAACTGAATAAACTTGCTATCTACCATCTGGCTGCTGTACCAAGATAATTTTTAACTGAATAACCTTCCTAACCACCATCTGGCTGCTGTACCAAGATGATTTTTAACTGAATAACCTTCCTAACTACCATCTGGCTGCTGTACCAAGATGATATTTAACTGAATAACCTTCCCAACTTCCATCTGGTCGCTGTACCAAGATAATTTTTAACTGAGGAACCTTCCTAACTTCCATCTCGCTGCTGTACCAAGATGATTTTTAACTGAATAACCTTCCTAACTACAATCTGGCTGCTGTACCAAGATGATTTTTAACTGAATAACCTTCCTAACTTCCATCTGGCTGCTGTACCAAGATAATTTTTAACTGAATAACCTTCCTAACTTCCATCTGGCTGCTGTACCAAGATAATTTTTTAAATGAATAACCTTCCTATAACCACCACCTGGCTGCTGTACCAACTACCAAGATGATTTTTAACAGAATAACCTTCCTAACTACCATCTGGCTGCTGTACCAAGATGATTTTTAACAGAATAACCTTCCTAACTTCCATCTGGCTGCTGTACCAAGATCATTTTTTCTGAATAACCTTCCTAACCA
Source organism: Paragorgia papillata (assembly GCA_035771165.1). NCBI lineage: Eukaryota > Metazoa > Cnidaria > Anthozoa > Scleralcyonacea > Coralliidae > Paragorgia > Paragorgia papillata. Next base: position 658,113 of record JAWNZC010000111.1, on the reverse strand, counting down.
CCATCTGGCTGCTCTACCAAGATGATTTTTAACTGAATAACCTTCCTAACTACCATCTGGCTGCTGTACCAAGATGATTGTTAACTGAATAACCTTCCTAACTTCCATCTGGCTGCTGTACCAAGATGATTTTTAACTGAATGACCTTCCTAACTTCCATCTGGCTGCTGTACCAAGATGATTTTTAAGTGAATAACCTTCCTAACTACCATCGGCTTCTGTACCAAGATAATTTTTTAACTGAATAACCTTCCTATAATTACCACCACCTGGCTGCTGTACTAAGATGATTTAAAACTGAATAACCTTCCTAACCACTATCTGGCTACTGTACCAAGACGAGTTAAGCTGAATAACCTTCCTAACTTCCATCTGGCTGCTGTACCAAGATGATTTTTAACTGAATAAACTTCCTAACCACCATCTGGCTGCTGTACCAAGATGATTTTTAACTGAATAACCTTCCTAAATACCATCTGGCTGCTGTACCAAGATGATATTTAACTGAATAACATTCCCAACTTCCATCTGGCTGCTGTACCAAGATAATTTTTAACTGAGGAACCTTCATAACTTCCATCTGGCTGCTGTACCAAGATGATTTTTAACTGAATAACCTTCCTAACTACAATCTGGCTGTTGTACCAAGATGATTTTTAACTGAATAACCTTCCTAACTTCCATCTGGCTGCTGTACCAAGATAATTTTTAACTGAATAACCTGCCTAACTTCCATCTGGCTGCTGTACCAAGATAATTTTTTAACTGAATAACCTTCCTATAACCACCAACTTGCTGCTGTACCAAGATAATTTTTAACTGAATAACCTTCCTAACCACCATCTGGCTGCTGTACCAAGATAATTTTTTAACTGAATAACCTTCCTATAACCACCACCTGGCTGTTGTACCAACTACCAAGATGATTTTTAACTGAATAACCTTCCTAACTTCCATCTGGCTGCTGTACCAAGATAATTTTTAACTGAATAACCTTCGTATAACCACCACCTGGCTGCTGTACCAAGATGATTTTTAACTGAATAACCTACCTAACTAACATCTGGCTGCTGTACCAAGATGATTTTTAACTGAATAACCTTCCTAACTTCCATCTGGCTGCTGTACCAAGATAATTTTTAACTGAATAACCTTCCTAACCACCATCTGGCTGCTGTACCAAGATAATTTTTAACTGAATAACCTTCCTAACTACCATCTCATAACTGAATAACCTTCCTAACCACCATCTGGCTGTTGTACCAAGGTAATTGTTTACTGAATAACCTTCCTAACTTCCATCTGGCTGCTGTACAAAGATGATTTTTAAGGTGGTCTTGGACAAAAAAAGTTTTTTTCTTTAATATTGGTTTATCTAAAGATATCTGGCCAGAAATATATAGGATATGTTGCCCTGATGTTAAAAAGCTAAGTAAGACATGCGTTGTTACGATGGTATCCAAGCAACAACCCCCTAGTGAGCAAAATATAGCACTTGCGGTGAACAAGATTCTATGAGAACTAACGGTCTGACAAACAGCAAACAAATGTTAATGTAAAGCACACACACAGATCTATGCTGTTAAACCTCAAAAAAAGTACAAAATTATAAATATTTTCGATAAAAATGTTATTTTTTTGAAAAGATGGCTGATTTTTATTCATAAGGCTACAAAACAAGAACTTTTTAAAAAGAATAACATTCATTATGCAATATATTTGAGGTTTGCAACATAGATCCGTTCATATTACACAGCCTCTAAAAAAGTTTAAAGCATTACATCAAATATTGAATGCGCTAGCGTGTTTGGCGTCCAGGTACTATTACCAAATTAGGCAACTGAGAAAATCGTGTTTAGAAATTTGAAACCACCATGCTGGCTGAAAACACAATTCCGGCAAAATGCATTTAAAGTTTACAGTTAAAAACAATGTTCAAATTATTACCCAAATTTGTCCTATGTCAACATAATCTAATTGTTTTCCATTAAAAAGCCCCAGCTTTACATGGGACTCGGTTCATATTTAAAGTTGTCTGCCCACTGTCTGGTTTCTTCTCTGAGAGGATAGTTGTACAAACGTGTATAAATAAACCATTTTGTTTCGACGTTGGGTTATTGCACTGGTCTGTGTCAATTGTTCGTGACTATTTTAGATTCCTATATCTATACTTTAGATGCATATTTTTTACGCGAAAAGTATGATCCGTAACCTATTGGGTTTGTTGTTTACAGTTTGGTCTGAATAATATTATTTGTCGGCGAGACGGAAAAGGAATGTGGAACGTTTCTTCCTCGGCTTCGAGTACTGCTTATTGTTTACTTTCAGTGGATAGTTTTTGTTTGGGGATGTTGCAAATGTTTAGAGGACTAGATATATAGTTTAATATGTGTGTCAGAAAATTTACAGAAAAGGGAAACCAGCTTTAGATATTTATCAGTTGTTGTGAAAATTCTGGTGCCGTGCGAAAATTCTGGTGCCGTCTGAAACTGACTCGTCTTAATTTATACGGCTTCTGGCCGGTTTGGAAAGCGTCTTTTCAAACCGTTTCTGTGACATTAGTGAAGATTATTTTTATCTAAGAATGTTACTGATAGTCTGCCGATCATTTTGACAGTAACTTTGCCCAAGAAAAACACTTTAATATATGCCAGTATAAGTACTCTGCAATAAAAATGGCATGAGCCTTAGCCCAGTTTTAATAACAAGGGAAATTAGACCTATCTAAAACAGCAAGTACAAAAGGGAATCCGAAATATAACCTAAGCGAGAGATTATATAGTCAGACTTATGTTTCTAAGTTTTAAAAATTGCTTGTCTTCGACACTTATCAAGCTAGGGACAAATTTGTGTTTTACAACATGGCGGACGCTCCTAGTTTCCTGTCGTGACAGCCTCCCCCATTAGCTTGAAGCCAGAGGATCTGTAAGTTCTTCTACAAGATCAGGAGATCGGTATAATTGGTCTTTATAATGTCCTCACCAGCTAGAACACGACAATGTGGAAACTGAGAAGTACTCGTAAGCAGTTCCATGAGAGCCATGAAACACATCCACTGGTTGCAAAACTCTCTCGCTAATCAACCGTTAACAAAAATATTCAAATAGACCCGCCCGCGATGGAAAAAAACATGTTTAGAAAAGGATATACGTCATGAAAGGAATTCTATAGCTTCTTTTTTAAAAGTTAGATAGAAGGGGGTAAATAGAGGCACGGCAATTAGCGTAAAACGGGGGGGAAACCTGCTCTGCGTTGCGATGAAAACGGACACCATTTTCATTACCTCGCTATAAAGAACGTATCGTTGGCGTTAAATTAGTGAAAATACTCAGGAAATACACTTGCCCGTGGAAAGTTAGATAGTTGAGGATGTCTATTTCACAAAAACAAGAAATTCCAAATTTCGAAATTTTTTTGTCCAAGACCCCCTTAACTGAATAACCTTCCTAACTACCATCTGGCTGCTGTACCAAGATAATTTTTAACTGAATAACCTTCCTATAACCACCACCTGGCTGCTGTACCAAGATGATTTTTAACTGAATAACCTTCCTAACTTCCATCTGGCTGCTGTACCAAGATAATTTTTAACTGAATAACCTTCCTAACTACCATCTTATAACTGAATAACCTTCCTAACCACCATCTGGCTGTTGTACCAAGGTAATTGTTTACTGAATAACCTTCCTAACTTCCATCTGGCTGCTGTACCAAGATGATTTTTAAGGTGGTCTTGGACAAAAAAAGTTTTTTTCTTTAATATTGGTTTATCTAAAGATATCTGGGCAGAAATATATAGGATATGTTTCCCTGATGTTAAAAAGCTAAGTAAGACATGCGTTGTTAGCATGGTATCCAAGCAACAACCCCCTAGTGAGCAAAATATAGCACTTGCGGTGAACAAGATTCTATGAGAACTAACGGTCTGACAAACAGCAAACAAATGTTAATGTAAAGCACACACACAGATCTATGCTGTTAAACCTCAAAAAAAGTACAAAATTATAAATATTTTCGATAAAAATGTTATTTTTTTGAAAAGATGGCTGATTTTTTTCATAAAGCTACAAAACAAGATCTTTTTAAAAAGAATAACATTCATTATGCAATATATTTGAGGTTTGCAACATAGATCCGTTCATATTGCACAGCCTCTAAAAAAGTTTAAAGCATTACATCAAATATTGAATGCGCTAGCGTGTTTGGCGTCCAGGTACTATTACCAAATTAGGCAACTGAGAAAATCGTGTTTAGAAATTTGAAACCACCATGCTGGCTGAAAACACAATTCCGGCAAAATGCATTTAAAGTTTACAGTTAAAAACAATGTTCAAATTATTACCCAAATTTGTCCTATGTCAACATAATCTAATTGTTTTCCATTAAAAAGCCCCAGCTTTACATGGGACTCGGTTCATATTTAAAGTTGTCTGCCCACTGTCTGGTTTCTTCTCTGAGAGGATAGTTGTACAAACGTGTATAAATAAACCATTTTGTTTCGACGTTGGGTTATTGCACTGGTCTGTGTCAATTGTTCGTGACTATTTTAGATTCCTATATCTATACTTTAGATGCATATTTTTTACGCGAAAAGTATGATCCGTAACCTATTGGGTTTGTTGTTTACAGTTTGGTCTGAATAATATTATTTGTCGGCGAGACGGAAAAGGAATGTGGAACGTTTCTTCCTCGTCTTCGAGTACTGCTTATTGTTTACTTTCAGTGGATAGTTTTTGTTTGGGGATGTTGCAAATGTTTAGAGGACTAGATATATAGTTTAATATGTGTGTCAGAAAATGTACAGAAAAGGGAAACCAGCTTTAGATATTTATCAATTGTTGTGAAAATTCTGGTGCCGTGCGAAAATTCTGGTGCCGTCTGAAACTGACTCGTCTTAATTTATACGGCTTCTGGCCGGTTTGGAAAGCGTCTTTTCAAACCGTTTCTGTGACATTAGTGAAGATTATTTTTATCTAAGAATGTTACTGATAGTCTGCCGATCATTTTGACAGTAACTTTGCCCAAGAAAAACACTTTAATATATGCCAGTATAAGTACTCTGCAATAAAAATGAGTAGTGTATAAAGGCCGATCCTGGCTCAGCTCTCCTAGACATCTTGGCGCCATTAAACCCCAAGGGGGGTGCCCGGAAGCCAACCATTTCTAGACCATTTAGCCCTCCATTTTAAAAACCCTGAACCCACCCTGGATTCCCAAAATTCCCCCAACCCCCCTCCCCCAAAATTTTCCCTTCCGCTGACCAAGAATTTCCCAACCTGAGCCTCAAAATTTTCCCCTCCGCTGACCAAGAATTTTTCCTCCGGATTTCCCCAAGATTTCCCCAAGATTTTTCCCTCCGGAATTCCAAAAATTTCCCCTCCGGATTTCCAAAATTTCCCCCCTCCGGATTTCCCAAGCCCCGAAGAGAGCCCCCGAATTTTTCCCTTCGGAGGTTTGGGTAATTCTTGGGGGATGGTTGGGTGGTTTAAAGGAATTGGTTTAAAGGAAATTTTTTTTAAAAAGAAATAAAAGGATGAGCGAAGAAGTAATAACCCCAAATTTTTCAGTTTACAATGAATATGGGGACTTTCAAGAAGGCTTTGAAACATTAGGAGAACTATACAGAGTTTGGGACCATAATGTTTTAGAATGGGATGATGACAATGAGGTTTTTAACATTATCCCCGAAAACTGTTTGGAGAGAATATTTATATGGAAAGGAAAATATGGATACACTTTTTTCAATGAAAACATTGAACCAATAGATTGGTATGAAACACTAGAAGAAATAAATGAAGATTTGGGCGAAGATTTGATAGAATGGATTGATGGCATTGGAGTCTATACTCCAGCTCCAGAAGAAGAAGAAGAAGAAGAAGAAGAAGAAGAAGAAGAACAAGAAGAACCAGAAGATCTCCCCGAAGGATGGTAGCCCAAATTTCCAATTCCTATTCTTTTTGAATAGGAATTTAACCATAAATAAACAATGAGTTATTTCTATGGTTACGGAAGACGCCATCATTCTGCTAGGCATGATGATACAGAAGAGAAAATTAAAGATCTTGAGAAGAAGATAAAAAACCTTGGGGTGGAAGGGGACTACAAAACTGTTTTTGACATCAACATAACAAAAGCAGACAAAACCTTTGAAACAGTCAGTGGGGTAAAAAGAATAACCCGAGCTCGAAGTGGAAACTCTGTTTTATGGCAAAATAACAGTTCAGTTGCCCCAACATTTGGCTCGGATGATGCCGGCCCAGGAAAAGATTACATTGAAAATAAAGGAAAAAACTACATGTGTTTCGTCTGCCCAGAATTTGGTTGGGGAGATGTTTCCGTCTTTGTAGTCTGCACAGTGGTTAGCACATCGGACCCAGATTATTGGTGTTACCTTATTGGAAATGATAATGGAGATTACGACAAATTTGTTGGCTTCAAGTCGTATTCATATTCCAAAGTAATTGTTGGTGGGATCCAAGGTTCTTCTTATTTAAATTTTCCAATGACTGCTTCCCATAGTATTTTAAGCAAACATATCATTTCCTGCCATTGGTTGGGGACTGGGGGAAGTGTTTACCTCAATGGTGTCAAATCTGCAGGAACAGACTTTACTCCGGATTTGAGATTTTTAGGCAACCCATATTGTTCTGTATTTTTCAACGAGAGGTATAAAAAATCTTCAGCAAGTAGTAATTCCATTTTAAAAGGAAAAATTTATGGAATCAAAGTTATCCATGGCCCTCTGCTGCCTGCCGACATTGTAAAAATTAACAAAGAAATGATGAAAGAATATGGAAACTTCATTTGAAACATAAATAAAACATGAGCTACTACTATGGATTTTATGACGACTCAGACATGTCCGGCGGCTATGAAACCGGATCCCAAGGCGATGCAGGCCCCCAAGGCGATCAAGGACCAGAAGGCCCAACTGGTCCCCAAGGTCCCACTGGCCCCCAAGGCTCCAAGGGCACCAAAGGAGACAAAGGAGACCAAGGATCCACTGGTCCATCAGGTACCAAAGGAGACAAAGGAGACCAAGGATCAACTGGCCCAAAAGGACCAAATGGTTCCCCAGGCTCAACAGGTCGCCAAGGTCCTAGAGGCCCCAAAGGAACAAAAGGAGACCAAGGCCTCCAAGGAACATCTGGCCCAACAGGTCCCCAAGGATCCAAAGGCGACAAGGGAGACCATGGCACCCAAGGATCCAAAGGCGACAAAGGCGACAAAGGGGACAAAGGAATGGCGGGGGCAGCAGCTCAGAAAGGAGACAAAGGAGATGCTGGGGATGATGGGGCAAAAGGAAACAAAGGCAATACGGGAGCAACAGGCCCGCAAGGACCACAAGGAGCCCAAGGTCCGCAAGGAGCCCAAGGTCCAACAGGGTCCAAAGGCTCAACCGGGAGCACTGGTTCCCAAGGCCCCCAAGGTCCGCAAGGAACAAAGGGAGATAAAGGCGACAAAGGATCCAAAGGCGACCAAGGCAACCAAGGACCCCAAGGACTTCCTGGTCCAAAAGGATCAACTGGTCTAAGAGGCCTTAGAGGACTTCGAGGGGTTACAGGGGCAACAGGGCAAGCAGGAAATTTTACCCAGGTAAAAAAGTACAAAAAAGATAGTGGGAAAACAAACCACAAAGCAGGTAGTTGGGATAACAGTAATAACAACAGCACTATGCTATCATTTACAGTAGCAGAATCTGGAAAATATTTAATAAAATATTGGTTTTTACTACAACCAGATGGGCATAAAATAGATCAACAAAGTAAAAAATCTTCATGGTGGGATGGTTCTACTTACAATGCATTTTTTGACCTTAAAACAAACCTTTACCATGGAGATGTTAGCATAAGATCAAACAAACTTGCGGATTTGGAAGTTGTAACCATGGGAAAAACATATAACGAAAATCTTCCCCACCATATATTTTGCGAAGGCATTGCATCCATAATAAAGGGAAACAAAATATCTTTGCATAGCTATTCTGGTTCGATTGGAGACGACTATACTTTTCTGTTTTTCAATGTGTGGGATGTTGAAATTAACCTGCTTAAGATTAATTAAATAAAATGGAAGAAACAAAAGTATGCAAATTTTGGCAAAAATGTGTTTTGGTCAAAGCTGTCATCAAAACCGCAACAGATAAAACTTTAGAAGAAATATATTACAACACAAATCATAAAAATATTTGTAATTTCCTACACCCAAATGAAAACATAACAAAAATGTTAACAAGAACAGGTGTATATGATTCTGTTTGAGCTAGCTGGGGGCCAAATTTGAACTAGCTTAAAAACCCATTTGAGCTAGCTGTTGCAGTTTTTTGAACAAGTTTAAGCAAACTTTGAACTAGCTGAAAACCAAATTTAAGCTAGCTATTACACTTTTTTAAACAAGTTTAAGCAAACTTTAAGCTAGCTATTCCACTTTTTTGAGCAAGTTTAAGCAAACTTGAACAAATAAATGGAAACAAAGGAAACAAAGGAAGAACAAACTATTACAAAAACACCCCCTCCCAGGGTTAAAAATCCCAAAAGAGTAGCCCAAGGGAAAAAACTAGCCCAACTAAGCAAAGCCGCAAAACTGAAAAAAAAACAAACTCTAGCACCAATCCCAGAAGAATCTGAAGAATCCGGGGTGTCGACAACTTCATTGATAACATATACAGGAACTATTCTTGGAACTTGTTGTACCCTAGTGTTGACTTACATTGCATACAGCAAATGGACTGCAAAAGAAGAAAACCCTCCAAAAATTCAAAAGTCGAAAACAGCCTACAAAGATCTTTCCAAATATGATCTTTGAAATTTTTCAAAATTTCTATCCTCTCAAGGGGATAGGAATTTTTTTATGAAGTTTCCCCTATAATAAATGAATACCGAAAGAGAAGTTAAACTTATTCCTGGTTACAACCGGTTACATAAAAGTTCAATAACCGGTGAGCGAGCCAGAAATGTAATTACTTTCAACCCAAATTCAGCAAATGAAGGGGAAGTAATTTACATCCATATCCCTAAACTAAAACCCGGAGCCACCCTAGTGCCAGACAAGATGTTTCTCCTATTCGACTTTAAGAACAAAAACACCAAATCTTGGTTCAACAACAACCTTGCAAGACAACTCCAAGAACGCTTGGAAGTCAGATTTGCAGGAGAGAAAGTCTATGACAATACAGGAGAAAGCCTTCTTGGAACATACAAAGACTTGTGGATGGACAAGCATGAGAGATCCAACATGATCGAGGATGGCATTGCATCCGAAAATCAGAGGAAACTAATCTCAAAATCTGATGATGCCTCTTCCGACTCTTATGCTGCCGTTTATGGGACAAAACAGCGAATCCCATTAGGAAAAATTCTAAAATATCATGGGCTTTATGCCCCCCACAGTATGGCAAATGACTTGCAATATATAATTACACTCCCAAAAGGAGCCGACATCATGAAAGCCCAAAGTAGTCAATCTGTGGCAGGCTACTCGCTTGAGAACATCGAGCTTGAGTATGAGACCATTACAAACTTTCAACTAGTAGGAGAAATTGAATCCTCCTACCAAGTAGGCCGGGCTCTCTCCTTCGAACATGTTACCCTGATGAAAACTTCTCCATGGGCTGCTGCAACAACATTAATCAATGAAACCATCAATCTGCCAAGAAAGAGCATGAAAGCTGTTGTAATGTTGTTTACAAAAGCTTCCCGAAGTGGATCTGAAGAGTATGTTTTCCCTAACATTGAAAGGGTAAAGGTTACCATCGAAGGGATCCCAAACAGCATTTACTCCCAAGGAATCCCAAAGAGAAGACTGTTTGAAGAGGCGGAAAGACTTTTCAGACAGACTGACTATCCTACCATCCAAGCTGAGGAATTTTTTACAGAAGAAAAGTTTGCACTTGTTGTTGACCTGAGATCAATCAATGACAATGATGTTTATGGAGATGGTACAAGACTCTTGACAACACAATCTGGGATCATGCTGGAGATCCAGAAAAAGGCAACAACAACAGATCTTAAATGCCATGTTTTCATCCTCTCAGATGGGCTACTGAAAGTCCAAGGAGGAGAATTCCAGAGTGTAAACTACTGAAAAAATGAGACCCAAAGCCCTACAACTAAATAAAAAATGGAAATCCTCAAACCCTACAACATGATAATAGTCGGAATGACAAGTTGTGGAAAATCCCACTACTTGTTAAAAATGTTAGAAAAAACACCAAAACAGTTTGAAAACATCTTCCTAATCTGTCCTACTTTCGAATGGAACAAAACATATCTCGAATGGGAGCACCTAAATGACCCAAAATTTTTTGTCATCCCATGCGACCAAGATGAGTCCGAAGATTTTCTAAAATATGTTGTGGACTATTGCAAAGGGACCCCAAGTTTAATTATCTTAGATGACTGTGCTTCTGGTCAGGCTATTAAAAACAGGACAAGCGAATTTGTAAAACTTGGTTTCAGCGCCAGGCATATGGACATCAGCACAGCGGTCCTTACCCAACAAATGAACAGCATTGCAAAACCATATCGAGAAAATATTTCAAAACTTGTTACATTTTACAACCCGAATAGAAAAGATATGCAAATTATTCTAGATGATTACCTAGATATTTCGAAAGAAGAAGAAAAAAAAATAAAAGAAACATTAAAATCTCAAAAATATTCAAGACTAGAAATTAATTTAATCCATCCTTACAACCACGAAATTATCTTCAATGATGGAACAATAAATGAGGAACCTAAGATTATTACTTAAAAGTGGGGAAACAATCGTAAAATTTGAAGATCCACTAATCATCGAGGACACAAAAATGATAGTAAAAAATGCAACAGTGTTTTGGAACTTTAACAACATTACAGAACCAACTTTTATCCGCCATGGGTCGAAACAAATTACTTTCCAAAATGGCTACTGGACTATTGGCATGATTATGGTAAGACTGAAGGAAAATGGGATAAAAACTGAACTTTTACCTTTCAGTTACAAAATTAAACTCTTTCCAACAGAAAATCTTTCCTTGTTAAAACTTGGCCCATTGCTTGGTTACCCAGAAACAACAACAATTAAAAAAGGAGAAAGTCTAGTCAGCCCAAACACAGCCAACATAAATCTTGGAATGAGGTTTGTATGCATAACTTGCAACATGATCGATGGAACAAAGACATCATTCTCCGGAAAACGGGATAGAGCCGCTGTTGTTCTTCCAATTACAACAAAACAGATTTTGAAAGGATCTGTTGAAAAGTTTGACAACATAAATTCCGTAGCGATGTTAGACAATGGAATTTACAATGAGCTTAAATTTGAGATTGATAAAAATGTTGGGGATATTCTTTTGGAAGTGTTTTTATGTCCAAAGGTTGAAAAAGAATTATAAATAAAAGAATGGACAACGATATTGTACAAAATATGAAAATGCTCAAAGATGTAACAAATTATTTCGAAAGAGAACTAATATTATTAAAAAATGAAACTGACCATTTTTCAAGAGATATGGCAAACGCTATAAATGACTTGATCAAAGTAAACATGGTTTTAACAAACTTAGTAGAAACCTATTTTTTAACGCAAACATGTATGATCCCTCTAAAATATATTTGGAAGCCAAGCGAAGCGGAGCCGAGCCAAGCGGAGCCAAGCGGAGCCGAGCGGAGCCAAAGGCAAGAAAACCTTCTAAAAACAAAAGCCCCCGAAGAAACCCTCTGAGCCCAAAAAAATTTTGTAGTTTTTTTAACTACAAAATAAAAATTATGAACCCAAAAACCATTATTCCCCTTTTGAATGATCTGTTAATCCTTAGGGAATCTTTGAAAAACAATGAGAACCAAAACTTAGGAAACTTGAAAGTGGTGTTAAACAATCTAATAGCAGCTTTGAGAAAATATGTTGAAGTCATCGAAATTTTAAGGGTTTTCAGAGTTAACATTGAAGACCCATAATAATAAATGAATAAGAACGAAGTATTAAATGACTTGTATCAAGCAGCACTAATTACACTTGCAGCTGTTGGAACAAGCATGGTTTTCAAAAAAGTCCTAGGCCAGTCCCTTGCTGCACCAGCCAGTATTAAAGAAACCGCGAAACTTGGTGTAGCTGTCTCTGTCGGATTGTTTTCAGTTAAAATGGCCCAAGACAAGGGTTACTTACCAAAGAAGGTTGGAGATGGAACATAGGAAGAATTGAAAAAATTTTTTTAAAAAATACTACTATAATAAAAGAATGGTAACTAACATTGAAACTTTCAACATTAATAATGTTTTTCTTTCCGAACCCAATGAAAAATCTTTCAACAATGGATCAGTCAACTTCAAAAGAATTAACATTAAAACCAAAGGCCCAGATGGTAAACCAACTCCCCTAATCATCAAAACAGACAAGTGTTTCTCATGGGGACTTCAAATATGCAATGAAAAGTTTGGGCAGAAGGGTTACACTGTGGCGATCGTATTGCAAAACAAAGACGAAAACGGCAAACTAAACCCAACTCCCTACCAAGAGAAGTTTTTACAAGTTTTCGACCAAATAGTCGAAAAATGTAAAGATTACTGTGTTGAGAACAGGATGAAACTGGGTAAATACAATCTTGAGAAAAGAGACTTGAAAAAAATTGCAGGCTGTTTGTATGTTAAAAAAGAGGTCAAGGATGGTAAATATTTACCTGTTCAAAACTATCCCCAAACCTTGTATGCAAAGGTTCTATATAACAGAAAGGACGACAAGATTAAAACAAATTTTTATGAGATGGAGAATGTAGAAGACAATGAAGAAGCTGGTCAGGAAGTAGACCCAATTTCCTACTTGAACAAAAGATGTCATGTTCAGGCGGCCATTAGAATTGAGAACATATTTGTTGGCAATGTTATTTCAGTTCAAATGAAAGTCATTGAAACAAATGTTAAGGAAATAGAGACAACCAGGAGAAGGCTAATGAGTAGCGCAGTTGCTTTACCAAAGGTTGAACAAGTTGTTGAGAAAGTGGAGGAAGAATTTGAGGAAGAGGAATAAGAATCTGAAAACTGAAAACAAAAAAATCTCTTATTTTAAAAATAAGAAATTTTAATAAATGGCTTCAATGGTAGCAGGAGGATTATTTAACGCTATCGCCTTCGCAGGTGCTGGCTACTTGTTTCAATCTTTCAACAAAGATGGCTTCGCAAAAGAGGCAAAAAGACATAACCTGGCAACCGAAGAATTGCAAAAAGCTCATGAAAAATTTTTCGAACATGAGATCAAAAGAAAAGACAGACAGAGAGAGCTACAGGATGAGATAAGGACTGCAGGATATAATATGCAAGATACTTCCAAAGCTTTTAGCGAACTCCATCAGATCATGAGATCTGCTCAAGTTGAACCAAAACTTGAGGATTTTTACCAACCAAGTGAAGAGATGGAAAAGTATCAAATTATCGCTGTTACTTTGTCTGGGTCAGGGTTTGGGTGGTTGTTGTCTAGGTTTGTTTAAGCGGAGCCAAGAAACTTTTGTAACTTAAAAAGTTACAAAATATTAAAAATTTAGGTTCTCATTTGAAGAAACTTTTCCTTCCTCGAAATATCCTCTTGTCGAAGAGACTTCTCCTTCTCCTCCTTTTGACGAAACTTCTCCCTCTTCTCCATTTGAATCTTTTTAAACAAATACTCAAAATTTTCCATTTGAGTCATTGGAAGCTTCTCCTTTTCCGCATTCTTATTATAATTCAAAATTTGCTCTATTTTTCCAAAAGTCTTTTCAGGATTTCTAAAATTAGGAATTTTCATCGTTCCCAAAATTTCAGGCTGACACACCGAAAGAATGGCCATCATTATATAATTTTTGTTAGGCCTATTTTTAATTTCCCCTTTGTCCTTAAGTTCATCCAAATTTTTTTCAAAATATTCAATAACCCTAAGAACCAAAGGTTTTTGAACCTTCCATTCCTTAATAGGGTTTTGTAATGGACAAACACATATACAAACCTTTTCATCGCACTTGCACAAACACCTGTCTGAACAAGTTAAATACTTGCTCTTTTCCTCAAATACCATTGGTGGAATTAGTTTACAGACTGGTAATAAGTCATAATAATCTTTTTTTAATCTTTTAATACCAAATGACTCAGTTGGTCTTCCTGAAATATTTCCCTCTTTGTAACTTTTCTTGGTTATGAAAGCCCTTTGCACAACACCACATTTTGGGCAAAAAAGACCGGAGGAATCTTCTTCCATTCTTTCGTTGCAACATTTGCTGGTAAAAGGAGGTCTACTGTGTTTGTCTAAGAATAGTTTGAAAGTTGGCGAAATTTTAATAGTGTAATTTAACATGTTTGACATATTGTTCTTTTATTATAGATATGTTATTATTTTAAAAATTACATAAACCAATGTTATGGAAGCCCCGAAAACTTCTGGCAATCTGTTGTTGTCCTTTGTGGGTACAACTTCTGGCTTGATAAGATCTCCTTGTTTGTAAGTTCTCTTCCACATTTTTGTTTGGGTCGGCAAAATTTTTTGGGAAATTTTCGTTAAATTTTTCGCAACTGGGCCTTCTCCTCCTCCTTCTCCTTCTTCCTTATCCCCCAAAGAGTTCAAATTCCTATTAAACCCCAAAACCATCTTCTCAGTAGCCAAAGTAAGAACATTATTAAACCCAACAACAGGATTTATTAAAATTTTAAGATCGCTAGGGATCAAGATCAACCCAGGAGAAATGGCAAAATTTAGAACAACATTTGTAGACTTAATGGCCTGCCTCATGTTACTAATACTTACGGTAACATCATCCTGGGCTATTGTATCATCCATTAACTTCTTGAAAACTTCTTGTGTCTGCAAACTTTTAGCTCCTTGCCCAACAATGACCCACCTTGTCTTTGCCTGGGCGCCAAGAATACAGTAGACAAAGGATTCCAAAGATTGTTGGAAAAGCTTTTGCCCAATTTTAGTAAGACCATTGCTTGTCTTTGGTACAAAATGTTTGAAGTCATCTGGGTGTCTTCCGGAAGTTGACATTAGCTCCTCATATATGTTTACTCTACCATAGCTTTTCCTTTCCAGTTTTACAAACCTAACCTCATATTTGAGATCTTTCATGTATTGGGTAAAATCTTTTGAACTTTGGGTAGAATTACTTATCTTCTGGATCCAAACATCGTTGGGGTTATGTTGCAAAATTTTTACAACATCTTCAGTCAAATGTCTCCTCAACTTTTCTGGATGTTTTAAAAATCTTCTAACTTGAAAAACATAATGGTAATGGGCTATGCTTGTCAAAAAAGAAGACCTAAACCTTTCAAACCCATTCTTAAAATGTTGGTCTGAGATTCCACACAAATAGCTTGCAACATAGGAGGCTGCAATGGCGGTAAAATATGGGATTGAAAGAAATTCATTTAAGTCAGGGTTTTTTGGGATTTTAGGTTCTGAGAATGTTAAGTCTATTGGGTCTAAGTTTAGAACAAAGCTCTCATCTTTGTTAACATACAAAATTACTTTGTTAAAATTTACAGAACATTTTGGTTGCTTTTCAAAGGCCTGAACAGTCCCATGAATTCCCCACCCCTTAGGCCAGTGTAGATACTTGGTGTAATTTTCATTCTTTTTAAACTCATTACTCTCGATGTCGAGGAGAAATTCTCCTTTTCGGAAGAAAATCTTCTTGTCAAACTTAAATTTTCCTAAGTCAGCATTTGGATACTCTTGTAAAAACTTAGTCTTAAGCATTTTATTTAAATAAAAAATGAATGAAGAACTCTTGTTAATAGACCTTGAGCTTCGAGATATCTACTACAATCCTGTAACAGGTTACCAATCCAGAGAAAAACTCTACCAAACAGCATTGGAACAAGGTGTCGAAGTCTCAAGAAAACAAGTCAAAGAATGGTTGCACAACCAAAGGGTCTACACCCTACACAAACCTATTAGAAAACCAAGAAGATTTCAAAAAACATTTGTTAAAAATCTCGCCGACCAGCTTCAAATGGATCTTGTTGACATGGGAAAATTTGGTTCTAAAAACAAAGACCAAAAATGGATCCTGACTGGAATAGAAATTTTAAGCAGATTTGGTTTTGCAATCCCAGTCCACAGAAAGAATACCGAAAGCATGGTCCCAGGAGTTACAAAAATGTTAGAAGAATTTAAGGAAAGATTTGGCAAATATCCAGAAACAGTTCAATTTGACGAGGGGAAGGAGTTTTACAATGTTGGGGTAAAAACCCTTTTAAAATCTTTTGGCATCCACTATTTCTCATCCAGATCCCACAGAAAGGCAGCTGTTGTAGAAAGATTTAACCGGACATTAAAAACCAGGATGTGGAAATATTTTACATTTACAGGAAACAAAAAGTGGTTAAACATCCTTGACAAATTTACAGCAAGTTATAATAATACAAAACATAGCACAATTAAGATGAAGCCAAAAGATGTTAATGATGAAAACCAATCCAAAGTTTTTTTTACACTGTATGGAATTCCACCCCTTGAAAGTAGTGTAAAACCTAAATTTAAAACTGGAGATCATGTAAGAATACAAAAATATAGAAAAATTTTTTCAAAAGGATATGATCCAAATTTTACTAATGAAATTTTTACGGTGTCAGCTGTTTTTAGGGGAAACCCTGTTATGTATAGAATTCGAGACTCTGATGAGGATATTTTGGGGAAATTTTATAGCGAAGAGCTTGTTAAGGTTGTTGGGGAACAGGGTTAAATAAATGGCAGAAGGAGGATATGAAATGGGAAATATGGGAACTTCTGGTAGAATGTACCAAGAAGAACTTTTGACAAATAAAGATTTGGAAACATCATTTACAGACAAGGGCGGCACCTATAATGATTATCAAAGATCTTTTGATGCTCTCAGAAAGGCATGGAGCTATGATGAGCTGATAAAGGATCCAAGAGAATTAAAGTTAAAACTAACAAAGGAAACTGAAAAAGGAGTAGGAGAAACAAATGAGGATTTTATAAGAAGACTTGATGAGTTTGTAAAAAAAGCTATTAGTTATAAAAAATCTAAAGATTTAACCGATACAAAAAATTTCTTTAGAAAAATGAAAAAAAGTATAAACTTAAAAGATGGGGAAACCCTACTAAGAAATAGTAAAGTAACTTACGATAAATTTAATGATCCAACAGGACTTGTTTTTGATGGAGAAAAGGTTTTAGTCTTAGATAAAAAAAATGAAAAATTTATACTAAACCCAAAAGCAAGCAAAAATAAAATTCAAAAATTTAATGAATTATATATAAAAGCAATAGCAAAGCATAAACAAAGCGCAATCAATACGGCAGAAAAGGGGACAGGAATAGAACCCCAAAATTTTGACTATGGTTTTGAAGAAAATATGGAAAACATTGTTGAAAATGTATCCGAACAGCTGGACGATGAAGTTGCAATAATGATGGACAATATCGAAATAAATAATGAGGAAAACCTCGGAGACACCCCAGTTCGAAACATTAGAGGAGTTATAGTTTCCAATGATATGCAAGCTGTTGAAATTAATAGGAAATTTTGGAAAGATTTGGCAGACAAAGAAGAAGATCCTGTAAAAAGAAAGAAGTTTAGGGAGGTTGAGATTGTGTGCGAACTAAAAGGCGAACAGCTTAGATTGGAAGCAGGTTTGGCACCAAAGACTGCCTATGTTAAAGAACTGTTTCAAGAGCATATTTTAACAAAATATGAAAAATTTAAAGTGTGGGCAAAAGAAAATATGGGGGCAACAGCTGCTATTAGCATTAGCATTGCTGGAATTATAACAACAGTAGTATTGGCTGGATCCAAGGGAGTGGTAGCAGCCGCAAAAGCAACAGGAGCGTTAGGAAAAGCTTTGGCAAAACTTGCAAAAACCGCTCTTCCAATATTGGCTCCGATTGTCAGCATCCTGGCAACTGCACTATCTTGGGGAGCAAAAGGAATAGCATGGTTGGCAAAAAATTTGTGGGTCCTTGCGATAGGTCTTACTTACATAGTTTACCAAGCTTACAAAGATAAATATGGAACCAAGAAAGAACATTAGTTTAGATAAAGTTTTACAAAAAACACTTCTTCTAACACTTTTGTGGACAGTTTCCTTCTACTTTGGTAAAGGACTCGCCAAAGTATTTGTAAAAGTAGCAGAAATGTCTGTTGAAGAAGATGCGCAAACTGGAGAGGCAAAAGTCAAAGATGTTAATATAATAAATGAACACTGAAGAATTCGAAGACAAAACGCAAAGTTTAAACCTTAGGGAAGAGCTTATCAAGCTTTCTTTTGAAAAGAAGATCAAATATTCAGAAGCATATCTCAAAAAAGCTTCGGCAACCGCACTTGAAAAAATTAAGCTAACATATGAAACCGCACAACAAGATCGAGTAAACAATTTGTTAACAGAAACTTTAATTTCAAAATTTTCAAATTTAATGGAAGTCTTGGAACTGGTTAACAACAATGGGGAACTAGACAAAGAACTGTCTTCAAACAAACTTTTTTGCGATGATGTTAAACTTTTGGTTACAAAGGTTTCCCCCTACATTCCAATGATCGGGTTGTTAAGTGGTGGGGTAACGGTTGCAAAACATGTTTGGGTAAAAGATGGACCAATAAATGTTGTACAAAATAATGAAAATTCTGGCAAAGATGTCGCTGGTAGCGGTGTTACTGATTCCGATAACAATTGAGTTATTGTTACTTAAACTTTTGTTTTCCTAATCTTTTTGGGTTAGGAAAAATTAAATAAAGAAAATGATGTGTGGTATTTGCGGGTACAAAGTAAAAACTGAAACAGCACTATGGTTACATATTAAAGTTTGCCATAGAGAAAAATTTTTAGAAAATAAAAATGGGAAATTCAAAAAGTAAAGAAAAATTTAACAAAAACCATATTTCGCGAAAGGGTTTCCAATTTGGGCTAAGTTTTGGAAGAGAGGATTTGACGATGGAAGGAAATATTCAAATAGGTTGGACAAACAAAGTTGTTAAAAATTATACTCCTGTTGGGGTTGTTTTGGGGGATGTTGTGGCTCCTGTTGTGGAACCTGTTGGGGAATCTTTGGAATTGGAGGATAACACAGAAGAAAAAATGGGGGAGAAAAAAGAAAAAGAAAAAACACCATTAATAAATGGAGATGTTTAAACTTAGAATGGAAGAAAGAAGAAAACTTGGCGAAAAAATACAAAAAATTAAAGAAGAAAACCCTGTTGGACACCATCCCAAATCAGAGTTAACAAATTTGGCTAAAAAAATTGGCCTCAAAGGGGTCCACAAAATGACAATGAAAAGTCTTTGCGAAAATCTTGGGTTACCTCAGATTAAAAATGAAACCTTTGACAGGTGTAATAGGGAGCAGATGAAAACTCCTGTTGAAATCTTTTTTACAGACCAAGAAGGAAACAGGACAAAATTTCATAGTATTTACAAAGCTGCATCAAGCATTGGGAAAAACCCTGGTTGTATTCCGTTTTCAATAAAAAATGGAAGATCTGTTCTTTACAATGGTAAGGTTCAAACTGTCAGTAGGGTTTAAAAAAGTTTAATAATTTTCTATAAAATTTTTATAGAAAATTTTAAGAGAAAGAAAGAGTTCAAAAGGAAAGAGAATGGTCCTCTCTATTTATAGCATTTTTTTTATGAAGTTTTTTCCTGTATAATAAATGGAAGGAAACAAAGTTGTTAACAAACTTAACAAAGTTAAAAAACCAGATACTCCCGAAATTATTAAAAAACGGGAAAATGCAAGACTTCGAAAACGGAAGCAACTCGAAAGAGACCGAAATATGAAACCGTTCAAGCCAGAAAGGCTTGCGAAACTTCAAAAGGAGAAGGATTTGAGAATGCTAAAGAAAGAAGAAAAAAGACAGAAAAAGGAAGAAAAGAAGGAAGAGAAAAAACAAGAAATTATCAAAAGGAAAGAGGACAAGAAATTGGCCACCATTGTTAGAAGGAAAGCAAAACTGGAAGGAGAAAAGATGGAAAGAAGACGGTGGAAAAAGAACTGGAAAGGAAGTAAGGCAAATGAGAAAATTAGGAGAAATCTTGAAAAAAGTTTGGGCAAAATTTTCAAGAAAAAGACAAAGGAACATAGAAATTTAATAAGAGCAGAACCCAAGTTAATCAAATCCTTTGCAGATGGAAAGTCTTCTGTTTATGAAATTTCAGGTCAAGGACATTTTGACCCTGTTCTTTTCTTGGAGAAAACTACCCCAAAAGTAGAAAGCCTAATTAATGGTATTGCGGGTTGGAAGAAAGTAAAATTTACACTCATTTGTAATTTAGCCAAATATGATTATGAATCCGGTTGGGAAGATGTTGAGGAATTCTATTTTACTTCTAGCATGTATCCAATGGGAACTGAAGAAGATGTAAGAGAGTTTTATTTAATGGCAAAAAAAGAAATGTTAACAAACTTGTCAGCCCACCAAAAGAAGGGTTCTGGTTGGACCATTAGAAATGTTGAGAATCTTCATATTGAAATTTCAAGATACCAGCCTTTGAATGGGGGAAATGGCCATGTGGATTTGCCTAAAAAAGTGCAGGAGAAGAAAGCTATTGTTAATCCTAAAAACAAGAATAAGAAATGTTTCTTGTATGCGGTTTCAATAGCCGAGATGCTTAAGGAAAACAAGTATCTTAAAAATTTAGAAAGAGTTGGGAAAGATGTTTTAGAGTGGAGTAATAGGTATAATATTACAGGACTCGAATTCCCCCTTAAGATCAACAAAATTTCAAAATTCGAAAAAATGAATAACATTAATGTCAATGTTTTTAGCTGGGATGAAAAAATTAATAGAGTCTTCCAAATGCAAATAAGCAGGTCAAAGTTTACAAATGTTGTCAACCTATTTTGGTGGGGAGATCATTACAGTGCTATAAAAAATAAGAGCAAACTTCTTTCCACCCAGTCAAACAACAAACAACATGTAAAATTCTTTTGCGACTATTGTGTAAACCACTTCAGCACAAAAGAAAAAATGAAGGAGCACACAAAGTTTTGTAAACAACATGAGGCTCAAGTTCAAATTTTCCCAACAAAGGATAATAATATTATCAAGTGGAATGCGAAGGATTATAAGAAGATGCAAGATGTTCCCTTCATTATTGTATTTGACTTTGAATGTTTTCTAGAACCAGTCTCTACAGTAGAACCATCTAGAGAAAAAAGTTTTACTAAAACATATCAAAAACACACCCCAAGTGGTTATTGTTTCCAGATTATTTGTTCTGATCCTAGTGTCTATCCAGGAAAAATAGTAAGGTACACTATGCAAAACAAGGATGAAGATATTGCCAAAATGTTTGTACAAGCATTGGAAGCTGAGGCAAAAAACCTTTGGGAAACATACCTAAAGAACCCTAAACCAATAATTATTACCCCAAAGCAAGAAGAAGAGTTTAAACTAGCAAAAAACTGTTATGTTTGTGGGAAGGAACTTGGAAAGGACAGGGTTAGAGATCATGATCATTTGAATGGTAAATATCGGGGTCCAGCCCATAATAGTTGCAATTATGCTATGTCAAGTGCTAGGCATATTCCTATCCTGGCCCATAACAATATGAACTATGATGCTCATATTTGTATAAAAAGTTTGGGTCTCTCGGAGGGGACTTTGGGTTGTATTCCAAAGACAGACGAGGAATATATAAGTTTTAATAAGAAAATTTGGATGAATGGGGGTTGGCATAAAAAGAAGAATGCTAATGAAGGGTTTAAAATTAAGTGGGTTCCATTGGAGTTGAGATTCCTGGATAGTATAAAATTTATGCCTGGGTCTTTGTCTTCTCTTGTTGAGATCCTAGGTTCTGAATCCTTTGTATACACTGAAAAGTTCTTTGCAAACCATCCAAAGGAACATGTTGATCTCTTGAAAAAGAAGGGTGTTGACCCCTATGAGTTCATGACTGGGTTGGAAAAGTTAGACTACCCAAGACTGCCAGAGAAGAAAGAATTCTTTTCAAAACTTAGTGGGAAACATATTTCAAAAAAAGATTATGAGCATGCCAAGAAAGTATGGAAAGCTTTTGGATGTAAAACCATGAGAGATTATAATGACATTTACATGAAACTGGATGTAACCCTCCTCAGCGATGTCATTCAAAATTACAGGAAAACAAGTAAGGGAACATATGGATTAGACCCTATGTGGTTTTACACTGGTCCTGGGTTGTCAAACTGTGCTTTGATGAAAATGACAAAGCAAGAATTAGAGGCACTGACAGACCCAGACATGTATCTCTTCTTTGAGAATGCTATTCGAGGAGGAACCTCATTAATTACCTACAGGTATGCAAGTGCTAACAACAAGTATATGGAAGAGTATAAGCCGGAGGAGGAAAGCTCTTTCATTCCTTACTGGGACAGGAACAACTTATATGGTCTTGGAATGACAAAACCCTTGCCAATAGGAAATTTCAAGTGGATGTCAAAAAAGGAGTTGGAAAACTGGCAAGATCATCTTGTAGAAACGGAAAATGGTCTTGAAGGGACTGGTTGTCATCTGGAAGTAGATCTTGACTACCCGGACGAGCTCCATGACTTGCATAATGATTTGCCATTTGCACCAGAAAGGATTAACATTAATGGGGTTGTTAAACTCCTCCCTAACCTTAATGGAAAGAAAAATTATATTCTTCATTACAGGACTCTAAAACAGTGTATGGACCATGGGTTAAAACTTAAGAAATTACACAGGGGAATATCATATACGGAAAAAGCTTGGATGAAACCATATATAGAACTCAACAATAGACTTAGAACAAAGGCAACAAACCTCTTCGACAAAAATAACTACAAATTAATGAACAACTCTGTGTATGGCAAGACCATGGAAGATGTTAGGAACAGGGTTGATATTAGACTGGTCTCATGGGCAGACCAACATGAAAAACTGGTTAGGAAGCCTAACTATAAGTCCATTAACATCTTTAGCGAAACCCTTGGAGCAATCCATATGAAAAAGACTCATGTTAAGCTGGATAAGCCAATATTTACAGGGGCTAGTATTCTAGACTATTCAAAGAATTCTATGAATGAATTCCACCATGACTATGTTATTCCAAAGTATGGTAAAGATGCCCAACTCTTGTTTACAGACACAGACAGTCTTTGTTATAAAATTAAGACTGAAGACTTGTTTAAAGATATTTCCAATGATGTTGCTACCCATTTCGACACCAGTAATTTCCCAAAAGACCACCCAAGTGGAATTCCTACTGGGGTTAATAAGAAGGTTCTTGGGATGATGAAATTTGAGACTAAGGCAGACCAGATTGAGGGGTTTGTGGGGTTAAAGTCAAAGCTTTACTCTATAAGGATGGCTAGAAAGAAAAACAAGGATACAGGAGAGATGGAGTGCATTGAGGAAAAGAAATGTAAGGGTATTAAAAGGAGCGCTATTAATGAAATTAGGTTCCAAGACTATTACGAGTGTTTGTTTTCTGGAAAGAAGTTAATGAAAGGAATGAATACTTTTAGGAGCTATCAGCATAATATTCATACAATCCATATGAATAAGGTTGCTCTTAGCGCGGATGATGACAAGAGGGTAATAGGGGATGATAAGGTGTCAACACTTGCGATAGGACATTTTAGGACTAGGAAATAGGTGTGGGAGGGGAAAGGTAGGAAAAGTAGGTTTTCAAGATTTGTATTCAAAAAGAATACAAAAATTTTAAAGGTTTCAAGGTTCCAAAAGTCTTTTTTTGTTTAAAATTTTACTTTTTTCATATGATTTTTCCTATCGTGGGCAATTAGTTCCTTTTTTGATTTAAAGGTCTTATTGCAATCTGGGCAACTAAAAACCATTTTTTCATATTGGGGGGCTTCTTTGTGGTTAGCCTTAATATGCAATATTAGTGTTGTATAATTCTTAAACTCAGATTTACAAACACTACAGCTAAAAATAGCAGTTGGTTGTTTTATTAAATTATGTTTTATAGTTTTCCTTTTTAGCATCCTTTTATTTCTTTTTAAAAAAAATTTCGTTTAAACCAATTCCTTTAAACCACCCAACCATCCCCCAAGAATTACCCAAACCTCCGAAGGGAAAAATTCGGGGGCTCTCTTCGGGGCTTGGGAAATCCGGAGGGGGGAAATTTTGGAAATCCGGAGGGGAAATTTTTGGAAATCCGGAGGGAAAAATCTTGGGGAAATCTTGGGGAAATCCGGAGGAAAAATTCTTGGTCGGCGGAGGGGAAAATTTTGAGGCTCAGGTTGGGAAATTCTTGGTCAGCGGAAGGGAAAATTTTGGGGGAGGGGGGTTGGGGGAATTTTGGGAATCCAGGGTGGGTTCAGGGTTTTTAAAATGGAGGGCTAAATGGTCTAGAAATGGTTGGCTTCCGGGCACCCCCCTTGGGGTTTAATGGCGCCAAGATGTCTAGGAGAGCTGAGCCAGGATCGGCCTTTATACACTACTAAAATGGCATGAGCCTTAGCCCAGTTTTAATAACAAGGGAAATTAGACCTATCTAAAACAGCAAGTACAAAAGGGAATCCGAAATATAACCTAAGCGAGAGATTATATAGTCAGACTTATGTTTCTAAGTTTTAAAAATTGCTTGTCTTCGACACTTATCAAGCTAGGGACAAATTTGTGTTTTACAACATGGCGGACGCTCCTAGTTTCCTGTCGTGACAGCCTCCCCCATTAGCTTGAAGCCAGAGGATCTGTAAGTTCTTCTACAAGATCAGGAGATCGGTATAATTGGTCTTTATAATGTCCTCACCAGCTAGAACACGACAATGTGGAAACTGAGAAGTACTCGTAAGCAGTTCCATGAGAGCCATGAAACACATCCACTGGTTGCAAAACTCTCTCGCTAATCAACCTTTAACAAAAATATTCAAATAGACCCGCCCGCGATGAAAAAAACATGTTTAGAAAAGGATATACGTCATGAAAGGAATTCTATAGCTTCTTTTTTAAAAGTTAGATAGAAGGGGGTAAATAGAGGCACGGCAATTAGCGTAAAACGGGGGGGAAATCTGCTCTGCGTTGCGATGAAAACGGACACCATTTTCATTACCACGCTATAGAGAACGTATCGTTGGCGTTAAATTAGTGAAAATACTCAGGAAATACACTTGCCCGTGGAAAGTTAGATAGTTGAGGATGTCTATTTCACAAAAACAAGAAATTCCAAATTTCGAATTTTTTTTGTCCAAGACCCCCTTAACTGAATAACCTTCCTAACTACCATCTGGCTGCTGTACCAAGATGATTTTTAACTGAATAACGTTCCTAACTTCCACCTGGCTGCTGTACCAAGATAATTTTTAACTGAATAACCTTCCTAACCACCATCTGGCTGCTGTACCAAGATAATTTTTAACTGAATAACCTTCCTATAACCACCACCTGGCTGCTGTACCAAGATGATTTTTAACTGAATAACCTATCTAACTACCATCTGGCTGCTGTACCAAGATGATTTTTAACTGAATAACCTTCCTAACTTCCATCTGGCTGCTGTACCAAGATAATTTTTAACTGAATAACCTTCCTAACTACCATCTCATAACTGAATAACCTTCCTAACCACCATCTGGCTGTTGTACCAAGGTAATTGTTTACTGAATAACCTTCCTAACTTCCATCTGGCTGCTGTACCAAGATGATTTTTAAGGTGGTCTTGGACAAAAAAAGTTTTTTTCTTTAATATTGGTTTATCTAAAGATATCTGGGCAGAAATATATAGGATATGTTTCCCTGATGTTAAAAAGCTAAGTAAGACATGCGTTGTTAGCATGGTATCCAAGCAACAACCCCCTAGTGAGCAAAATATAGCACTTGCGGTGAACAAGATTCTATGAGAACTAACGGTCTGACAAACAGCAAACAAATGTTAATGTAAAGCACACACACAGATCTATGCTGTTAAACCTCAAAAAAAGTACAAAATTATAAATATTTTCGATAAAAATGTTATTTTTTTGAAAAGATGGCTGATTTTTATTCATAAGGCTACAAAACAAGAACTTTTTAAAAAGAATAACATTCATTATGCAATATATTTGAGGTTTGCAACATAGATCCGTTCATATTACACAGCCTCTAAAAAAGTTTAAAGCATTACATCAAATATTGAATGCGCTAGCGTGTTTGGCGTCCAGGTACTATTACCAAATTAGGCAACTGAGAAAATCGTGTTTAGAAATTTGAAACCACCATGCTGGCTGAAAACACAATTCCGGCAAAATGCATTTAAAGTTTACAGTTAAAAACAATGTTCAAATTATTACCCAAATTTGTCCTATGTCAACATAATCTAATTGTTTTCCATTAAAAAGCCCCAGCTTTACATGGGACTCGGTTCATATTTAAAGTTGTCTGCCCACTGTCTGGTTTCTTCTCTGAGAGGATAGTTGTACAAACGTGTATAAATAAACCATTTTGTTTCGACGTTGGGTTATTGCACTGGTCTGTGTCAATTGTTCGTGACTATTTTAGATTCCTATATCTATACTTTAGATGCATATTTTTTACGCGAAAAGTATGATCCGTAACCTATTGGGTTTGTTGTTTACAGTTTGGTCTGAATAATATTATTTGTCGGCGAGACGGAAAAGGAATGTGGAACGTTTCTTCCTCGGCTTCGAGTACTGCTTATTGTTTACTTTCAGTGGATAGTTTTTGTTTGGGGATGTCGCAAATGTTTAGAGGACTAGATATATAGTTTAATATGTGTGTCAGAAAGTGTACAGAAAAGGGAAACCAGGTTTAGATATTTATCAGTTGTTGTGAAAATTCTGGTGCCATGTGAAAATTCTGGTGCCGTCTGAAACTGACTCGTCTTAATTTATACGGCTTCTGTTACTGACAGTCTGCCGATCATTTTGACAGTAACTTTGCTCAAGAAAAACACTTTAATATATGCCAGTATAAGTACTCTGCAATAAAAATGGCATGAGCCGTAGCCCAGTTTTAATAACAAGGGAAATTAGAACTATCTAAAACAGCAAGTACAAAAGGGAAACCGAAATATAACCTAAGCGAGAGATTATATAGTCAGACTTATGTTTCTAAGTTTTAAAAATTGCTTGTCTTCGACACTTATCAAGCTAGGGACAAATTTGTGTTTTACAACATGACGGACGCTCCTAGTTTCCTGTCGTGACAGCCTCCCCCATTAGCTTGAAGCCAGAGGATCTGTAAGTTCTTCTACAAGATCAGGAGATCGGTATCATTGGTCTTTATAATGTCCTCACCAGCTAGAACACGACAATGTGGAAACTGAGAAGTACTCGGAAGCAGTTCCATGAGAGCCATGAAACACATCCACTCGTTGCAAAACTCTCTCGCTAATCAACCGTTGACGGAAAAATGATGAAAAAAACATGTTTAGAAAAGGATATACGTCATGAAAGGAATTCTATAGCCTCTTTTTTTAAAGTTAGATAGAAGGGGGTAAATAGAGGCACGGCAATTAGCGTAAAACGGGGGGGAAATCTGCTCTGCGTTGCGATGAAAACGGACACCATTTTCATTACCACGCTATAGAGAACGTATCGTTGGCGTTAAATTAGTGAAAATACTCAGGAAATACACTTGCCCGTGGAAAGTTAGATAGTTGAGGATGTCTATTTCACAAAAACAAGAAATTCCAAATTTCGAATTTTTTTTGTCCAAGACCCCCTTAACTGAATAACCTTCCTAACTACCATCTGGCTGCTGTACCAAGATGATTTTTAACTGAATAACGTTCCTAACTTCCACCTGGCTGCTGTACCAAGATAATTTTTAACTGAATAACCTTCCTAACCACCATCTGGCTGCTGTACCAAGATAATTTTTAACTGAATAACCTTCCTATAACCACCACCTGGCTGCTGTACCAAGATGATTTTTAACTGAATAACCTATCTAACTACCATCTGGCTGCTGTACCAAGATGATTTTTAACTGAATAACCTTCCTAACTTCCATCTGGCTGCTGTACCAAGACAATTTTTAACTGAATAACCTTCCTAACTACCATCTCATAACTGAATAACCTTCCTAACCACCATCTGGCTGTTGTACCAAGGTAATTGTTTACTGAATAACCTTCCTAACTTCCATCTGGCTGCTGTACCAAGATGATTTTTAAGGTGGTCTTGGACAAAAAAAGTTTTTTTCTTTAATATTGGTTTATCTAAAGATATCTGGGCAGAAATATATAGGATATGTTTCCCTGATGTTAAAAAGCTAAGTAAGACATGCGTTGTTACCATGGTATCCAAGCAACAACCCCCTAGTGAGCAAAATATAGCACTTGCGGTGAACAAGATTCTATGAGAACTAACGGTCTGACAAACAGCAAACAAATGTTAATGTAAAGCACACACACAGATCTATGCTGTTAAACCTCAAAAAAAGTACAAAATTATAAATATTTTCGATAAAAATGTTATTTTTTTGAAAAGATGGCTGATTTTTATTCATAAGGCTACAAAACAAGAACTTTTTAAAAAGAATAACATTCATTATGCAATATATTTGAGGTTTGCATCATAGATCCGTTCATATTACACAGCCTCTAAAAAAGTTTAAAGCATTACATCAAATATTGAATGCGCTAGCGTGTTTGGCGTCCAGGTACTATTACCAAATTAGGCAACTGAGAAAATCGTGTTTAGAAATTTGAAACCACCATGCTGGCTGAAAACACAATTCCGGCAAAATGCATTTAAAGTTTACAGTTAAAAACAATGTTCAAATTATTACCCAAATTTGTCCTATGTCAACATAATCTAATTGTTTTCCATTAAAAAGCCCCAGCTTTACATGGGACTCGGTTCATATTTAAAGTTGTCTGCCCACTGTCTGGTTTCTTCTCTGAGAGGATAGTTGTACAAACGTGTATAAATAAACCATTTTGTTTCGACGTTGGGTTATTGCACTGGTCTGTGTCAATTGTTCGTGACTATTTTAGATTCCTATATCTATACTTTAGATGCATATTTTTTACGCGAAAAGTATGATCCGTAACCTATTGGGTTTGTTGTTTACAGTTTGGTCTGAATAATATTATTTGTCGGCGAGACGGAAAAGGAATGTGGAACGTTTCTTCCTCGGCTTCGAGTTCTGCTTATTGTTTACTTTCAGTGGATAGTTTTTGTTTGGGGATGTCGCAAATGTTTAGAGGACTAGATATATAGTTTAATATGTGTGTCAGAAAGTGTACAGAAAAGGGAAACCAGCTTTAGATATTTATCAGTTGTTGTGAAAATTCTGGTGCCATGTGAAAATTCTGGTGCCGTCTGAAACTGACTCGTCTTAATTTATACGGCTTCTGTTACTGACAGTCTGCCGATCATTTTGACAGTAACTTTGCTCAAGAAAAACACTTTAATATATGCCAGTATAAGTACTCTGCAATAAAAATGGCATGAGCCGTAGCCCAGTTTTAATAACAAGGGAAATTAGAACTATCTAAAACAGCAAGTACAAAAGGGAAACCGAAATATAACCTAAGCGAGAGATTATATAGTCAGACTTATGTTTCTAAGTTTTAAAAATTGCTTGTCTTCGACACTTATCAAGCTAGGGACAAATTTGTGTTTTACAACATGGCGGACGCTCCTAGTTTCCTGTCGTGACAGCCTCCCCCATTAGCTTGAAGCCAGAGGATCTGTAAGTTCTTCTACAAGATCAGGAGATCGGTACCATTGGTCTTTATAATGTCCTCACCAGCTAGAACACGACAATGTGGAAACTGAGAAGTACTCGGAAGCAGTTCCATCAGAGCCATGAAACACATCCACTCGTTGCAAAACTCTCTCGCTAATCAACCGTTGACGGAAAAATGATGAAAAAAACATGTTTAGAAAAGGATATACGTCATGAAAGGAATTCTATAGCTTCTTTTTTTAAAGTTAGATAGAAGGGGGTAAATAGAGGCACGGCAATTAGCGTAAAACGGGGGGGAAATCTGCTCTGGGTTGCGATGAAAACGGACACCATTTTCATTACCACGCTATAGAGAACGTATCGTTGGCGTTAAATTAGTGAAAATACTCAGGAAATACACTTGCCCGTGGAAAGTTAGATAGTTGAGGATGTCTATTTCACAAAAACAAGAAATTCCAAATTTCGATTTTTTTTTGTCCAAGACCCCCTTAACTGAATAACCTTCCTAACTACCATCTGGCTGCTGTACCAAGATGATTTTTAACTGAACAACGTTCCTAATTTCCACCTGGCTGCTGTACCAAGATAATTTTTAACTGAATAACCTTCCTATAACCACCACCTGGCTGCTGTACCAAGATGATCTTTAACTGAATAACCTTCCTAACTACCATCTCATAACTGAATAACCTTCCTAACCACCATCTGGCTGTTGTACCAAGGTAATTGTTTACTGAATAACCTTCCTATAACCACCACCTGGCTGCTGTACCAAGATGATTTTTAACTGAATAACCTACCTAACTACCATCTGGCTGCTGTACCAAGATGATTTTTAACTGAATAACCTTCCTAACTTCCATCTGGCTGCTGTACCAAGATAATTTTTAACTGAATAACCTTCCTAACTACCATCTCATAACTGAATAACCTTCCTAACCACCATCTGGCTGTTGTACCAAGGTAATTGTTTACTGAATAACCTTCCTAACTTCCATCTGGCTGCTGTACCAAGATGATTTTTAAGGTGGTCTTGGACAAAAAAAGTTTTTTTCTTTAATATTGGTTTATCTAAAGATATCTGGGCAGAAATATATAGGATATGTTTCCCTGATGTTAAAAAGCTAAGTAAGACATGCGTTGTTACCATGGTATCCAAGCAACAACCCCCTAGTGAGCAAAATATAGCACTTGCGGTGAACAAGATTCTATGAGAACTAACGGTCTGACAAACAGCAAACAAATGTTAATGTAAAGCACACACACAGATCTATGCTGTTAAACCTCAAAAAAAGTACAAAATTATAAATATTTTCGATAAAAATGTTATTTTTTTGAAAAGATGGCTGATTTTTATTCATAAAGCTACAAAACAAGAACTTTTTAAAAAGAATAACATTCATTATGCGATATATTTGAGGTTTGCAACATAGATCCGTTCATATTGCACAGCCTCTAAAAAAGTTTAAAGCATTACATCAAATATTGAATGCGCTAGCGTGTTTGGCGTCCAGGTACTATTACCAAATTAGGCAACTGAGAAAATCGTGTTTAGAAATTTGAAACCACCATGCTGGCTGAAAACACAATTCCGGCAAAATGCATTTAAAGTTTACAGTTAAAAACAATGTTCAAATTATTACCCAAATTTGTCCTATGTCAACATAATCTAATTGTTTTCCATTAAAAAGCCCCAGCTTTACATGGGACTCGGTTCATATTTAAAGTTGTCTGCCCACTGTCTGGTTTCTTCTCTGAGAGGATAGTTGTACAAACGTGTATAAATAAACCATTTTGTTTCGACGTTGGGTTATTGCACTGGTCTGTGTCAATTGTTCGTGACTATTTTAGATTCCTATATCTATACTTTAGATGCATATTTTTTACGCGAAAAGTATGATCCGTAACCTATTGGGTTTGTTGTTTACAGTTTGGTCTGAATAATATTATTTGTCGGCGAGACGGAAAAGGAATGTGGAACGTTTCTTCCTCGGCTTCGAGTACTGCTTATTGTTTACTTTCAGTGGATAGTTTTTGTTTGGGGATGTTGCAAATGTTTAGAGGACTAGATATATAGTTTAATATGTGTGTCAGAAAGTGTACAGAAAAGGGAAACCAGCTTTAGATATTTATCAGTTGTTGTGAAAATTCTGGTGCCGTGTGAAAATTCTGGTGCCGTCTGAAACTGACTCGTCTTAATTTATACGGCTTCTGTTACTGACAGTCTGCCGATCATTTTGACAGTAACTTTGCTCAAGAAAAACACTTTAATATATGCCAGTATAAGTACTCTGCAATAAAAATGGCATGAGCCGTAGCCCAGTTTTAATAACAAGGGAAATTAGAACTATCTAAAACAGCAAGTACAAAAGGGAAACCGAAATATAACCTAAGCGAGAGATTATATAGTCAGACTTATGTTTCTAAGTTTTAAAAATTGCTTGTCTTCGACACTTATCAAGCTAGGGACAAATTTGTGTTTTACAACATGGCGGACGCTCCTAGTTTCCTGTCGTGACAGCCTCCCCCATTAGCTTGAAGCCAGAGGATCTGTAAGTTCTTCTACAAGATCAGGAGATCGGTATCATTGGTCTTTATAATGTCCTCACCAGCTAGAACACGACAATGTGGAAACTGAGAAGTACTCGGAAGCAGTTCCATGAGAGCCATGAAACACATCCACTCGTTGCAAAACTCTCTCGCTAATCAACCGTTGACGAAAAAATGATGAAAAAAACATGTTTAGAAAAGGATATACGTCATGAAAGGAATTCTATAGCTTCTTTTTTTAAAGTTAGATAGAAGGGGGTAAATAGAGGCACGGCAATTAGCGTAAAACGGGGGGGAAATCTGCTCTGCGTTGCGATGAAAACGGACACCATTTTCATTACCACGCTATAGAGAACGTATCGTTGGCGTTAAATTAGTGAAAATACTCAGGAAATACACTTGCCCGTGGAAAGTTAGATAGTTGAGGATGTCTATTTCACAAAAACAAGAAATTCCAAATTTCGAATTTTTTTTGTCCAAGACCCCCTTAACTGAATAACCTTCCTAACTACCATCTGGGTGGTGTACGAAGATGATTTTTAACTGAATAACGTTCCTAACTTCCACCTGGCTGCTGTACCAAGATGATTTTTAACTGAATAACCTACCTAACTACCATCTGGCTGCTGTACCAAGATGATTTTTAACTGAATAACCTTCCTAACTTCCATCTGGCTGCTGTACCAAGATAATTTTTAACTGAATAACCTTCCTAACTACCATCTTATAACTGAATAACCTTCCTAACCACCATCTGGCTGTTGTACCAAGGTAATTGTTTACTGAATAACCTTCCTAACTTCCATCTGGCTGCTGTACCAAGATGATTTTTAAGGTGGTCTTGGACAAAAAAAATTTTTTCTTTAATATTGGTTTATCTAAAGATATCTGGGCAGAAATATATAGGATATGTTTCCCTGATGTTAAAAAGCTAAGTAAGACATGCGTTGTTACCATGGTATCCAAGCAACAACCCCCTAGTGAGCAAAATATAGCACTTGCGGTGAACAAGATTCTATGAGAACTAACGGTCTGACAAACAGCAAACAAATGTTAATGTAAAGCACACACACAGATCTATGCTGTTAAACCTCAAAAAAAGTACAAAATTATAAATATTTTCGATAAAAATGTTATTTTTTTGAAAAGATGGCTGATTTTTTTCATAAAGCTACAAAACAAGATCTTTTTAAAAAGAATAACATTCATTATGCAATATATTTGAGGTTTGCAACATAGATCCGTTCATATTGCACAGCCTCTAAAAAAGTTTAAAGCATTACATCAAATATTGAATGCGCTAGCGTGTTTGGCGTCCAGGTACTATTACCAAATTAGGCAACTGAGAAAATCGTGTTTAGAAATTTGAAACCACCATGCTGGCTGAAAACACAATTCCGGCAAAATGCATTTAAAGTTTACAGTTAAAAACAATGTTCAAATTATTACCCAAATTTGTCCTATGTCAACATAATCTAATTGTTTTCCATTAAAAAGCCCCAGCTTTACATGGGACTCGGTTCATATTTAAAGTTGTCTGCCCACTGTCTGGTTTCTTCTCTGAGAGGATAGTTGTACAAACGTGTATAAATAAACCATTTTGTTTCGACGTTGGGTTATTGCACTGGTCTGTGTCAATTGTTCGTGACTATTTTAGATTCCTATATCTATACTTTAGATGCATATTTTTTACGCGAAAAGTATGATCCGTAACCTATTGGGTTTGTTGTTTACAGTTTGGTCTGAATAATATTATTTGTCGGCGAGACGGAAAAGGAATGTGGAACGTTTCTTCCTCGGCTTCGAGTACTGCTTATTGTTTACTTTCAGTGGATAGTTTTTGTTTGGGGATGTTGCAAATGTTTAGAGGACTAGATATATAGTTTAATATGTGTGTCAGAAAGTGTACAGAAAAGGGAAACCAGCTTTAGATATTTATCAGTTGTTGTGAAAATTCTGGTGCCGTGTGAAAATTCTGGTGCCGTCTGAAACTGACTCGTCTTAATTTATACGGCTTCTGTTACTGACAGTCTGCCGATCATTTTGACAGTAACTTTGCTCAAGAAAAACACTTTAATATATGCCAGTATAAGTACTCTGCAATAAAAATGGCATGAGCCGTAGCCCAGTTTTAATAACAAGGGAAATTAGAACTATCTAAAACAGCAAGTACAAAAGGGAAACCGAAATATAAGCTAAGCGAGAGATTATATAGTCAGACTTATGTTTCTAAGTTTTAAAAATTGCTTGTCTTCGACACTTATCAAGCTAGGGACAAATTTGTGTTTTACAACATGGCGGACGCTCCTAGTTTCCTGTCGTGACAGCCTCCCCCATTAGCTTGAAGCCAGAGGATCTGTAAGTTCTTCTACAAGATCAGGAGATCGGTATCATTGGTCTTTATAATGTCCTCACCAGCTAGAACACGACAATGTGGAAACTGAGAAGTACTCGGAAGCAGTTCCATGAGAGCCATGAAACACATCCACTCGTTGCAAAACTCTCTCGCTAATCAACCGTTGACGAAAAAATGATGAAAAAAACATGTTTAGAAAAGGATATACGTCATGAAAGGAATTCTATAGCTTCTTTTTTTAAAGTTAGATAGAAGGGGGTAAATAGAGGCACGGCAATTAGCGTAAAACGGGGGGGGAAATCTGCTCTGCGTTGCGATGAAAACGGACACCATTTTCATTACCACGCTATAGAGAACGTATCGTTGGCGTTAAATTAGTGAAAATACTCAGGAAATACACTTGCCCGTGGAAAGTTAGATAGTTGAGGATGTCTATCTCACAAAAACAAGAAATTCCAAATTTCGAATTTTTTTTGTCCAAGACCCCCTTAACTGAATTAACCTTCCTAACTACCATCTGGGTGGTGTACCAAGATGATTTTTAACTGAATAACCTTCCTAACAACAATCTGGCTGCTGTACCAAGGTGATTTAAGCTGAATAACCTTCCTAACTACCATCTGGCAGCTGCTATACCAAGATACTTTTTAACCGAATAACCTTCCTAACTCCTATCTGGCTGCTGTGTACCAAGATGATTTAAGCTGAATAACCCTCTTAACTACCATCTGGCTGCTGTACTAAGATGATGTAAAACTGAATAACTTTCCTAACCACTATCTGGCTGCTGTACCAAGATGATTTAAGCTGAATAACCTTCCTAACTTCCATCTGGCTGCTGTACAAAGATAATTTTTTAACTGAATAACCTTCCTATAACCACCATCTGGCTGCTGTACCAAGATGATTTTTAACTGAATAACCTTCCTAACAACACTCTGGCTGCTGTACCAAGGTGATTAAAGCTGAATAACCTTCCTAACTACCATCTGGCAGCTGCTATACCAAGATACTTTTTAACCGAATAACCTTCCTAACTCCTATCTGGCTGCTGTGTACCAAGATGATTTAAGCTGAATAACCTTCCTAACTTCCATCTGGCTGCTGTACCAAGCTGATTTTTAACTGAAAAACCTTCCTATCTACCATCTGGCTGCTGTACCAAGATGATTTTTAACTGAATAACCTTCCTAAGCACCATCTGGCTGCTGTACCAAGATAATTTTTTAACTGAATAACCTTCCTATAACCACCATCTGGCTGCTGTACCAAGATGATTTTTAACTGAATAACCTTCCTAACAACAATCTGGCTGCTGTACCAAGAAAGTTTTTAACTGAATAACCTTCCTAACTACCACCTGGCTGCTATACCAAGATCATTTTTGACTGAATAGCCTTCCTAACCACCATCTGGCTGCTGTACCAAGATGATTTTTAACTGAAAAACCTTCCTATCTACCATCTGGCTGCTGTACCAAGATGATTTTTAACTGAATAACCTTCCTAACCACTATCTGGCTGCTGTACCAAGATGATTTAAGCTGAATAACCTTCCTAACTTCCATCTGGCTGCTGTACAAAGATAATTTTTTAACTGAATAACCTTCCTATAACCACCATCTGGGTGGTGTACCAAGATGATTTTTAACTGAATAACCTTCCTAACAACAATCTGGCTGCTGTACCAAGGTGATTTAAGCTGAATAACCTTCCTAACTACCATCTGGCAGCTGCTATACCAAGATACTTTTTAACCGAATAACCTTCCTAACTCCTATCTGGCTGCTGTGTACCAAGATGATTTAAGCTGAATAACCCTCTTAACTACCATCTGGCTGCTGTACTAAGATGATGTAAAACTGAATAACTTTCCTAACCACTATCTGGCTGCTGTACCAAGATGATTTAAGCTGAATAACCTTCCTAACTTCCATCTGGCTGCTGTACAAAGATAATTTTTTAACTGAATAACCTTCCTATAACCACCATCTGGCTGCTGTACCAAGATGATTTTTAACTGAATAACCTTCCTAACAACACTCTGGCTGCTGTACCAAGGTGATTAAAGCTGAATAACCTTCCTAACTACAATCTGGCAGCTGCTATACCAAGATACTTTTTAACCGAATAACCTTCCTAACTCCTATCTGGCTGCTGTGTACCAAGATGATTTAAGCTGAATAACCTTCCTAACTTCCATCTGGCTGCTGTACCAAGCTGATTTTTAACTGAAAAAACCTTCCTATCTACCATCTGGCTGCTGTACCAAGATGATTTTTAACTGAATAACCTTCCTAAGCACCATCTGGCTGCTGTACCAAGATAATTTTTTAACTGAATAACCTTCCTATAACCACCATCTGGCTGCTGTACCAAGATGATTTTTAACTGAATAACCTTCCTAACAACAATCTGGCTGCTGTACCAAGAAAGTTTTTAACTGAATAACCTTCCTAACTACCACCTGGCTGCTATACCAAGATCATTTTTGACTGAATAGCCTTCCTAACCACCATCTGGCTGCTGTACCAAGATGATTTTTAACTGAAAAACCTTCCTATCTACCATCTGGCTGCTGTACCAAGATGATTTTTAACTGAATAACCTTCCTAACCACTATCTGGCTGCTGTACCAAGATGATTTAAGCTGAATAACCTTCCTAACTTCCATCTGGCTGCTGTACAAAGATAATTTTTTAACTGAATAACCTTCCTATAACCACCATCTGGCTGCTGTACCAAGATGATTTTTAACTGAATAACCTTCCTAACAACAATCTGGCTGCTGTACCAAGGTGATTTAAGCTGAATAACCTTCCTAACTACCATCTGGCAGCTGCTATACCAAGATACTTTTTAACCGAATAACCTTCCTAACTCCTATCTGGCTGCTGTGTACCAAGATGATTTAAGCTGAATAACCCTCTTAACTACCATCTGGCTCCTGTACTAAGATGATGTAAAACTGAATAACTTTCCTAACAACTATCTGGCTGCTGTACCAAGATGATTTAAGCTAAATAGCCTTCCCAACTTCCATCTGGCTGCTGTACCAAGCTGATTTTTATCTGAAAAACCTTCCTATCTACCATCTGGCTGCTGTACCAAGATGATTTTTAACTGAATAACCTTCCTAAGCACCATCTGGCTGCTGTACCAAGATGATTTTTAACTGAATAACCTACCTAACTACCATCTGGCTGCTGTACCAAGATGATTTTTAACTGAATAACCTTCCTAACTTCCATCTGGCTGCTGTACCAAGAAAGTTTTTAACTGAATAACCTTCCTAACTACCATCTGGCTGCTGTACCAAGATGATTTTTAACTGAAAAACCTTCCTATCTACCATCTGGCTGCTGTACCAAGATGATTTTTAACTGAATAACCTTCCTAAGCACCATCTGGCCGCTGTACCAAGATCATTTTTGACTGAATAGCCTTCCTAACCACCATCTGGCTGCTGTACCAAGATGATTTTTAACTGAATAACCTTCCTAACAACAATCTGGCTGCTGTACCAAGGTGATTTAAGCTGAATAACCTTCCTAACTACCATCTGGCAGCTGCTATACCAAGATACTTTTTAACCGAATAACCTTCCTAACTCCTATCTGGCTGCTGTGTACCAAGATGATTTAAGCTGAATAACCCTCTTAACTACCATCTGGCTGCTGTACTAAGATGATGTAAAACTGAATAACTTTCCTAACCACTATCTGGCTGCTGTACCAAGATGATTTAAGCTGAATAACCTTCCTAACTTCCATCTGGCTGCTGTACAAAGATAATTTTTTAACTGAATAACCTTCCTATAACCACCATCTGGCTGCTGTACCAAGATGATTTTTAACTGAATAACCTTCCTAACAACACTCTGGCTGCTGTACCAAGGTGATTAAAGCTGAATAACCTTCCTAACTACAATCTGGCAGCTGCTATACCAAGATACTTTTTAACCGAATAACCTTCCTAACTCCTATCTGGCTGCTGTGTACCAAGATGATTTAAGCTGAATAACCTTCCTAACTTCCATCTGGCTGCTGTACCAAGCTGATTTTTAACTGAAAAACCTTCCTATCTACCATCTGGCTGCTGTACCAAGATGATTTTTAACTGAATAACCTTCCTAAGCACCATCTGGCTGCTGTACCAAGATAATTTTTTAACTGAATAACCTTCCTATAACCACCATCTGGCTGCTGTACCAAGATGATTTTTAACTGAATAACCTTCCTAACAACAATCTGGCTGCTGTACCAAGAAAGTTTTTAACTGAATAACCTTCCTAACTACCACCTGGCTGCTATACCAAGATCATTTTTGACTGAATAGCCTTCCTAACCACCATCTGGCTGCTGTACCAAGATGATTTTTAACTGAAAAACCTTCCTATCTACCATCTGGCTGCTGTACCAAGATGATTTTTAACTGAATAACCTTCCTAACCACTATCTGGCTGCTGTACCAAGATGATTTAAGCTGAATAACCTTCCTAACTTCCATCTGGCTGCTGTACAAAGATAATTTTTTAACTGAATAACCTTCCTATAACCACCATCTGGCTGCTGTACCAAGATGATTTTTAACTGAATAACCTTCCTAACAACAATCTGGCTGCTGTACCAAGGTGATTTAAGCTGAATAACCTTCCTAACTACCATCTGGCAGCTGCTATACCAAGATACTTTTTAACCGAATAACCTTCCTAACTCCTATCTGGCTGCTGTGTACCAAGATGATTTAAGCTGAATAACCCTCTTAACTACCATCTGGCTCCTGTACTAAGATGATGTAAAACTGAATAACTTTCCTAACAACTATCTGGCTGCTGTACCAAGATGATTTAAGCTAAATAGCCTTCCCAACTTCCATCTGGCTGCTGTACCAAGCTGATTTTTAACTGAAAAACCTTCCTATCTACCATCTGGCTGCTGTACCAAGATGATTTTTAACTGAATAACCTTCCTAAGCACCATCTGGCTGCTGTACCAAGATGATTTTTAACTGAATAACCTACCTAACTACCATCTGGCTGCTGTACCAAGATGATTTTTAACTGAATAACCTTCCTAACTTCCATCTGGCTGCTGTACCAAGAAAGTTTTTAACTGAATAACCTTCCTAACTACCATCTGGCTGCTGTACCAAGATCATTTTTGACTGAATAGCCTTCCTAACCACCATCTGGCTGCTGTACCAAGATGATTTTTAACTGAAAAACCTTCCTATCTACCATCTGGCTGCTGTACCAAGATGATTTTTAACTGAATAACCTTCCTAAGCACCATCTGGCCGCTGTACCAAGATCATTTTTGACTGAATAGCCTTCCTAACCACCATCTGGCTGCTGTACCAAGATGATTTTTAACTGAAAAACCTTCCTATCTACCATCTGGCTGCTGTACCAAGATGATTTTTAACTGAATAACCTTCCTAAGCACCATGTGGCTGCTGTACCAAGATGATTTTTAACTGAATAACCTACCTAACTACCATCTGGCTGCTGTACCAAGATGATTTTTAACTGAATAACCTTCCTAACTTCCATCTGGCTGCTGTAATAAGAAAGTTTTTAACTGAATAACCTTCCTAACTACCATCTGGCTGCTGTACCAAGATCATTTTTGCCTGAATAGCCTTCCTAACCACCATCTGGCTGTTGTACCAAGATGATTTTTAACTGAAAAACCTTCCTATCTACCATCTGGCTGCTGTACCAAGATGATTTTTAACTGAATAACCTTCCTAACCACTATCTGGCTGCTGTACCAAGATGATTTAGGCTGAATAACCTTCCTAACTTCCATCTGGCTGCTGTACCAAGCTGATTTTTAACTGAAAAACCTTCCTATCTACCATCTGGCTGCTGTACCAAGATGATTTTTAACTGAATAACCTTCCTAAGCACCATCTGGCTGCTGTACCAAGATGATTTTTAACTGAATAACCTACCTAACTACCATCTGGCTGCTGTACCAAGATGATTTTTAACTGAATAACCTTCCTAACTTCCATCTGGCTGCTGTACCAAGAAAGTTTTTAACTGAATAACCTTCCTAACTACCACCTGGCTGCTATACCAAGATCATTTTTGACTGAATAGCCTTCCTAACCACCATCTGGCTGCTGTACCAAGATGATTTTTAACTGAAAAACCTTCCTATCTACCATCTGGCTGCTGTACCAAGATGATTTTTAACTGAATAACCTTCCTAACCACTATCTGGCTGCTGTACCAAGATGATTTAAGCTGAATAACCTTCCTAACTTCCATCTGGCTGCTGTACAAAGATAATTTTTTAACTGAATAACCTTCCTATAACCACCATCTGGCTGCTGTACCAAGATGATTTTTAACTGAATAACCTTCCTAACAACAATCTGGCTGCTGTACCAAGGTGATTTAAGCTGAATAACCTTCCTAACTACCATCTGGCAGCTGCTATACCAAGATACTTTTTAACCGAATAACCTTCCTAACTCCTATCTGGCTGCTGTGTACCAAGATGATTTAAGCTGAATAACCCTCTTAACTACCATCTGGCTCCTGTACTAAGATGATGTAAAACTGAATAACTTTCCTAACAACTATCTGGCTGCTGTACCAAGATGATTTAAGCTAAATAGCCTTCCCAACTTCCATCTGGCTGCTGTACCAAGCTGATTTTTAACTGAAAAACCTTCCTATCTACCATCTGGCTGCTGTACCAAGATGATTTTTAACTGAATAACCTTCCTAAGCACCATCTGGCTGCTGTACCAAGATGATTTTTAACTGAATAACCTACCTAACTACCATCTGGCTGCTGTACCAAGATGATTTTTAACTGAATAACCTTCCTAACTTCCATCTGGCTGCTGTACCAAGAAAGTTTTTAACTGAATAACCTTCCTAACTACCATCTGGCTGCTGTACCAAGATCATTTTTGACTGAATAGCCTTCCTAACCACCATCTGGCTGCTGTACCAAGATGATTTTTAACTGAAAAACCTTCCTATCTACCATCTGGCTGCTGTACCAAGATGATTTTTAACTGAATAACCTTCCTAAGCACCATCTGGCTGCTGTACCAAGATGATTTTTAACTGAATAACCTACCTAACTACCATCTGGCTGCTGTACCAAGATGATTTTTAACTGAATAACCTTCCTAACTTCCATCTGGCTGCTGTAATAAGAAAGTTTTTAACTGAATAACCTTCCTAACTACCATCTGGCTGCTGTACCAAGATCATTTTTGACTGAATAGCCTTCCTAACCACCATCTGGCTGCTGTACCAAGATGATTTTTAACTGAAAAACCTTCCTATCTACCATCTGGCTGCTGTACCAAGATGATTTTTAACTGAATAACCTTCCTAAGCACCATGTGGCTGCTGTACCAAGATGATTTTTAACTGAATAACCTACCTAACTACCATCTGGCTGCTGTACCAAGATGATTTTTAACTGAATAACCTTCCTAACTTCCATCTGGCTGCTGTAATAAGAAAGTTTTTAACTGAATAACCTTCCTAACTACCATCTGGCTGCTGTACCAAGATCATTTTTGCCTGAATAGCCTTCCTAACCACCATCTGGCTGTTGTACCAAGATGATTTTTAACTGAAAAACCTTCCTATCTACCATCTGGCTGCTGTACCAAGATGATTTTTAACTGAATAACCTTCCTAACCACTATCTGGCTGCTGTACCAAGATGATTTAAGCTGAATAACCTTCCTAACTTCCATCTGGCTGCTGTACAAAGATAATTTTTTAACTGAATAACCTTCCTATAACCACCATCTGGCTGCTGTACCAAGATGATTTTTAACTG
Source organism: Paragorgia papillata (assembly GCA_035771165.1). NCBI lineage: Eukaryota > Metazoa > Cnidaria > Anthozoa > Scleralcyonacea > Coralliidae > Paragorgia > Paragorgia papillata. The sequence continues at coordinate 615,821 of JAWNZC010000111.1, read as the reverse complement.
AATAACCTTCCTAACAACAATCTGGCTGCTGTACCAAGGTGATTTAAGCTGAATAACCTTCCTAACTACCATCTGGCAGCTGCTATACCAAGATACTTTTTAACCGAATAACCTTCCTAACTCCTATCTGGCTGCTGTGTACCAAGATGATTTAAGCTGAATAACCCTCTTAACTACCATCTGGCTGCTGTACTAAGATGATGTAAAACTGAATAACTTTCCTAACCACTATCTGGCTGCTGTACCAAGATGATTTAAGCTGAATAGCCTTCCTAACTTCCATCTGGCTGCTGTACCAAGCTGATTTTTAACTGAATAACCTACCTAACTACCATCTGGCTGCTGTACCACGATGATTTTTAACTGAATAACCTTCCTAACTTCCATCTGGCTGCTGTACCAAGAAAGTTTTTAACTGAATAACCTTCCTAACTACCACCTGGCTGCTATACCAAGATCATTTTTGACTGAATAGCCTTCCTAACCACCATCTGGCTGCTGTACCAAGATGATTTTTAACTGAAAAACCTTCCTATCTACCATCTGGCTGCTGTACCAAGATGATTTTTAACTGAATAACCTTCCTAACCACTATCTGGCGGCTGTACCAAGATGATTTAAGCTGAATAACCTTCCTAACTTCCATCTGGCTGCTGTACAAAGATAATTTTTTAACTGAATAACCTTCCTATAACCACCATCTGGCTGCTGTACCAAGATGATTTTTAACTGAATAACCTTCCTAACAACAATCTGGCTGCTGTACCAAGGTGATTTAAGCTGAATAACCTTCCTAACTACCATCTGGCAGCTGCTATACCAAGATACTTTTTAACCGAATAACCTTCCTAACTCCTATCTGGCTGCTGTGTACCAAGATGATTTAAGCTGAATAACCCTCTTAACTACCATCTGGCTCCTGTACTAAGATGATGTAAAACTGAATAACTTTCCTAACAACTATCTGGCTGCTGTACCAAGATGATTTAAGCTAAATAGCCTTCCCAACTTCCATCTGGCTGCTGTACCCAGCTGATTTTTAACTGAAAAACCTTCCTATCTACCATCTGGCTGCTGTACCAAGATGATTTTTAACTGAATAACCTTCCTAAGCACCATCTGGCTGCTGTACCAAGATGATTTTTAACTGAATAACCTACCTAACTACCATCTGGCTGCTGTACCAAGATGATTTTTAACTGAATAACCTTCCTAACTTCCATCTGGCTGCTGTACCAAGAAAGTTTTTAACTGAATAACCTTCCTAACTACCACCTGGCTGCTATACCAAGATCATTTTTGACTGAATAGCCTTCCTAACCACCATCTGGCTGCTGTACCAAGATGATTTTTAACTGAAAAACCTTCCTATCTACCATCTGGCTGCTGTACCAAGATAATTTTTTAACTGAATAACCTTCCTATAACCACCATCTGGCTGCTGTACCAAGATGATTTTTAACTGAATAACCTTCCTAACAACAATCTGGCTGCTGTACCAAGGTGATTTAAGCTGAATAACCTTCCTAACTACCATCTGGCAGCTGCTATACCAAGATACTTTTTAACCGAATAACCTTCCTAACTCCTATCTGGCTGCTGTGTACCAAGATGATTTAAGCTGAATAACCCTCTTAACTACCATCTGGCTCCTGTACTAAGATGATGTAAAACTGAATAACTTTCCTAACAACTATCTGGCTGCTGTACCAAGATGATTTAAGCTAAATAGCCTTCCCAACTTCCATCTGGCTGCTGTACCCAGCTGATTTTTAACTGAAAAAACCTTCCTATCTACCATCTGGCTGCTGTACCAAGATGATTTTTAACTGAATAACCTTCCTAAGCACCATCTGGCTGCTGTACCAAGATGATTTTTAACTGAATAACCTACCTAACTACCATCTGGCTGCTGTACCAAGATGATTTTTAACTGAATAACCTTCCTAACTTCCATCTGGCTGCTGTACCAAGAAAGTTTTTAACTGAATAACCTTCCTAACTACCATCTGGCTGCTGTACCAAGATCATTTTTGACTGAATAGCCTTCCTAACCACCATCTGGCTGCTGTACCAAGATGATTTTTAACTGAAAAACCTTCCTATCTACCATCTGGCTGCTGTACCAAGATGATTTTTAACTGAATAACCTTCCTAAGCACCATCTGGCTGCTGTACCAAGATGATTTTTAACTGAATAACCTACCTAACTACCATCTGGCTGCTGTACCAAGATGATTTTTAACTGAATAACCTTCCTAACTTCCATCTGGCTGCTGTAATAAGAAAGTTTTTAACTGAATAACCTTCCTAACTACCATCTGGCTGCTGTACCAAGATCATTTTTGACTGAATAGCCTTCCTAACCACCATCTGGCTGCTGTACCAAGATGATTTTTAACTGAAAAACCTTCCTATCTACCATCTGGCTGCTGTACCAAGATGATTTTTAACTGAATAACCTTCCTAAGCACCATGTGGCTGCTGTACCAAGATGATTTTTAACTGAATAACCTACCTAACTACCATCTGGCTGCTGTACCAAGATGATTTTTAACTGAATAACCTTCCTAACTTCCATCTGGCTGCTGTAATAAGAAAGTTTTTAACTGAATAACCTTCCTAACTACCATCTGGCTGCTGTACCAAGATCATTTTTGCCTGAATAGCCTTCCTAACCACCATCTGGCTGTTGTACCAAGATGATTTTTAACTGAAAAACCTTCCTATCTACCATCTGGCTGCTGTACCAAGATGATTTTTAACTGAAAAACCTTCCTATCTACCATCTGGCTGCTGTACCAAGATGATTTTTAACTGAATAACCTTCCTAAGCACCATGTGGCTGCTGTACCAAGATGATTTTTAACTGAATAACCTACCTAACTACCATCTGGCTGCTGTACCAAGATGATTTTTAACTGAATAACCTTCCTAACTTCCATCTGGCTGCTGTAATAAGAAAGTTTTTAACTGAATAACCTTCCTAACTACCATCTGGCTGCTGTACCAAGATCATTTTTGCCTGAATAGCCTTCCTAACCACCATCTGGCTGTTGTACCAAGATGATTTTTAACTGAAAAACCTTCCTATCTACCATCTGGCTGCTGTACCAAGATGATTTTTAACTGAAAAACCTTCCTATCTACCATCTGGCTGCTGTACCAAGATGATTTTTAACTGAATAACCTTCCTAAGCACCATGTGGCTGCTGTACCAAGATGATTTTTAACTGAATAACCTACCTAACTACCATCTGGCTGCTGTACCAAGATGATTTTTAACTGAATAACCTTCCTAACTTCCATCTGGCTGCTGTAATAAGAAAGTTTTTAACTGAATAACCTTCCTAACTACCATCTGGCTGCTGTACCAAGATCATTTTTGCCTGAATAGCCTTCCTAACCACCATCTGGCTGTTGTACCAAGATGATTTTTAACTGAAAAACCTTCCTATCTACCATCTGGCTGCTGTACCAAGATGATTTTTAACTGAATAACCTTCCTAACCACTATCTGGCTGCTGTACCAAGATGATTTAAGCTGAATAGCCTTCCTAACTTCCATCTGGCTGCTGTACAAAGATAATTTTTTAACTGAATAACCTTCCTATAACCACCATCTGGCTGCTGTACCAAGATGATTTTTAATTGAATAACCTTCCTAACAACAATCTGGCTGCTGTACCAAGGTGATTTAAGCTGAATAACCTTCCTAACTACCATCTGGCAGCTGCTATACCAAGATACTTTTTAACCGAATAACCTTCCTAACTCCTATCTGGCTGCTGTGTACCAAGATGATTTAAGCTGAATAACCCTCTTAACTACCATCTGGCTGCTGTACTAAGATGATGTAAAACTGAATAACTTTCCTAACCACTATCTGGCTGCTGTACCAAGATGATTTAAGCTGAATAGCCTTCCTAACTTCCATCTGGCTGCTGTACCAAGCTGATTTTTAACTGAATAACCTACCTAACTACCATCTGGCTGCTGTACCACGATGATTTTTAACTGAATAACCTTCCTAACTTCCATCTGGCTGCTGTACCAAGAAAGTTTTTAACTGAATAACCTTCCTAACTACCATCTGGCTGCTGTACCAAGATCATTTTTGACTGAATAGCCTTCCTAACCACCATCTGGCTGCTGTACCAAGATGATTTTTAACTGAAAAACCTTCCTATCTACCATCTGGCTGCTTTACCAAGATGATTTTTAACTGAATAACCTTCCTAAGCACCATCTGGCTGCTGTACCAAGATGATTTTTAACTGAATAACCTACCTAACTACCATCTGGCTGCTGTACCAAGATGATTTTTAACTGAATAACCTTCCTAACTTCCATCTGGCTGCTGTACCAAGAAAGTTTTTAACTGAATAACCTTCCTAACTACCATCTGGCTGCTGTACCAAGATCATTTTTGACTGAATAGCCTTCCTAACCACCATCTGGCTGCTGTACCAAGATGATTTTTAACTGAATAGCCTTGCTAACCACCATCTGGCTGCTGTACCAAGGTAATTTTTAACTGAATAACCTTCCTAACTACCATCTGGCTGCTGTACCAAGATAATTTTTAACTGAATAACCTTCCTAACCACCATCTGGCTGCTTTACCAAGATAATTTTTTAACTAAATAACCTTCCTATAACCACCATCTGGCTGCTGTACCAAGATAATTTTTAACTGAATAACCTTCCTAACCACCATCTGGCTGCTGTACCAAGATCATTTTTTAACTGAATAACCTTCCTATAACCACCATCTGGCTGCTGTACCAAGATAATTTTTAACTGAATAACCTTCCTAACCACCATCTGGCTGCTGTACCAAGATCATTTTTTAACTGAATAACCTTCCTATAAGCACCATCTGGCTGCTGTGCCAAGATAATTTTTTAACTGAATAACCTTCGTATAACCACCACCTGGCTGCTGTACCAAGGCGATTTCAGCTGAATAACCTTCCTAAGTACCATCTGCAGCTGCTGTACCAGGGCGATTTAAGCTGAATAACCTTCCTAACTCCTATCTGGCTGCTGTACCAAGATGATTTAAGCTGAATAACCCTCTTAACAACCATCTGGCTGCTGTACCAAGATGATTTAAAACTGAATAACCTTCCTAACTACCATCTGGCTGCTGTACCAAGATAATTTTTAACTGAATAACCTTCCTAACCACCATCTGGCTGCTGTACGAAGATCATTTTTTACTTAATAACCTTCCTATAACCACCATCTGGCTGCTGTGCCCAGATAATTTTTTAACTGAATAACCTTCGTATAACCACCACCTGGCTGCTGTACCAAGATATTTTTAACTGAATAACCTTCCTAACCACCATCTGGCTGCTGTACCAAGATGATTTTTAACCGAATAACCTTCCTAACTTCCATCTGACTGCTTTACAAGATAACTTTTAACTGAATAACCTTGCTAACCACCATCTGGCTACTGTACCAAGATGATTTGAAACTGAATAACCTTCTTAACCACTATCTGGCTAAGATGATTTAAGCTGAATAACCTTCCTAACTTCCATCTGGCTGCTGTACCAAGAAAGTTTTTAACTGAATAACCTTCCTAACTACCATCTGGCTGCTGTACCAAGATAATTTTTAACTGAATAACGTTCCTAACCACCATCTGGCTGCTGTACCAAGATGATTTTTAACTGTATAACCTTCCTATAACCACCATCTGGCTGCCGTACCAAGATAATTTTTTAACTGAATAACCTTCCTATAACCACCACCTGGCTGCTGTACCAAGGTGATTTAAGCTGAATAACCTTCCTAACTACCATCTGGCAGCTGCTGTTCCAAGGCGATTTAAGCTGAATAACCTTCCTAACTCCTATCTGGCTGCTGTACCAAGATGATTTAAGCTGAATAACCCTCTTAACTACCATCTGCCTGCTGTACTAAAATGATTTAAAACTGAATAACCGTCCTAACCACTATCTGGCGGCTGTACCAAGATGATTTAAGCTGAATAACCTTCCTAACTACCATCTGGCAGCTGCTGTACCAACGCGATTTAAGCTGAATAACCTTCCTAATTCCTATCTGGCTGCTATACCAAGATGATTTAAGCTGAATAACCCTCTTAACTACCATCTGGCTGCTGTACTAAGATGATTTAAAACTGAATAACCTTCCTAACCACTATCTGGCTGCTGTACCAAGATGATTTAAGCTGAATAACCTTCCTAACTACCATCTGGAAGCTGCTGTACCAAGGCGATTTAAGCTGAATAACTTTCCTAACTACCATCTGGCTGCTGCACCAAGATGATTTAAAACTGAATAACCTTGCTAACTACCATCTGTCTGCTCTACGAAGATAATTTTTTAACTGAATAACCTTCCTATAACCACCATCTGGCTGCTGTACCAAGATGATTTTTAACTGAATAACCTTCCTAACAACAATCTGGCTGCTGTACCAAGGTGATTTAAGCTGAATAACCTTCCTAACTACCATCTGGCAGCTGCTATACCAAGATACTTTTTAACCGAATAACCTTCCTAACTCCTATCTGGCTGCTGTGTACCAAGATGATTTAAGCTGAATAACCCTTCCTAACTACCATCTGGCTGCTGTACTAAGATGATGTAAAACCGAATAACTTTCCTAGCCACTATATGGCTGCTGTACCAAGATGATTTAAGCTGAATAGCCTTCCTAACTTCCATCTGGCTGCTGTACCAAGATGATTTTCAACTGAAAAACCTTCCTAAGCACCATCTGGCTGCTGTACCAAGATGATTTTTAACTGAATAACCTACCTAACTACCATCTGGCTGCTGTACCAAGATGATTTTTAACTGAATAACCTTCCTAACTTCCATCTGGCTGCTGTACCAAGAAAGTTTTTAACTGAATAACCTTCCTAACTACCATCTGGCTGCTGTAGCAAGATCATTTTTGACTGAATAGCCTTCCTAACCACCATCTGGCTGCTGTACCAAGATGATTTTTAACTGAAAAACCTTCCTATCTACCATCTGGCTGCTGTACCAAGATGATTTTTAACTGAATAACCTTCCTAAGCACCATCTGGCTGCTGTACCAAGATGATTTTTAACTGAATAACCTACCTAACAACCATCTGGCTGCTGTACCAAGATGATTTTTAACTGAATAACCTTCCTAACTTCCATCTGGCTGCAGTACCAAGAAAGTTTTTAACTGAATAACCTTCCTAACTACCATCTGGCTGCTGTAGCAAGATCATTTTTGACTGAATAGCCTTCCTAACCACCATCTGGCTGCTGTACCAAGATGATTTTTAACTGAATAACCTACCTAACTACCATCTGGCTGCTGTACCAAGATGATTTTTAACTGAATAACCTTCCTAACTTCCATCTGGCTGCTGTACCAAGAAAGTTTTTAACTGAATAACCCTCCTAACTACCATCTGGCTGCTGTACCAAGATCATTTTTGACTGAATAGCCTTCCTAACCACCATCTGGCTGCTGTACCAAGATGATTTTTAACTGAATAACCTTGCTAACCACCATCTGGCTGCTGTACCAAGGTAATTTTTAACTGAATAACCTTCCTAACCACCATCTGGCTGCTGTACCAAGATAATTTTTAATTGAATAACCTTCCTAACCACCATCTGGCTGCTGTACCAAGATCATTTTTTAACTGAATGACCTTCCTATAACCACCATATGGCTGCTGTGCCAAGATAATTTTTTAACTGAATAACTTTCGTATAACCACCACCTGGCTGCTGTACCAAGATATTTTTAACTGAATAACCTTCCTAACCACCATCTGGCTGCTGTACCAAGATGATTTTTAACCGAATAACCTTCCTAACTTCCATCTGACTGCTTTACAAGCTAATTTTTAACTGAATAACCTTGCTAACCACCATCTGGCTACTGTACCAAGATGATTTGAAACTGAATAACCTTCTTAACCACTGTCTGGCTAAGATGATTTAAGCTGAATAACTTTCCTAACTACCATCTGGCTGCTGTACCAAGATGATTTAAAACTGAATAAGCTTGCTAACTACCATCTGGCTGCTGTACCAAGGCGATTTTTAACTGAATAACCTTCCTAACCACCATCTGGCTGCTGTACCAAGATAATTTTTAACTGAATAACCTTCCTAACCACCATCTGGCTGCTGTACCAAGAGGATTTTTAACTGAATAACCTTCCTAACCACCATCTGGCTGCTGTACCAAGATCATTTTTTAACTGAATAACCTTCCTATAACCACCATCTGGCTGCTGTACCAAGATAATTTTTTAACTGAATAACCTTCGTATAACCACCACCTGGCTGCTGTACCAAGGCGATTTCAGCTGAATAACCTTCATAACTACCATCTGGCAGCTGCTGTACCAAGGCGATTTAAGCTGAATAACCTTCCTAACTCCTATCTGGCTGCTGTACCAAGATGATTTAAGCTGAATAACCCTCTTAACAACCATCTGGCTGCTGTACCAAGATGATTTAAAACTGAATAACCTTCCTAACTACCATCTGGCTGCTGTACCAAGATGATTTTAAACTGAATAACCTTGCTAACTACCATCTGGCTGCTGTACCAAGATCATTTTTGACTGAATAGCCTTCCTAACCACCATCTGGCTGCTGTACCAAGATGATTTTTAACTGAATAACCTTGCTAACCACCATCTGGCTGCTGTACCAAGGTAATTTTTAACTGAATAACCTTCCTAACCACCATCTGGCTGCTTTACCAATATAATTTTTTAACTAAATAACCTTCCTATAACCACCATCTGGCTGCTGTACCAAGATAATTTTTAACTGAATAACCTTCCTAACCACCATCTGGCTGCTGTACCAAGATCATTTTTTAACTGAATAACCTTGCTAACTACCATCTGGCTGCTGTACGAAGATAATTTTTTAACTGAATAACCTTCCTATAACCACCATCTGGCTACTGTACCAAGATGATTTGAAACTGAATAACCTTCTTAACCACTGTCTGGCTAAGATGATTTAAGCTGAATAACTTTCCTAACTACCATCTGGCTGCTGTACCAAGATGATTTAAAACTGAATAAGCTTGCTAACTCCCATCTGGCTGCTGTACCAAGGCGATTTTTAACTGAATAACCTTCCTAACCACCATCTGGCTGCTGTACCAAGATAATTTTTAACTGAATAACCTTCCTAACCACCATCTGGCTGCTGTACCAAGAGGATTTTTAACTGAATAACCTTCCTAACCACCATCTGGCTGCTGTACCAAGATAATTTTTTAACTGAATAACCTTCCTATAACCACCATCTGGCTGCTGTACCAAGATAATTTTTTAACTGAATAACCTTCCTATAACCACCACCTGGCTGCTGTACCAAGGCGATTTCAGCTGAATAACCTTCATAACTACCATCTGGCAGCTGCTGTACCAAGGCGATTTAAGCTGAATAACCTTCCTAACTCCTATCTGGCTGCTGTACCAAGATGATTTAAGCTGAATAACCCTCTTAACAACCATCTGGCTGCTGTACCAAGATGATTTAAAACTGAATAACCTTCCTAACTACCATCTGGCTGCTGTACCAAGATGATTTTAAACTGAATAACCTTGCTAACTACCATCTGGCTGCTGTACCAAGATAATTTTTAACTGAATAACCTTCCTAACCACCATCTGGCTGCTGTACCAAGATCATTTTTTAACTGAATAACCTTCCTATAAGCACCATCTGGCTGCTGTGCCAAGATAATTTTTTAACTGAATAACCTTCGTATAACCACCATCTGGCTGCTGTACCAAGGCGATTTCAGCTGAATAACCTTCCTAAGTACCATCTGGCAGCTGCTGTACCAGGGCGATTTAAGCTGAATAACCTTCCTAACTCCTATCTGGCTGCTGTACCAAGATGATTTAAGCTGAATAACCCTCTTAACAACCATCTGGCTGCTGTACCAAGATGATTTAAAACTGAATAACCTTCCTAACTACCATCTGGCTGCTGTACCAAGATGATTTTAAACTGAATAACCTTGCTAACTACCATCTGGCTGCTGTACCAAGATCATTTTTGACTGAATAGCCTTCCTAACCACCATCTGGCTGCTGTACCAAGATGATTTTTAACTGAATAACCTTGCTAACCACCATCTGGCTGCTGTACCAAGGTAATTTTTAACTGAATAACCTTCCTAACCACCATCTGGCTGCTGTACCAAGATAATTTTTAATTGAATAACCTTCCTAACCACCGTCTGGCTGCTTTACCAATATAATTTTTTAACTAAATAACCTTCCTATAACCACCATCTGGCTGCTGTACCAAGATAATTTTTAACTGAATAACCTTCCTAACCACCATCTGGCTGCTGTACCAAGATCATTTTTTAACTGAATAACCTTCCTATAACCACCATCTGGCTGCTGTACCAAGATAATTTTTAACTGAATAACCTTCCTAACCACCATCTGGCTGCTGTACCAAGATCATTTTTTAACTGAATAACCTTCCTATAAGCACCATCTGGCTGCTGTGCCAAGATAATTTTTTAACTGAATAACCTTCGTATAACCACCATCTGGCTGCTGTACCAAGGCGATTTCAGCTGAATAACCTTCCTAAGTACCATCTGGCAGCTGCTGTACCAGGGCGATTTAAGCTGAATAACCTTCCTAACTCCTATCTGGCTGCTGTACCAAGATGATTTAAGCTGAATAACCCTCTTAACAACCATCTGGCTGCTGTACCAAGATGATTTAAAACTGAATAACCTTCCTAACTACCATCTGGCTGCTGTACCAAGATAATTTGTAACTGAATAACCTTCCTAACCACCATCTGGCTGCTGTACGAAGATCATTTTTTACTTAATAACCTTCCTATAACCACCATCTGGCTGCTGTGCCAAGATAATTTTTTAACTGAATAACCTTCGTATAACCACCACCTGGCTGCTGTACCAAGATATTTTTAACTGAATAACCTTCCTAACCACCATCTGGCTGCTGTACCAAGATGATTTTTAACCGAATAACCTTCCTAACTTCCATCTGACTGCTTTACAAGATAACTTTTAACTGAATAACCTTGCTAACCACCATCTGGCTACTGTACCAAGATGATTTGAAACTGAATAACCTTCTTAACCACTATCTGGCTAAGATGATTTAAGCTGAATAACCTTCCTAACTTCCATCTGGCTGCTGTACCAAGAAAGTTTTTAACTGAATAACCTTCCTAACTACCATCTGGCTGCTGTACCAAGATCATTTTTGACTGAATAGCCTTCCTAACAACCATCTGGCTGCTGTACCAAGATGATTTTTAACTGAATAACCTTGCTAACCACCATCTGGCTGCTGTACCAAGGTAATTTTTAACTGAATAACCTTCCTAACTACCATCTGGCGGCTGTACCAAGATAATGTTTAACTGAATAACCTTCCTAACCACCATCTGGCTGCTTTACCAAGATAATTTTTTAACTGAATAACCTTCCTAACCACCATCTGGCTGCTGTACCAAGAGGATTTTTAATTGAATAACCTTCCTAACCACCATCCGGCTGCTGTACCAAGATAATTTTTTAACTGAATAACCTTCCTATAACCACCATCTGGCTGCTGTACCAAGATAATTTTTTAACTGAATAACCTTCTTATAACCACCACCTGGCTGCTGTACCAAGGGGATTTCAGCTGAATAACCTTCCTAACTACCATCTGGCAGCTGCTGTACCAAGGCAATTTAAGCTGAATAACCTTCCTAACTCCTATCTGGCTGCTGTACCAAGATGATTTAAGCTGAATAACCCTCTTAACAACCATCTGGCTGCTGTACCAAGATGATTTAAAACTGAATAACCTTCCTAACTACCATCTGGCTGCTGTACCAAGATGATTTTAAACTGAATAACCTTGCTAACTACCATCTGGCTGCTGTACCAAGATAATTTTTAACTGAATAACGTTCCTAACCACCATCTGGCTGCTGTACCAAGATGATTTTTAACTGTATAACCTTCCTATAACCACCATCTGGCTGCCGTACCAAGATAATTTTTTAACTGAATAACCTTCCTATAACCACCACCTGGCTGCTGTACCAAGATGATTTAAGCTGAATAACCCTCTTAACTACCATCTGCCTGCTGTACTAAAATGATTTAAAACTGAATAACCGTCCTAACCACTATTTGGCGGCTGTACCAAGATGATTTAAGCTGAATAACCTTCCTAACTACCATCTGGCAGCTGCTGTACCAACGCGATTTAAGCTGAATAACCTTCCTAATTCCTATCTGGCTGCTATACCAAGATGATTTAAGCTGAATAACCCTCTTAACTACCATCTGGAAGCTGCTGTACCAAGGCGATTTAAGCTGAATAACTTTCCTAACTACCATCTGGCTGCTGCACCAAGATGATTTAAAACTGAATAACCTTGCTAACTACCATCTGTCTGCTGTACGAAGATAATTTTTTAACTGAATAACCTTCCTATAACCACCATCTGGCTACTGTACCAAGATGATTTGAAACTGAATAACCTTCTTAACCACTGTCTGGCTAAGATGATTTAAGCTGAATAACTTTCCTAACTACCATCTGGCTGCTGTACCAAGATGATTTAAAACTGAATAAGCTTGCTAACTCCCATCTGGCTGCTGTACCAAGGCGATTTTTAACTGAATAACCTTCCTAACCACCATCTGGCTGCTGTAGCAAGATAATTTTTAACTGAATAACCTTCCTAACCACCATCTGGCTGCTGTACCAAGAGGATTTTTAACTGAATAACCTTCCTAACCACCATCTGGCTGCTGTACCAAGATAATTTTTTAACTGAATAACCTTCCTATAACCACCATCTGGCTGCTGTACCAAGATAATTTTTTAACTGAATAACCTTCCTATAACCACCACCTGGCTGCTGTACCAAGGCGATTTCAGCTGAATAACCTTCATAACTACCATCTGGCAGCTGCTGTACCAAGGCGATTTAAGCTGAATAACCTTCCTAACTCCTATCTGGCTGCTGTACCAAGATGATTTAAGCTGAATAACCCTCTTAACAACCATCTGGCTGCTGTACCAAGATGATTTAAAACTGAATAACCTTCCTAACTACCATCTGGCTGCTGTACCAAGATGATTTTAAACTGAATAACCTTGCTAACTACCATCTGGCTGCTGTACCAAGATAATTTTTAACTGAATAACCTTCCTAACCACCATCTCGCTGCTGTACCAAGATGATTTTTAACTGAATAACCTTCCTAACCACCATCTGGCTGCTGTACCAAGATAATTTTTTAACTGAATAACCTTCCTATAACCACCATCTGGCTGCCGTACCAAGATAATTTTTTAACTGAATAACCTTCCTATAACCACCACCTGGCTGCTGTACCAAGGTGATTTAAGCTGAATAACCTTCCTAACTACCATCTGGCAGCTGCTGTACCAAGGCGATTTAAGCTGAATAACCTTCCTAACTCCAATCTGGCTGCTGTACCAAGATGATTTAAGCTGAATAGCCCTCTTAACTACCATCTGCCTGCTGTACTAAGATGATTTAAAACTGAATAACCTTCCTAACCACTATCTGGCGGCTGCACCAAGATGATTTAAGCTGAATAACCTTCCTAACTACCATCTGACAGCTGCTGTACCAAGGCGATTTAAGCTGAATAACCTTCCTAACTCCTATCTGGCTGCTGTACGAAGATGATTTAAGCTGAATAGCCTTCCTAACTACCATCTGGCTGCTGTAGCAAGATGATTTTAAACAGAATAATCTTCCTTCATGTGACTGTACGGTCATTCTTCTCTGATGTCAGCTTGGGGGAAGGTGCCCGGCAAATTAGTTCTTCTGTTAACTTAGTTTTACAGAGAAATTAATTTATTAGGTATCCACCTTGCCTAAAACCTGTTTTTTGAATTGAAGTTATAGAAAAGCAACCTCGTTCTCAGGCTTCGGGACAACTCCAAGTGATAAGTACAATTGAGGTTCAACTGAGGTTCAACTGAGGTAAGTTCACGAGGGAAATAATTCTTGCTATTTATTATACAAGGAACGATACATATTTTGTAATCATGTTTTATTTTTGTATTCTAATGTTTGAACTGCAATTAATGTAAATTACTATGCAGTGTGGTGAACAGCTGGTAGTTTTATTAATAAATTAATCAAAATCTATTTCAGATAATTATGGTATCTTTATATTATCCAAATACCTTAAAATTATCTAATGTAGACAATTATTAACTACATTATTAAAATTTATATAAATCATAAATTATTTTATTAAGTGCTAAAGGGTATTTAATATTTATAAATTGTAAACTTAAAGCATAAAAACTCATTCTTAATTTTAGGCAATTTGAGGGGTCTTGCTCAAATTAAAAAATATTATTTTATTATTTTTAATTGAAAGTTACCAATAACAACAAAGGACGACGCATTTCATGTGCCTTCTTATCCATACGCATTCTTACCCATACGCTATTCGAGTAATCTCAACAATATATTAACCCTCCCAGCTTCGCAGCTCCTGAATATGAAATCTATTTAGAGTGTTGACCAGGATATCTTACAAGTGAGCGAAGCGAATGAGTGAGATATCCTGCTTAACATGATGAAAAAACAAAAAATGATGAAAAAACGCTTATCTCGCCATTCTGAGTCGAATTTTTTTTTTCTGAAATAAGGCTCCAAATGCCAAATTATCTGTGAAAGTGATGTTTCTGACCAGAAACTAGCAAAACAACACATTTGGAATGATTCCCTCAACTTTTCGATTTTGGCAGTTTTGCCACGTTCAAAATGTTGAAAAACGCTTATCTCGCCATTCTGAGCCAAAAAATGTTTTTTCTGAAATAAGGCTCCAAATACCAAATTATCGGTGAAAAAGATGTTTCTGACCAGAAACTAGCAAAACAACACATTTGGAATGATTCCCTCAACTTTTCGATTTTGGCAGTTTTGCCACCTTCAAAATGTTGAAAAACGCTTATCTCGCCATTCTGAGTCGAGAAAAGTTTTTTTCTGAAATAAACCTCGAAATGCCAAATTATTATTATTATTATTATTTCTCGTTTATTTCGCTTCTTGTAATTACAGGATTAAATTGTAAGCGATTTACAAGTTACTTAAACTATTTTATGCTTATACTAGGATAATTTTATTTACAAATATATATTTAACAGGTATACCATGAGCTCGAGTTGTATATGAGCTCATAGCCAACGAGGCGCTTCGCCGAGTTGGCTATTAGTTCGTATACAACGAGAGCGAATGGTATAACTGTTTTATTATATAGCCAAGCACTGTACAAGAGACAAAATTACAGCGAAATGTTTGAAACAACAAACCTCCGGCATAGGCAACTTAATACTTCCGCCATGCGTAATGATGCGTTCAAATAAAGTTTCTCGCTGAGCTGTTCGGTAAACAGCTTCGAAATGTTGTATAAATGTTGCTCCGCGAGAGGCAAAAAGTGTGTTAAGCAGATCAACAAAAAAGATTAAAAGGTACCTTTATGAAGTCAAAAGGTGGGTCAGTTGTTTGTATTAGCGTTGCTGTCGTGAAAAAGGTTTTGATTTCATGCAAAAATGAAACTGAAACACCTTCGGCAGTGAAACTAAATTATTTAGTTGGTTGTTTTGGAAAAAAAACATGCTTTTTACTACTCCAAATGCTTATTATCTAAATAAAAAAAGTCTCTTTACTGGTGATCTCCTACGAAATGTGTGCTGTAAGCTTGATTTTAACCGTGAGTTTCTTTGTTTGGCAACAAATTAATATCAACCCATT